>CM021100.1:611380574-611980574 GCA_007115665.2 Sequoiadendron giganteum | reverse complement strand
AAAGAAACAAAATTTTCATTCTAATTTCACACTTGATTTTCCTCCAAAACATGAGTTTGTATTGTACCTTCTTTGATTTTGCTCAATTTATATCCAATTTTGTTGTAAATCATCCCTAGTAAGTGTTCATGTACAAAGTATGCAATTGTGGTCATTTGGAAGGGTCCAACATTTAGAAATTCTTGCAGTTGCAACATAACATGAGATTTTTTTGGCAACAAAGTCCATTCATTGTAGTAAATGTGGGTCCCCCACAATGATTGTCATGGCAATGTTCTGATTGTTGCAATATTAGCATGTTCATCACAATAGTTATGATTGTGCTGCAATGATTTCATAGTTATCAAAAGGGGTGATTTTGTAAAAGAAACAAATTTTTCATTCTAATTTCACACTTGATTTCCCTCCCAAACATGAGTTTGTATTGTATTCCTTCTTTGATTTTGCTCAATTTATATCCAATTTTGTTGTAAATCATCCCTAGTAAGTGTTCATATACAAAGTATGCAATTGTGGTCATTTGGAAGGGTCCAACATTTAGAAATTCTTGTAGTTGCAACATAACTCTACCAAAGCTTTCCTACAAACCATTATCATAATTACCTTTGAAAAACTCCAATCAAAAAACTATCAACCCTTTCAGTAGCATTCCAATTCCCCTTTACCAACCTATCTTCACCTTGGAGATTGACCTAACAATCAAGTGATCAAAAAAAGAAGAGCAAGCAAAAAGGGAATTGGATTTTTTAGGACCACATTGCCATATCAACTCAAATCTCTACATTTGAATCACTCCACTCTAGGTATAGATTTCATATTTTATGAAATTAATTTGATTTATACTAATTAGTTTAGAATTTGTCATTTGTTAAATTAGCATTTTTTTTTTTTTAAAGGGTAAATAGGTTTTAATGGGTTTCTAAAACCTAGATAAAACAAAACATCAAAGTAATAATAGCTAACCAACAACTAACAACAAACCACAAGACCGAGTTTTTAAATGGCATGAAACCTTTTACAATCCATTTGACTTACACAATCTCATTTCCCTTCTTTGCAATTCGTACATCATTAACCTAAGGATGGGATTTTGATGTAGATTTAGGAAGTCCTCCTTTGAACAACCATCCAAAACATACCATTTTCAACTTCCTCCAATCGAGGATTGAGGAAGGAGTTCTCAACCGCCTCCTCAACTAGAGCCTCCTCATGCTTTGACAAAGAATGTATAATTGAAGTTGTGTATTGTAAAAAATTTGCAAATTAAGCATGAGCATTAATCCTTCCATAGTCCACCTCCAAGGCAATAGGGTCATATGCAATAGAGGCCTAAATTGGTTCAAAAGGAGAAGTCGTGGCAAGGGACAACAAAACTACCTGGGTCATACTAGCACCAATGGTAGCCACGTCAAGATTAGCCTCCATACTTGGGGAGGCAAGACAAGGATCCACATCATCCAAAGAGTCAAAGATAGCAAGACTACCCATGGTCAAATGATCGAGGAGAGCACTCCACCAAGTAGTTGATCCCAAAGTCCTATAATGAGACCAAGAGCATTAAAAGCCAAATGGCCAATAGTGAAGCACCATTTGAAACAAAACAAAAGGCCCTCATAATCAATCATTTGAATCCATTTCCTACCCTCCACCATCAAGAGAACATCCCCATGAAGAGCCTTGGATATGTCAATATAGACCAAGATAGGAGTGAACATTGAGTGGAAAATATTAGATGTTGTGAAATCCACCCTTAGAAAGCAACCAATAGCAGTGTTGATATCCTCAAAACAAAAGTCATTCCAATATTGGAGAGGGAGGTTAGGAACCTCACCCAAACTAGCATAATGTTGAGAGATTTTTTCATAGGGTTGAAAGAGGGAAACCAATGTTTTTAGAGAGGGAATGTTCACCCCACATCCACAACTAGCCATTCAAAACCACCTCCAAATCCTCTATACACTGAAACCTTGCAACAAAGAAGCCTCTAACACAAGAATGCAACTCAATTGGGCCACCAACGAGGGGCCTTCAAGACTCCAAGACCCATTTATGTAGGTCCAAGAGAGAAGTTCAAAGATTGAGTCTACATATCAGATGTCGAGGAGCATAATATCTTTTGTTATCAATCACCTCTTGCCCACAAACCACAAGGGAGGAATGAGAGCAAAAGAGGGCCTAAACTTTTTCACAATGGGGGAGGCGAGCAGGATCCCCCACATCAACCACTGCTAAATAAAAATGGAACAATCAAGGATTGTCCTACCCACATCGACAACCACCAAGACAGCCTCCCCACCATTGGCTTGACCAAAATCTATAGGAGTAGGAGCGAAGAAGGTTGAGTCATCAAAGTTTGTAGAACCACCAACAAAAGGACTACCCTTTGACACAAGCCTCATGACGCCACCAACCAAAATGGCATGCACACAGGGATAAACGTCATTTGCAAACACATCATCCATAAGGGTCCGCAATGACAAGAGAACAAGCAAAATGTATGTGAAGTTTTCCACAATAGCAAATGGGAGCATTTTTCCAAAAAATAAGACTAACTCAATTGTATTAGCTTTAATTGTTTGCTTCAATAAGGTAGCATAGATTTATATCCTTTCTTTTTAGATTTAAAACTAGATTTCCTTCTTGCTCTTGAAAGTGAAATTGAGTGAATTCAAGTCAAAGATTGCTTGTCGTACTTTCAAACCACCATCATTATTGAATATCAAAATCTAACATAGTTCAAAGGTGTAGGCCAAGTCAATTAATGATCTAACCTTGTACTTTTCCTTTATATACTTTAAAATGTGTTGGTTGAACATATTTTTTCAATAGCTTCAAAACATATCATGATGTTTTCTTGTTGCCTCCTATCATACACCATTAAAACTACTCATTCTCAAAATCTTAAGAAAATCTTCCCCTATCGTACACCATTAAAACTTTTGAAAGAGCATTAGGGAGATGTTCAATGGAACTATAGAGGAAATTTGATTTGTTTAGGACAACAAAGAATTTAGCAAATTTTTGTTTTCTAAAAAATATTTTTTGCTTAGATATAATTATTTTGTTTCTTGAACATTAATGAATAATATTTCTCAAATAAGTAATCAAATCTTCTTGTGCTTCATTAGAAAAGGTAAAATTAATAGCTTTTAATCAATTTCATTTAGTTAATGAATTGCATGAAACAATTAAAGTCATTTAATTGATCAAGTATGTTGAATTTTATTTTTATTAATTTATTTAATTGCATTTCCTTTATCTATAAAAATAAAAATAGAAGACTACATAATTATTTAGTTTTATAGAATGGAATTTAAATTAGGATACTTTTTTATTTCTTATAAATAGATTAGTTTCCCATTATTTTTTTCTTTTAAATCAATTTGCTTATTAAATATAAAAACATGAAAAATAAAAAAATCGCAATATCTCCAAAATGGTATTAAATCCTCAAACAACTTTCAATGATTTCCATTTCAACCATAAACCTCCGCCTAGCATCCACAAGATAGCTTAACAAGTGTTAGGAAATTAAAGTTTACATTTAATAAATTAGTTAATTAATTAGTTTAGTTGTTAGTTTTAGGGAGTTATTCCCCTAAGGGAATTTGGGTGGTTATTCACGGGAATGCAATGTTTTTTAAGCATTTGCAGTTCACATTATAAAAAAATCGAAGAATTATAATATTATTTTCTACTGTTGTTTTTATTGTTGTTAATTTGTGCAATCTGTTATTGTTGTTCAACAATGGTGTAATTTGAGCAATAAAGATGCTAGGTTTGTGGGAGAGCAATGTAAGTTGCTGATTATGATGTTGAAATATATAGTTTTGGTGTTGAAATTTATTGTGATTGAAGAAATTAGAATTTGAATGAATTTATGAAATGTTTTAGTTTTTCATCATGAGAATTTTTGTTGCTTGATATGGAATAATTATTGGTTGCATTCATTTATAAGAAATTTGTTGGAGGAAAGAAGCGGGTATGAATTATTTGCAATAAAAATGGACGAAAAGTTGCTTCAATTTAATTTTTCAGCTTTCAATTTAAGGTATAATGGTATAGAATGAATAATTTGAAGGAAGTTGGAGGCTGATCATTTATTTTGGTTTTGCACTGAAGTTTTTTTTTCTTGGGTGAATGCCTGTGTAAATATTCAAGGTAAAAATAATTATCTTGCTTTCTATTTGAAGTGGCAAAAGGATTTTGTAATGAAGTAATAAGGGTTTTTTAGGAAGTCAGTTTTATTTAATGTGCTCTAGAAATTATAATAGAGATATAAAGATTTATTTGTTAAAGTTGAAGCTGCATATTTTGGAGAGATAAATTTAGTGTGTTTTGTAAATGGGAAATAAGGTCACATTGTAAAAGGTGCATTTTCAATCGCACATGACAGTTCTTTCAAAGACTTACATGTGAAATCATATGAATAGAGTGTAACAGCGTCTAATTGGAGGTTGGAGGAAATGGAGGCAGGAGGAAAATTGTCATCTCGAGTTAGCTTCTCGCTCAGGGATGATATTTTGCATGAGAAGCAAATTTTGTTTCATCTCGAGTCCTTTCAGGACCAAGATGGGGCATGCAGTGGTTTGTTGGTCGGTCTATAGATAATTGAATCCACAAACCTGGAGAGTTGTGTTGTTGGTTTGTGCAAGTGTGTTACTGTGGATAATGGAGTTAGTCTCAATTCACAGTTGGTTGGTAATCCATACATTTATCCAGACATGAGAAGTTTGGATAGATGTTGATGAAGAGTTGGTAATCCAAACATTTATCCAGACATGAGGAGTTTGGATCAATGTTGATGAAGAGTTGGTAATCCAGACATTTATCCAAACATGAGGAGTTTGGATCGATGGTGACGAAGGATTGGTAATCCAAACATTTATCCAAACAAAAGGAGTTTGGATCAATGCTGATGAAGAGTTGGTAATCGAACATTCATCCAAACATGAGGAGTTTGGGTTGATGCTCAAGACAAATGAGTTTAGGTTGATGCTGATACAAAATTTTGGTTTTCATTTATTTTGCTGTAAATTGAAGGGGGGATATGTAGGAATTTAAGGTTTACGTTTTTAAATTTTGTTTTTATTATGTCAACTTTAAGGGGGGGTTGTTAGGAAATTAAAGTTTACATTTAATAAATTAGCTAATTAATTAGTTGTTAATTTTAGGGAGTTATTCCCGTAAGGTAATTTGGCTGAATTTGGATGGTTATTCACAGGAATGCAATGTTTTTTAAGTATTTGCAGTTCACATTGTAAGAAACCCGAAGAATTATAATATTATTTTCTACTATTGTTTTTATTGTTAATTTGTGCAATCTATTATTGTTGTTCAACAATGGTGTAATTTGTGCAAACTGCTCACCTTTCTAACAAACAAGACCATGAGAAGTCACATGTGTCATATTTTAAAGCATACAAGAACCTAAAGGAGAACTGGAAAATCATTATTTCTCAACTAATTTCTCGAAACCAACCAAGAAAGGATATTCATCCCTCCTTTGCCTAGTTAGAACATTCAACTACTAATCCAAAAATTTATCCTACAATCAATCGATCTAAATTTATAAATTGGCATGAAAAGAGGTGACCTCCAACAAATTGTGCCTTACAAACAACCAAACATTGCCATATATGCATAAGAAAAGATGGACATCCTTTTTTAACTAAGCTTCTTAGTGAACACTCAAGAAAGATCAATCACTCTTTTATCTATGGGGGCGAATGTTGGTATTTGCTTGAACAATCTGCAACTCATCAACTTCAAGTTGTACAGGGAAGGTTATCCATGCATTCAACCTTTTGGTGTAAAATATAGACATCTCAAGTTCTATTGAGGGATGGTCCCTAACAAGCTAAGTTGAGAACATGCGTGTTCACACACACACGTAAATGTGTGTATACCTTAGAAATAGAGCTCAATAATTTAAATGTTTTATTTCTCATAATTACTTTAACAATCCTATGTTTATGTTCCAGACTATATTTTAATTTTTGCTTATAGTTTTATGATCTTTATCAATGTATAGTTTCCTTTTATTTGGATGGTCCATTTATAAGATATTCGTTGGTTGATGATGGCATATAATTTGTGAGCCATTCTAGACTTGGAAACTCGTCTAAAAATCAATGTTCTAAATAACAACATATTTAGGAGCATCACATCTTGCTTCACCGTAAAAGAAGTCAGAATATATATGAATGACTTAAAGTTCAACTAGGACTGTTCTCTCCATAAATATTTGTGTTAGTGCCCATATGAGGGCACTATTCGCTCAATCCCGCTGTGCAATATGATTATTTACATAGACCAAATTTGGAAACCATTTTCTTTGGCTAAAATAATCAAATGTCAGCTTGCAATGGCAATTTTTGTCAGTTCCTCAATATGCTGAGTGATCTCATAATTTTCCGGTTCCTTTCAGCCTTTAGTGGATGTCAAAGTGTTCAGGTACCAGTTTAAATTTATAATCTTCTCTAGTACGTAATTAGGCTTCTGTTTTATCCTCTTAATTTACACAAAGGAACGCTTATGTATATTTCTACTGCTATTTATGCTTTGAAAAGAAATATATATTGGTTAATAATATACAGGACGCTATTTTGGAGCATGGAACTCTAGAGTAAAAAGTAGAGAGATGCCATGTGAGCTTCCCTTCCCTTGGAGCTTGTGTGCTTAATTAGGAATTAATATTGTAGAGCATTCGCATCTTTCAATCTCACAAGCCAACCAAGAATATTGTAACTTTCCTGCAGTTAACAAATCAAATGATTGCTACAGGTGCTTTTCCTTCTCAGGCTTAAGAAGATATCAAGCAATAATTTACAATAGTGAGGTAGCTGATGTGCTTCTCCATTTCTTGTGATGTAAGTATGTATTTAACAGAAATATATCAACTACTCTCTTATCCTTTGATACATGTTCTATATAGAAAAGAAAATTATGCCTTAAAATATTGCCTCTACTAATAAACAATACATTTAAAAACTAAAATATATTTTTCCTAAACTTACACATTTCAACATAGATGCAAAGCAAACAAGAACAACTTCAGCCTTGTACATACTGCATACATATAAAAGTTAGTGCTTTCAAAATTCTTACCAACGAAAACAAAAATAAGCTTATTTGAGTCACTACGACAAAGCTCTAGGAAGGTTTGTGCGAGCAAGCTTCAGGAGAAATGCCTCAAACAGGATGATAACTACTGACATTTCAGTTAAGTAAATCCTTAGATCAAGTTCCCTAGAATAGATTCAGTGAAATTGTTGTCCCTTTTCTAATATTTGGAGTTAAATCTGAGTAATCACCCTTGCATTGGGTGATGTTGATACTAACGATACATTCAACACAACGAAATGCTGAGCTATATATCCAAGCAAAGTGAAAATGGATGCAAGATATTTTTATGCTAATTTCCAAGACAACTAAGCAATTTCTGTAATGAATTTAAACAAAAAGCAGATCCTAGCCAATACTTAGAATTGATGGTTCTCATTGGCCTGCAAGCTGCTGGATATATTGTCATTTTGGTAAATAACTTTTTTGAAATGCATTGAATCCAAATACTATTCATTATGCCAAACAAGAAATATATTTCCCCTAGAAATGACTTGCATTAAGTACAGCATTCGCTCAACTTGGGGTTAAATAAGAATGCATTTGTGCATTAAGTAAAAGGAAGGTTCCCATAAAAATATCATTATGCTCTCACAGATTATTGTGCTGTTTACTGTATGTAAATTACATCTCCACTTGAACCCGAAAGCTCCGCTCTAGAATTTCATGGTTTAGCAACAACTGTTAATGTTACAAATGCAGCTTTTGAGACACCTACCAATTAGATCTATAAGGTTTCATGCCCTCATGTAGCACATGAATTGCACAAGGAAAAAGGATTGCAATTCCTCGGTCAAATTCTCTCTCCAAGACATTCATTTTACTGCAGAATGTGGTCTCTGAAATGTATTTCAACCGTTACTTATTGATAAATGCCATTAAATTGATAATGGCTAGCTCTGAAATTAGAAATAGCTGACTTAATCCTTCTAAAACCCATTCCTCGGTGCAACCCTACAATACATATAATGGAACTTATGTGGTTCCATTCCATCTGTAACTAACACTGTTATGTAGACCCGGCTCAAAGATGATCAAAAAATTGAAAGGTATCTACAGCTGCAAGCTAACCTCGGGAGCTAAACACTATGCAAGTTACTGAAAACCCATATTTTTAGAATAGCATCAGCATACAATTTCTTGTGCAGAAACATGGACTTACACTGCAGCCTCCCAAGGAATTTGATTTTGCATGTACACCATACGCATGCTCTTCTAACCCAACTACTCTCCTAGCAGCCCTGCATGTTGATATACGCACAATGGACGAAGTTCATCAACAGAATCAATAGTTCTAAATCCATTAACCTCTCGTAAACCAGACCAACTACGCCGTGCCAAGAAATCACGGAAATCTTCTTCAGTGTACAAGGTCTTCTCCTCAGTGGCACCTGTCCAATGATCTGACTCGTCATAGGTGCAGACCTTGACAGTTACACCTAATTTTTACAGTTGCAACAATGTAACTCTCAGGAAAACTAAACCATCATAACTCAAAAAGAAATGCAAAATTTCTATTGACCACAAAAAAGATCACGCCATCTAAACATGCATTTGGCAGATAAATCGAGACGAGCTATGGAAACTGAAAATAATGGAAGTGATCTTGAGTGTTCAGGATGAGGTATCCTGATCCTCCTACATACCATCATCAAGGCGAAGATTATATGTCCCCAACGGCATATCCCTGTCAAGGCTGCGAACAATCCCATCTTCATCTTCTAACCAAAAGGCCCTTTTGGTACGTAATCCAAAGGCACATTTAACAGCCTCTCTGATAGCTTCAGTTGTCCCATCAATACCAATTCTTCTTGTATAATCTCCACATTTGACAGCAATCACTCTTCCACCATAAGAAGTCTGATGCTCACTGCCTGCACTTTACAGTGTTTCATTAATCCAAGAATTCATTCAACTCAATAAACGTTATGCAGGGTGGAAATGTGGGAAACTATAAAGATAGTTACTTTGCAGGGTATGTTACTAATAAACTAAATAATGATCAAGTTCTAGATATCTTTCAGATTATGTTTTCTTGCAACCCGGATCTATTGCAAGAAATATTGTTGATCTTTTCACTAAATATTATAAGTAAACCCAATGGCATAACTTCAGATATACCGATATTTGAACACTTTTCCTCAAAAGCATTCACTTTTGAAATTGTAATATTCCAAAGATGAGCAATACAATTTTCCTATAGCTATCTGACCGAGAGGTTGGCATTTCTATCAACTTTGAATAGTACATGCTAGATTAGACAAGTTACCATTTGCAGTGGCATCCCTCCAGTTCCATGGAGGCACACCATTAGGAGCAGCTGTGTCTGCAGATGCAACAGCCAAATGATGTCCATCGTGATCTAATCTGCGCTCCATATTGAGTGATGACTTCCCATTTCCTGCAGAATAAACAAGAGACAGACAATAATTAAAAATTAAATAACGCATTCCAGTTATGGCATTTTATGTAAATGATATCTCAAGTTTACTAGGTTATATGATACTCATTGCATTGATCCATATTTCTGATGTCAAGAACTGCATATATTCTTATTTAGAAGTTTATTGAATACAATTTAGTCTCCATAGTGAATCTAATCACTAGAAGCAATTATGCGACTTAGTAAACATACAATTAAAAGTACTAAATAATGCAACAGGGAAGAGCATTTTCCTGTGCTGATACTGCTGACCTGCTAACATTCTACTCAACCAATGCTCTGGATTTAGTTTCCATGAATTTGCCTAATATGTTTACCAGTTAGCTCTTGATTCATGAAGTGATAACAATTATGATGTTAAGTCTTGAAATTATGCTATCAGCACTACTTTGTTTCCTGCATAGAATCATGTTATTTATTTCACTATTTATATGAGTTGATGTTGATGTATTTGTTGATTATTAGACAGCTGCATGAGTAATCTCCAGGTCAGATAAGAAGAATAAATTTAAATGTAGCAGATTGCTATTTAAATTTATATGCATCGAATTCCTTTGAAGAGGCACTTCAAATAATATTAAGACAAATAAATATTAAAGTATTAAATAATTATTATTATTTTTATTAAGTGCCAACCTTCCTTGAAGTGGCGCAATTTTCCATAAGTCGTCCCTTTTGGCTGGGCCGACCTCTCTCTCAAGAGGCACGTCTTTTCTCCTTGAGCGCTTGTATAAATACAAGAGGATTGTGTCTCATTTAATCAAGCAAGTAAAGCATTCATTCAAGAAGAAGTTTGCCATATTGCAGCAGATCGAATTTCTTATACAGCAGATCGATTAAAGGAGAAATTCATTATCTTTGCATCTAGGAGAGGTGCTGTTCATTGTATTATTCAGGCATTGTGTTTATGCCTAAGTTGTAAGCAGATTGCTGCTCTTATTTTTATCAATATATAGGAGATATATTGGCTGGGTTTTTCTCCCTCGGGTTGGAGGGTTTTCCCAGGGTATTGGCTGTGTTCTTGTGTCAATTTTTGAATTAAATTTGCATTCTAATCTGATCATATAAAACTAACAGTATTCTCATGAAAATACTATTTGTTTCCTGTGCTGATACCACAGACCATTAAATATTCTACTCAAGTAAAGCTCTGGATTTAGTTTCCATGAATTCGACTAATATGTTTACCTGTTAGTTTTTGACTCATGCAGTGGTAACAATTATGATGTTAAGTCATGAAATTATGCAATCAGCACTACTTTGTTTCCCACATAGAATCATTTCATCTTTTAGATGTTTATGAGTTGTCATTGATGTATTCTCATGAAAATACTATTTGTTTCCTGTGTTGATACTGCTGACCTGCTAACATTCTACTCAAGTAGCGCTCTGGATTTAGTTTCCATGAATTCACCTAATATGTTTACCAGTTAGCTCTTGACTCATACAGTGGTAACAATTATGATGTTAAGTCATGAAACTTTGCAATCAGCACTACTTCATTTCATGCATAGACTCATGTTATTTTTTTAGCAACTTATATGAGTTGACGATGATGTATTCTCATGAAATTACATATAGCAGGAACTTGTATGACATATGGCAGCTTTACAACAGCCAACTGGAAGACATAATAATGACATGGCCAAAATCTAAGTCTCAATCACCATGTGTGCAATTATCCTTGCAACCCAATCCCTTCTTTGTATGCCTGGATATTTGGTGGGAGCATAACCAATGATTTTTTATAGTGAAGCCACGAAACCAGATATGAAAACTATGATGATTCAAACTAAGAGAGTAAAGTAATTATCTGTCCAAAACCGAGGCATCTTGTCTTGTCACTAAACCATTTGACTATGCCTTACAAGTTACAAAAGTTAGCTTTTTCAAATTCAGTTAGCCTTGTGTAAGTTCATACAGCCACTTAGATCAGTATGAACCACACGAGTATAGCCTTACAGCAAGCTCATCTTTGATAAAGCTAATAACAGAAACATTGAAAAGCAGGCAGGATAAACTGGATAATATGACACCTGAGGACAGGCTATTAAAGCATTTACAGAAAGTATGAGACCCCAGAAATAATGCGGCCAGAGCAATTGCATTAGCAAATAGCAATAATATTATGGTGAGGAAAAAAGTGGGGGCCTCCACTCCTGTCCCTCCTGGAAACCCTAAACTGTCTATACCAGCTGTTCCCGTTTCTACTTCTCATCATAGATGTGGTCCTTTGAACCCATCCCTGCTGTCAGGTACATATCTGCATGATTGCTCTGTGGCAGGAGCATTGTTTGGGTCCTTTGGGAGTCCCCCCCGAGTCTGCAGCAAATGACAAAACTCCCAGTTCTCCTGTGGTGGCAAAGGAGGTAAAGTAGTTATTGATGGCAATGATGGTAATGCAGGTCATGATTTTTCTCCTGTTTATACTTTTCCTATGAAATCTTTTGCTTCTGTGGGTTAGGGAGTGGCGGTTTTTGAGCCTAGGATGTTGTTCTATTGAACAACCATGGTTTGTTGGATATGCCCAAGGTAGGGGCTAATCCTCTCAAATGTTCAAAGTTGTCCCCCGTTGTAATTTTGGGGTAAAAAGTTTTGGATGGAGAGGAATATTTTTCAGGATAGGCCCTGATTTGTCATTTCAAATTTTCAATCACTCATGACCTAGTAATTCAGATATGTACACATGATTTCCCAACAACAAATGGCCACGCATGGAGAACCACCTAGAAATTTACCACTTTACACATGGTTTTTATATTCCAGAGTTTGAATCCCTTAAGGATAGAGCATTCTTTCTTAAGGAGTGGGTTTGGTCATGGGGGAGGCATTCACTCCTCTTGAAGCCTTGGTTTCCAGATTTCAACAGGCACTTTTAAGTTATGCTGATATGCGTCAGGCTTCCTAACCTCCCCCTACAGTTCTGGATTGATTCTTGGTTTCCAGTGATTGGTTACTCTCTAGGGAAATTTCTAACTACAGATTCGGCATTAACTGCTTTCTGCCATGCTACCTTTGCCCATATTTTGGTTGAGATGGATGTTTCCAAAGACCTGCCAGCTGTTATTGTGCTAAAAGTGGCAGATCACTTGTGGAAGCAACTTTTGGACTATAAGAGTCTACATTCCATCGCCACAAATGCTACAGTATGGGCCATGTTGCTGCTGATTGTTCTAGTTCCAGCCATTAATCTGTGAACCAAGCATCTTGGTGGAGAAAAGCTCGGCCTCACAGTTTAACACTATTGGGTTCTTTGAAAGAATCTTAGATTTCTTCAAAGCCCACTAAGGTATCTTCTGATATTTTATAACCACCTCGAGAGGTACTTTTATTTCCTTCACAGCTTTCTCAGAAGTCTATTGAGAAACTTTGGTGGCTGATGTTTTACCCCCTTTAGCTCATGCAGCAGAAACCTCCAATCCCCTCTCTAACTTTTGAAAGGTTAAATCTGAAAGCTCACAACTTTCATCCCCTTTGCTCATGAAGGTGACTACAAGTAAGCCTCCTATAGCTCCTATTGATCCTTGTGGGAAGCAATATCCTTTATCTAGGGGCAAGATTTAGAATTTCCTAGAGGGGTGGACTATTTTTTGGTTTCCAATTGAAAACCTGGCAAATCAAAGAAATTACTTCATTTATACTTATATCTAGAAGTGAGAAGGGGAAAGGCTTGATGTGAAATATTTCTTATTCTTAGCATTTAGGTTAAGTATCCTGATTATCAAATCATGGCAAATTATTTGAGGAACTTTCCACCTTTTTCTGATCTTCAGAATTTTTTAGTAACAACAGTTGCTAATTTTTATGATTTCATTGATAATGAACTATTATTGGTATTTATTTTTTGGTATAAGTTTTAATATCAAAATTCTGTATTTTAAAGATAACGGTATCATCTCTTATTTGGTTAGGGGTATTTCAGGAAACAGTAGTGAGGCAGGCTTTCTTCAACAGCAGTGAGGTTGTTTCCAGATTTCTATGCCATTTGGGATGGTTTTAGAGTACTTTGTGGATCCATTTTCACATGAAAATGGGATGTTTCTTATTCAGGTTTGGATCGACTTCAAGGGGTTTACATGTGGGGTCTCTTTAAGTCTATTTAACAAGGTTTTGCTGCTATCTTGGAAGGTCACTTGGAAGAGTTTTATCTTCTGCGCTGTCTGGTGATTTTTCCTTTGGCTAACTACTACTTTCCAGTTTTGAATTATTACTTTATCCCTTTCATATGCTTGGAGCACTATTTCTACTTGGAAGTAGGTTGTTTTGACCTCATCCTTTGTTGGCTTTTTCCATCGGTTCTTTCTCTTCCTTATCACTGGCCTTTTCCCTTTCTTTTTCTATTTTATCCCTTACCATAGTGATCTCTTTGTGTTGTTCCCATTTTTTCGGTCCCCTATATCCTCCATCTCTTTCTTTTTTTACTTGTTTATCCTATCTTTCACTTATCTAAAACTTGTTTGGCCTTGTCCTTATATTCCTATTCCCACTTCTTTGTTTTGTCCTTTTCAACTCCTTCCCTTGTTGTCAGGGATCAGTTTTGGTTCCATTCTGCCTTTTTTTGTTACAGCTCTTCTATCTGGTTTCTAGGCAAAAGTTCTTGAAATCTCTTTTGGTTTTTTGTGCCACAATTGGGTCTGCTCTTTTAGCTCATGTTTCTTTACTGGTGACTAATTCTTTAAAGCTTTGTCAAGAATTCTTCATGAAGCAGTGGAAGTTCAGGATATCAATATGGGAGTACTGAGATGTAATGACTCTCCTTCAATTCCAAGGATAATATTTGTATTAATCCTTTGGGATTAAATAATAATTGTATTGTAAATGAGCATATAGATGATCAAGAGGTCACAATGGATCTCTATTTAGGAAAAGGCAGAATGAGTATTGAAAAAATAAGAGAGCCCAATCTTCTTTGAAAGGTAAGAGGTAGGCTGGTAATGAGGATAATCTCCCTAGCAAGAAAGTTTATTGCTCGAAGAATTCAAGAGATGATATTGCACATTTTCATCCTTCTTCTAAGATCAATCCTGAGATTGAGTTACAGAATGATAGTATCATAGTACACAAAATTCCATGGTGGTTATTGTTCCAATCTTACATAATCTGGTTTCTATTGGTAATGAATTCATCCAAGAAACTAGAATAGGTCCCCAAAATCTCACCTCTCCAATTACCGATTTGATGGAGAATGCTAAAAAGTAAAAATCAATTGTTTCAACTAAAGCGAAGGAGAAAGGAGAAGACATATTTTGGATAATCAACATGCTATTCTAAATGCCATGAATTTCAATTCTATGCATGTTGACAAGATGATACTCGGCCTTAAAACTCTGATTAATGAAACCAAAGTGGATCTTGACAACATCCATAGAATTGAAATTCATGGTATTCAGAGCAGTATATTGATCATCCAAAATATGTCTTCTCCTTTCTCCTTCAATCCTTGGTTGAAACAATTGATTTTCAGCATTCTCCATCAAATTGGTAATGGCAAAGGTGAGATTTTGGAGACCTATTCCCTCTAATATAGTTTATTGGACAAATCCATTACCAATAGGAACCAGATTATGTAGGATAGGAGCAATATCATCTCTTGAATCCTTCAAGCAATGAGCTTTCTTGCTAGGGAGAGTATCCTCATTTGTAGTCTTCCTCTTACCTTTCAAAGAAGATTGGGCTCTCTTATTTTTTTAATACACATTCCACCTTCCCCTAAATAGATACTTGTTGTGAACTCTTTGATCATCCATACGCATCTCAACACTCCCATATTGATATATTGAACTTCCGCTCCTTCATAGATACATCCAGACAAAGCTTGCAAAGAATTTTAGAGAGGCAAAAGACACAATAAATAGATAATAGAAGAAAGAGACGAGGGATGCAGGGGACCAAAAAGCTCGAAGCAGCACGAAGAGATCAAGATGAACAAGTGATAAGACAAAAAAAGGAAGGAAAATGGTAAGCAATAAGGAAGAGAAAGACACAATGAAATAAGGATGAGGACAAAACAGCCAACATATAGGCAGAAACAACAATCCAAGCATACAAAAGGAATAAAGTAATAATCCAAAACTACTAAATTGTCGGTTCTGGTATGAGATCGGGTACAAGTACGGAATACGGGTACACCGATACAGCAAAAAATAAAATCTTGGGTATGGTACGCTTGGCTACAGCTGTATAATATATAAATATGTGCAAAAAAAATAAAAATATACAGAATTGTAAATACATTTGATAGTATGATACTTCATCATTGATCAATGGTAGTGATAAAGATAAATGCCAATTGATAGTTCAAAATTTCAATATTATGTCATATATCATATATGGAAAAATGGAAAAAAATACTTGACCGATGTCTTTGAGGAGAGCAATGAAGAATGAAAGAGGCGAAATGTGGCTTTGAAGGGAGTTTTAAGGTTTAAGTTGCACATTTTGCAGCTTGTTTTTATGTTTTTTACTTTATTTTTGGCGCCCCCTAGGCATTGGTGCCCGTGGGAGCGCCTGGGAACGCCCAGGAGCGCCCAGGAAGCGCCCAAGATGCTCCCGGAGCGGACACGGGAGCCCAAACAAAACAACCCAGTAACATAGCATAACTAAAAAGATGTACTTAACCAAAGAAAATAACGCCAGACAGCAGAGAAGATAAAACTCTTCCAAGAAACCTTCCAAGATAGCAACAAAACCTTGCTATATAAACTAAAAAGAGACCCCACACGTAAGCCCCTTGAAGTCAATCCAAATTTGAGGATGATACATCCCACTCTTGTATGAAAGATGGATCCACAAAGTACTCTGAAACCATCCCAAATGGCATAGAAATCTGGAAATGACCTCACTGCTGTTGAAGAAAGCACCCTTCCTACTATTCCCCAAAATACCCCCAACCAAATGACAGTTAATACCATTATCTTTAACCTACAGAATTCTGATTTTCAAACACATGCCACGAAATAAATACCAAGAATAGTTCATCATCAACAAGACCATGAAATTTTGTAACTGCCATTACTAACAACTTTTTTGAAGACCAAATAAAAGTGGAAAGGCCCTCAATTTATTTGCCATTATTTGATAATCATGATACTTCTCCTCAAATTTCAATTACAAGGGCAGGGGGAAGGCCCTCACTTTATTTGCCATTATTTGATAATCATGATACTTCTCCTCAAATTTCAATTACAAGGGCAGGGGGACCAATAGAATCAAACAACTAATCAATCTATAGAGAAAACAAATGGCATACAATTTGCTAATGCCCTAGAAAAACCTTCCTCTAAAATAGAGTGAAACTCAAGACATTTAAATGACACGATAAAAACTTAAAATTAATTAAAAACCAGAACAAAAACATCAACATGGAAGGTATTAACATTTTATCATCCTTGACAACCAAGAAATAAGATGCCTTGAAAATTCCAATGTGGCACACATTTAAGATCAGCAAATACCACTGCATATGCATAATGCAAATTTTGGGTCAAGCTGAATTATGTGGAATAAATTGTGAAGGAGAATAAATCTCTAAATCTCAACCAATCTTTGTTATGAATGAAAAAGGATAAAGAATATCTTTCACATTTTAAACCAGGTAAATTGTGAGGTTGAAATAGAGTCGTATGACTATAAGTTCTGTAAGATGACAATGTTATTATGTTCACAAAAGATCACTAGTATGCCATCACAGGACTCAAAGAAAAATAAGTGGATACACTAGAAAAGAAACTTTGAGAAAGACAGCAAGGATGTGAACCATAGCAGTAAGGTTGAGACAGAAAAGCTCATCAAGTAATCTAGATAATGTATTGCTAAGTTTTATGTTAAGGATTATTATATAATGAGATATTGTGTGATTTAATATGCTAGAACGCATGCCATATATTATTGGATAGGCCTTGCCATCACAGGACTCAAAGAAAAATAGTGGATACACTAGAAAAGAAACTTTGAGAAAGACAGCAAGGATGTGAACCATAGCAGTAAGGTTGAGACAGAAAAGCTCATCAAGTAATCTAGATAATGTATTGCTAAGTTTTATGTTAAGGATTATTATATAATGAGATATTGTGTGATTTAATATGCTAGAACGCATGCCATATATTATTGGATAGGCCTTGCTGTCCATGATGGAAGAAAAAACATTTAAATTCATAAGAGATTGTGATAAATTCAAGTTGTTACATATGAAGGAGGAAAAAGGAGAAAGCAGTAAAGTAACGTCAGTTATAACATAGTAAATTCTTAAGGATGTGATAAAAAGGAATGTATGATTTTTTAAGGATGTGATTAAAAAGACTGTATGTTATGCGTCTATTCCAAAATTAGAGAGTCTGAAGAAAATATTTTCTACCAAATAAACAATTTAGTAGAAAACAAAGCAATTATGTCAGATGATGGGTTGCCTAGTGGGTTGCATCAATGAGAGATTTCTAGTCAAATAAATTTAACACAATGTGCCGGTTTGCCAAATAAAATGCCACACACAATAATATCATCTCAAAGAGCGAAGTCAAATAGACAAGTTCAAGTAAGTTCAAGATTTGCTAAATATGGTTTTGTTCAAAGTAAGTTTCAATCCATTTGCAAATACAGCAGTTTATGCACCAAAAAATTATAGAGCGGAAGATGTTCATGGACTCCTCAACAATAAATAAAATCTCCTTCAAGTACAACTTTCCATTGCCAAGGAAAATGACTTGATGGATAGTTTGACTGCAAACATATATTCTCTACGACTGTACTAAAAAGTGACTATCATCAAATCTGAATAAGAAATGCTGATATTGGTGTTGATTATGCCATCTGGACTAAGCGATGCTCCTAGAACTATCAAGAGGCTGATAAATGAAGTATTTAAATTTGAAACCATCGGGCAATTTCATAATAGTGTCATGATGACATAAGATAAACCAATTTTTAGTTAGACCAAGTAGGTACACTTGATGCATCAGATAAAGGTATTGGAATAATTGAGGAAACAGAAACTGTTGATAAACTTTACATTTGTGGAAAAGAATTTACTATATTTAGGATTTGTAGTTTCTCAAAAAGGGTTGAGAAGTGGAACCAGAAAAGGTCAAATTTATTGGAGAGTGGCCTATACTAGAACAAGAAAACACTAAATATACTCTCGAATGGCAAGCTTTAACAGAAAAAATTATCGGTACATCAGTATAAGTGCACCTTATGCAAAAAAAGTCCAAGAAATAGCTATGTCAGATTTGCCTGA
The DNA here is from genome assembly GCA_007115665.2 of Sequoiadendron giganteum. Lineage (NCBI taxonomy): Eukaryota > Viridiplantae > Streptophyta > Pinopsida > Cupressales > Cupressaceae > Sequoiadendron > Sequoiadendron giganteum. The sequence continues at coordinate 611,961,774 of CM021100.1, read as the reverse complement.
TTTCAATAAGCAATTCCTAGTGGATTGTGACGCAAGTGAAACATCCATCGGAGCAGTTTTCAGTCAAGAAGGAAGACATGTTGCATACTTCGGCTAGAAGCTAAATGAGGAAAAATGAAAAATATTCAGTACATGAGCATGAGTTTGAGGCATCAGTCAAGCCTTAAACATCATTTGCTTCCCAAGGAATTTGTTTTGCTCACTAATAATCAAAAATAGAAATTTATTAAAGGCCAGACAAAGTGGAATAAAATGTTTACAAAATGGGTGGAATTTTTTCAAAGTTGTCCATTTGTAATCAAGTATAGAACAGGAAATTTCAATTGGGTAGCAGATGCTTTAAGTACGAGAATTACTTTATTAACAATTATCAGAAGCATTTCTCTCATAGTTAGAAGGGATTTCCAATAAAATAGCAAAAATTCTGAAGAACAACATAAAAGCTATTTTATAGTTAATAACATAATTGATGGCATGCTCATGTCTACAGAAGATTGGGTCAACCCAAAGTCGTGTGACAGAGTTTACTGCATTAATTGTTCATGCCCTTACATTAGTGAAACAGGGAGATCATTTCAGCATAGATTTAAAGAACCTTGTTTGAACTTTCAGCATGTCACATCAAGTGGTCTGCATTAGAAATTCAATCTCATTAAATGACGCATCATATTTGCAGAGGCAAAAATGCTCTTTCAGGAAGACCACTACATTAAGCTAAAACTAAGGGAAGCTATAAAAATTGGGAAGCATCACAGTGATCAAAACCGAGTTGAAGGAATTGAATTAAGTGACTATTGGAAACCTGTCATTTACAAGCTTAGCCAGACTTAAATGATTCATATACAATAACTAATGTCAAGAAAACATTAATTTCAACCACTAGTTATTTTTGTTTTAGCTCTTGTATGGGGTTTTCCAACCTCATATTGTTTACAAAATTATCTTGTTAATCAATTATCCTGACAATGAACCGCAAAATGTGGCTTCAACATTGATTTAATTATTTTTTACACAACTTCCCTCCCAAAGCTCATTTGTTGAACACAATGGATTGCATAAGCTTAAGTCTCAAATTATGCCTTTGTAACTGATTGAATTGGAAAGCCTAAAGGAATTGTATGTACAAGATGTCAAGATTGTTAATAGATATAAGGCTTATCCTGAACTATGGATTGGTAATGGAGCTCAATATCTCGACCATTTCTTCTAAGAAATACTTTTTTCTTAAAACAATTGATATGTGCTCCTAGAAATTCATCAACAGAAAGCTTAATTATAGAATTACATGTGCTAGATATTTTTTTTCTAGAACGATCTGATGTCCATTCCTAGAGGTTCAATGAGACAAAGATTAATTATTGGATTGCTTCATGGTGGATGACATGATCACTTTGGGCATGACAAGGCTCAAGATTTTGAACTAGATTGACAAGACTCGAGTGGGATTTGCCCTTGCTCTTCGTGTTTGTACGAGCCCAATCTATGCGGACCTACATGGCAAGTCCAATGATGACTAAAACTCCAGTGCATGAGCCTACATGGCATAGAACATAAAAAAATATAATATCCAACTCATATCTCCAAGGTCGGATGTCGTGTCAGCCTCTTAGAACTCCCCACATGTTGTCCATGTTTGCTGTTTGCCATCAACCAAATGTTTTGGCTTTTCATTTTCTATAAAGCCTATTTTTCTCCCTATAGGGATGAGACTGTGACTTCCTATGATGGCAAATGCATGTTTGCCACAATGAACTAAGTGTCTGCTCCAAGGAACACCTGTTTACTGCAACAAACTTTTTACTATCAAATAAGTGAATTTTTCACCTATCAGTGAACTCTTCACACTCTTCTATGCATATGATTTTTCAGAAATTACAAGTTTGTCTTCAATTCCCTCACTAGTTGAGCTCAGTTTGGACTTGGCAATTTTATCCCTTTGCTCTCAATAATATAAGTCCCTCTTTATAGTTTACTTTTTCATGATTGAAGGGTTCATTTTTTTTGCAATCATTCACTTCCAGCTATGAATCTAAAAATTTGTGATCATTAACCCTTGTTGAAGCTTTTCTTAATCTTGCAAGCCTTTTGTTCACCCCCTACAAATCAGCCATTGTTCTGTCCTCTAGGTTCTCCATCCAGTTTACCCAATCCACACTTCGAAGATTTTACCACTGATTGAAGATTGAAGGGAAGGAAAGAAGCTGCTAGAATTGGAACTGAGGACATTGCTGCCATCATTCAAATCTACAGTACATCTGTGACATTTCAAGTCCCTAATGTGGATAGTTTATCTATTTTCATAGATAGAGTTATTTTCTTTTCATAGATTAAATTTGTTTTCGTAGTTTAGTTTGTTTGATGAAAAGATTGTTTGTTCTCCTAGCCAAGATATTCTGAGATCACTCAAAGATCACCTCCAACAAGGTCAAAATCACTGAAAATTTTATGCAGATCAGCACCACATTGTGAGGACATTTTAGGTTGGGGACATGGTTTTCCTACACTTGCAGCCTTATAGACAAACCTCCATTAAGTAGAGTGGGGCTGAAAAGCTTAAAACTCAATTTTATGGACCCTACAAAATAATCAAGTTTTCCATAATGTTTTCCATGTGTCTTGCCTCAAAAAGGCACTTGATCAGCACATTATACTAGCAATTGACTTGCCATCCTTGGATGATGAGGGAAACTCGTATTAGTGTCAAATGCTATTATTGATACATAGGAAAAGAAGCTGGGAAACAAGATAGTCAAAAATACTTGGTCCATTGGAGGAACCTACCTGAAGATGCTACATGGGAGGGACTAGAGATTCTTGAGCACCCAGATCTACATTGCTTATGGGCAAACAATTATGGGAATGGTGGACTTGTAATGTCCATTTTTAATTAATTAACTTATGTGGGCCCTATCTTTATTTTCCCATTAGGGATATAAAAATATTTTAATAAAGAGGCCATGATTTAGTAGCAACAAAAAAATTAAAAAATAGATAATATTGCAGTGTGGGTTTCCATAAAAAGGTTGCAGTAACCCCAAGACACTTGGCAACTTCTTCATGACAAATTCTATGCAAAGACATTAATGAGGAGTTACAATTTGGTATTCATAACAAAGTGGGTGCTATTTTGGGGAAGGAATCTCATTAATATTTCAATTGTTATATTTGAAAGGGAAAGTGGAGTGTTGGTAATTTGTACCCTACAGGTGCTATATATTGAGGTGCTTGATTGCCTTGTGTTCAACTATAGGATTTGAGAACAAAAATTCTTAGATTTGAAGATCAAAAGATGAACCCCCTTTGGTTACCTAGGGGTTATCTCATTCAAAGATTGTATTTGTGCTAAAAGCTTTTATTTTATTTTCTAGAAAGTTGTATTTGGAGCAACAACATTGTCATGCCCTCGTCAAAGAAAGAAACAGATCGCAATATTTAGTTGGATTGCAGCACTTTAAGTCTAGGCAAATAAAGTAAATATGGACAATGATTCTAATAAGGGGAAAGAATTATTATGACTGATTACAAGTAATAGACAGCAGCATTAGCAAATTAACTTATTTAAAATTAAATTATTATTCTCCAAATGCAGCGATGAAGAGTTGTAACAATTGAGGTGAAGAGGTGTGACTCCCTCAAACTTGAGATATAAAAGGGAGAGCATTTCCTTTGAAAAAGACATCCATAACATCATTCATTCAATCAATTAAGAATAAATATGATGTGACTCCTTCTAATGTGAAAGATTGTGACTCTTAATGCGAAAGGCTGCGACTCTTTCAAATATGAAAGGTTGTGACTCCTTCAAATATGAAAGGTTGTGACTCCCTCAATAATAAGATATAAAAGGGAGATCATTCCCTGTAGAGAAATCATCAAGCAAGAAATAAGAGAAATAAGAATAGGAAATATAAAACATCTCTTAGGAAAAGAGATTGAGAACAGTCAAATTCTGAAAATAAATTGGTGACAGTCAATTAAGACTAAAATTATCATTCCATCAATCGGTATTTATTTATAAATATTCTAGCAAATTCCTTTAGGAATCACATCTAGAATTTGTGAAGTGTCTTGCAAATAGGAAGGCCGTTCAGCCTTCCAAGTTCACGAGAGCTGAAGGACTAGAAATTATTTATATCAAGCACGCCACCCTGAGATGGATGGATCAGGGATTCTGCCATGCTCATGGGCCAAGAGGCCGAATGGACCAAAAATCCATTTCGTGCTCTTGGACTTGGTTGAAGAGGATAGTCTTCATGCATCTTATCAAGCACGCCACCCTAAGGTGGATGGACTGGAGGTTCTAACATACTGGTGGGCTAGGAGGCCGAATGGACCAAAATCCAATTACACACTCTTGGGCTTGATCAAGGAGGACAACCAACCTCCAAGGTGAATTGAGGGATGGAAGGGCAGCCCACCTTCCATGCTCTCGCAATACAAGGATGACCAGCCTTGAGATTGTTGTTTGCAAACATTTTTCTAAGGGATTCACTATGTGATTTGCTATGAGGTATATGCTATGATGTGACAATTCAAATGTTAATGATGCTATGAACTATTGATCTAGATATTATGATGTTTTAGCTATGATTTATTGATCTCAATATTATAATCTTTTATGTATGGATTTGAATATTATCATAAAGTTGATAATTGTTATTACTAATATCAATTTTTAGTGATTAGTATTGTTTTGCAGGCCTTAAATTAGGAATTTCCCAAAAGGGGACATTACAAACATATTGTAATAGTATATTTGATTCATATTTATATGTTATTTATTTGATGATATTCCATATATTTGAATATATTTATTCAGCTCCAACATATTTGTATTGTCCATGCAATCTACTGCTACATCTTTTGAGATTGTAGAGGAGATTGACAAAATCTTTGAGGGGTGTCGAGGATAACCTAAAGCATTCAAAACCACAATATCCTTTATCAACTACCTGGAGACCCTCGAAAAAAAAATTAATGGTGGAAGAAACCCTAGTGGCAACAAAAATGATGAGAAGAGAGGTTTGCAACAAAAAGTAAGTATATTAAGTGTGTGTACCTTTAATGGTCGTAACTAAATATTGACTCAACCTTGGTTACAAAAATTATGGATTTACTTTACTCTCGACCCTATTGAGGATGAAGATGCCAATTAATTTGCCAGGTTGCACTCAAAGGGTCTTGTTGATGATTGGTGGCACCATGGTTTGGTCACACAAGGGCATAGCCTTGTGCAAACCTTTGATGATTTTAGTCAAAGGATTATGGACTGCTTTGAGCGAATAGATGAGGATGAGTACTTCAAGGAGTTTGAAGGAATCCAACAACAAAACTCAGTAGAATCACATGTTGAGTTTCAGCATGTTGTGGCTATGGTACAAGATGATTCTGAAAAGAGAATGACTAAGTCAACACTGCACTAAAGATCCTTCAAGGTTGGGGATATACTCTTCCTATAGCTGCAGCCTTACAAACAGACTTCCATTAAGCAAAGTGAGGCTGAAAAGCTCAAAGCTTGCTTCTATGGGCCTTACAGGCTTTTGAGGAGAATTGATGAAGTTGTTTATGAGTTGGAATTGCCTGAGGATAGCAAGATTCACAATGTGTTCTATCTATGTTGTCTCGAGAGGGCAGCTAGACAACACATCACACTATCTACGAAGTTGCATGTTCAGCTATAAGATTCAAGCACAAAAACCCTTGGTTTTGGAGATCAAAGAGGAAACACCTTTGGCTTCCTAAGGGCAATCTCATTTAGAGGTTGTATTTTGTGTTGAAAGCTTTTATTTTATTTTCTAGCAAGTATTTATATTTGAAGCAGCAACATATTGTAATAACAATATTTTATTCATATTTATATTTTGTTTATTTGATGATATCCTAGCTTATTTGAATATACTTATTCAACTCAAGCATACTTGTATTGTATGTGCAAGCTACTGTAGCATCTTTCAGGATTATTGTTTATTTGAATAATATATTTAAATCGTTATTCATCCACCATATGCTCTCACATCATCTACATAGAATCGTATTGATCAAAAGGTTCTAAAAAATAACATTTACTCACCATATGCTCTCACGTCATGCTCACAAGATCTTGGTTATCAAAAAGTGCTAAATAATAATATTTACTTATCATATGCTCTCACCTTGCCCTCATGGGACCTTGGTGATCAAAAAAAGGTAAATATTATTTTAAGAAAAACTTGTTAGGTCACTACATCATTCAACTTATGTAGGCCCAATCCTTATTTCCCCAATAAGGATAGAAAATATTTTAATAATGGGGCCTTTAGATGTTGAAAATTTGTGAAATAAATAATAGTAACATATGACTTAGTGAGGCATGGGATTCTAAAAGTGGGTGGTTATAACCCTTGAGACACTTAGCAACTTCCTCATGACAATTTTCTATGACAACTTACCAATGAGGAGTTACACATTGGTATTCATGACAAAGTGGGGGCTATTTTAGGGAAAGAATCTCATTAATATTTTAGTTGCGTTTTTTGAGAGGAAAGGCGAGGCATTGGATTTGTGCCCTACTAGTGCTATATATTGAGGTGCTTGGCTGCCTTTGAGACATATGTCAAATATTCAATCTTATCTATCATAGTTTGAGCCTTATGTTCAGTTATAGGATTTAAGGATGAAAACCCTTGGATTTTAGAGATAAAAGATTGGAGGACAAAAACCCTTTGATTTCCTTAAGGCAATCTCACACAAAATGTGTATTTGTACTTGAAAGCTTTGTTTGGATTTAAGCATAGATTTTGGTAATTATAGTAAGTTTTGTATTTTTGAAACTTCAACATATTGTGGAAGCATATATTTTGTAATCATTGAGGCAACATTATATTGTGGAGGAACCTTTATTTTTATTTGTGTTATTAATATTCTTTGAAGCTTCAACATATTTATATTATTTGTGCAATCCATTGTTATATATTTTTGGGTTCTGTTGTTATTGGAAATAATATATATTAAAAAAATATATTATTAATCCATCGTATGCTCTCACCTTCCCCTTGTGGGTTTTGTATAATCCAAAAGTGGTGAATAATAATATTTACTCACCACCATATGCTCTCACCTCACCCTCATGGGATCTTGGTGATATGAAAGTGGTAAATATTTTGTATTAAAATTTGTTGAGGATATTATAGACTCTTTATATTAAATATATCAAATCACAAAAGGATACATAGCTTAGGTTTGGTTCTCTCAATTTAAACTTAGAATGGCAACAAGAAACCCTTATTACATCATGCCATAACGCTTTAGTAATTTAAGCATAACATAATCTTGTCAAACTAAAGCTGCATACACCACGGGTGTAAGGGCAAAATGAGCATAACATGCTCAAAATACTATGCGTTGTCTAGGTATGCAACAAAGAATATTGTCACAGGCTTCAATTTTGTCGATGCAACTCCCAATCACAATGGTAGCTCTCAGTGTGAAGATACAAGATGACCAAGAATATGAATTTGAATTCTACCATTGACACTTGGAGACATGAAATGCAAACACAAGTACATCATTTTGAAATGGAAACACAATTATATAGGGGTATGATTACATTATCTTGAAGAAGTCATTAGGAGATTTAGACATGGGAATGGAGATGAGGCCCCTGACCCTGAATCTTCCTAGTGATTATTAATTGTACAGAACTAGGAGGCACTTAGCAGGAAGCTTATAAAGGTACTAAAGATATTCAGGATATGCTAAAACCACAAACTATGTGCTTCTAAGATGATAAGGACACCACCACCTCTTCTTACTCAGAAGTATATTCCTTTTGTGAAATGAAAGAATTCTGAGGACTCTAAGACTAGACTCGCAAAAATAATCTATAGATAAAAACCCTTCATTTCAGGATATTTTTCTGTGATACCTTAAAGTCTTTCATTTAATGTTTCTTGACCCTTACAATTAGTACTTTGTGAATTTCTAAATCTTGGCGCCCCACATCAAAAGAGTTATCCCTCTCATCATACATATACATGAATGCCTTGATGCCGCATACCAAAAAAGCAATTCCTCTCATCTACTTCCAATCACAGCATTAAGCTAGTTATTATCCTAATTTGCAACCAAGATATGCTCAACATTCTATGCAGTCTAGCTGGCCATGGTCATATCTACGAGAGGGATGAAACTTCCCTAGGCTTTCTTTCCTGCTAAATATCTGGCCAGGAGATTACACGGAACAATTATGGGATTACAGATAGCCCTTTGAACATGGATTCTTAGCCAGAGGGTTTCATATGTATGATCATGCGCTATATGTCTTGAATTTTCCAATTTACCTGACAAAAAGGGTCAGTACTCTGTACGCTCAAGAAGAATTGACCTCCCTTCTGTTTATGGACTACACAAGGACCAGCTCACATGACTGTACAAGGTATTCAACAAGAGCTATGGCCAAATTTAAAGAACCATACATGTCTGAATATACTGACTTAATCTTTTTAACAACACATTCACAAAATTAAAAAGTTCAGCAAGTTTTGGGAGCCTCTACCCAGATTTTCAATATTTATTATTTTATGCATTTGATAATAGTATTAAAAAACATTTCATAGAAATTGAGAGGAATTGTCACTCTCAAGTGCAAATATTTTCCCTATGTTTTTTACAAGAATAGTCAGATCCAACTTCTAGCCATTAAAATTCCCCCCTAACCCCACAAGGAAGAGTATTGTGTGAAAATATCTCAATCACCACAGAATGTGTCCTTGCGCTAATACATTACAATGTTACACTGAATGAAAAGTAGATGCAAATTTTAGCCACTGAAACTTTGCCTCGAGAAAGAGCATTGTACAAAAATCTCTGAACTACCACCTATGCATCCTTGAACCAATCCATTAAATATACAGTTAACTTTGTTTATATACTGATGTTCACTACCAATAGACATATTAACTTTGTTTAAATATTGATGTTCACTACTAATATACATAATTAACTTTGTTTTAATATTAAGGTTCACTACTGGGATGAATGCAACTTAATACAAAAACACAATGGATGTGGCAAACATGTCTCCAACAACATTGGGGTCCCATGGTGCAGCTGACTGTTGCTATTTTGTGGCTCAGATGGTTCCATGCAACAATTATAATTACAAAATTGAAATGGAAGAGAAAAAAAATCACAAAATGCAAAGCAGCTAGTTTACAAGGAAGATTCTCAGTCACAAGTATTCGTGGAGGACTAAGAATCTGCAGCACCCGCTTGAAAGATTTTTAGGAAACATATTTACCAAATTGCAGATTCCTGTAACAGATGTCATTTCCTCACTTTAATACCAAAACATTTAGTGGCTTTCATTGTAGCAGATTTCAGAATTCCAAAATAGTGTGGTGCCATTCTCAGTGGAGAGCCAATGCCTAAACCTGGCAGTCCTACAGAATTTTTCTGATTGTTCAGTCAAGAACTACTATCTTTAGCTCTGGAATTGTATCATACTATTATATCTGAGGAAGACTTTCATCAGAGACTTTAAGATAGATAAGAAGGAAGGTTTATCCAAATAAATCAAGATTCAAAATCTATCTTTTATGAGTGACCAGGACAAACATCAACAACTTCGAATTGATTTAGTTTCTCCTAAGCTCGGTAGGAATATACCATTTTTCACCAAAATGGTCTGATATTTACAACAGGGTCGCACACTAAACTAGCAAGCACTGCTCAATTTTTAGGAGTTTTTTTGGAGCCAGCGGTTCGATGATTTTTTTCCTGCTTATTTTAAGTAGTCAACAAACTGTGAGCTTTTTCAATTACCGAAGTTTGGAGGTAAAAGTTTAAAAGATATATAAAAAAGGAAAGAACACACAATGTGCAGCCCTGTAGCAAATTTGTGGATAAGCAGTGACTGCATTAGTTCAGTCACCTGCCTTGCTCTCCATCTACAGATATATTTTGCAATCCTGAGTCACAGCTACTCCACCATTTTAGCCAAAGATTCCAAATTATGAAGTGAGTAAATCGGGCCACCTTAACCTTAAAAACTAAGCAGTAAACAGCTCCATGGGTTCATGCTATTAGAAGCACCCTCAGCGAAAGGTAAAAAAGAACAGAAAAATCCTGAAGAAACAGAATTCTGAAGCAACAAGAAAATTCTAACCTTTGGGCGAGAAATTAATATAAGTGTCGACCTTGAGAGTAGCGGCAGTGGCACCGGCAGCGCCGGCAGCGGCAGGAGGAGGCGGCGGGGACTTGTAAGTGGCGATCTTGGCTCTCTCTCTCAGCAAATCTTCCAAGTCCTTGTAGCACGACATTTTGGAAGATCCACCGCCGCCCCTGTTGTCCTGGTGCTTGGCCTTCTTATACTCCTTGAGCAAATTCCTCCACTTGTCAGTACACATGGTCGGCGACCTATCAAACCCTCGATCCCTCATCTTTAGCGAAATTTGCTCCCACAGGTGCTTATTCGACTTGGAAGTATTAAATAAACTGTCCATCTCGCGCCGCAACGCAATCAAAGCGCGTATCTCCTCCTGAATCCATGTCTCAGCCCTCTTTTTCGGCGCCTTCACTTCGTGATCCTCCCCGCTGCTCTCCGCTAAAATCATCTGCCCCTGCCCCTGCCCCTGCAGAGTCTGCGCCTGCAGGCCATTGGCCACCACCTCCATTATTATTCCTTCTTCTTCCTCTAACTCTAACCCTATATGCCCCTGCCCCTGCCCCTGCTTACTGTTATCGTTTGACAAATACATAGAATAGTTCTTTTAATGGCTATTTTATCTTTTCGAGAGGAACAGAGCCCATACTGAACCAAAACGACGGGCAGAAACCTCGTTTCCGAAGGTTTTAAGAATCCAATTCGCCCGCTATGCTATCCATGCAGTAAAATCTTTGCCAACTGTTAAATACGAATTCCGCCGTCCTCGCCGGCACCGCAGAAATGCGACATTTGCATCAGATGTAGTATAAATTTAGAAATACAAAGAAAAGTGATTGTTTCATTTGATTTGCAATCTCTGTCTCATACATCTCGGAAGACTGAGCGCAAATATTTTGTATAGCTGCGTTTGCTCGCTTCAGATAGTCCAGCGCTTTCCGACTCCATATTTCGACGGCCAGTGACGGCTCGGTTTACCTTTCAACCGGAGATCCATAAATTTTATCGTGATCTTAACATGGATTGACGTCAGATTTAGTTGAAAACTTGGAAGTTAAAATTCTTTTACATACGTTTTAAATTCCTCGTACATTACCCTCATGTTAAATAAAAAATAAAAAATTCACAAAAGTTTTTTTTTGAAAAGTCTACATTATGATTCGAGTCAAACTCATTGACCCATGATTCATGAGTAGTGGTTCACAAGAACCCATCTCTCATGATAATGAATGGTCCACTTAGCACTCATTGCATCTAGGTGATGCTCACAGAGGTGAAGCATTGGTTCGTCCCGGGAGGTCACCCATCCCAGTACTGCTCCAGCTCAAGTGCGCTTAACTGGAGAGTTTCCCCCAAGGTTAAGACCACTTAGCTTGCTACCCCATTTGCATCACCTAGATGCAATGAGTGCTAAGTGGACCATTCATTATCATGAGAGATGGGTTCTTGTGAACCACTACTCATGAATCATGGATCAATGAGTTTGACTCGAAAACTGCACAGTTGAATCTTGATAGCAATATCATAATTTGACACTCTGTGGAAGAAACCTCCTACTTATCAAGTCTACATTAATTAAAAACTTAAATCACAACTTATAAAAAAGTCTACATTAAATAAAAAGGTTAAAAAAATTCACAAGTTTTTACAAAGTCTTGCTTTTCATGTTATATATGCTTAAAAATGTATGTTTGATTGGTGTGTTCTTAGGGCTAGACTCATTGGTTGGTGTTGAGTGTTTGCTAGTTCATGTAATCTAGGTTTAAATTTTTGGGGGTTATTGTCATGTTAACATGGTAGGTATGATTTATTTGATTGCTTGGTTAATCAACAAATAGTGATTATAGAAGACTCGCCTAATTCTTTAGATATTGGGCTTTCTATTCTTCTTTTATAAAACTATAAAAACAAAGTATCTTGAAATTGATTTTACAGTTAAAACCCTTTTAATCTAATACACCTAAAAATCTACATCTTAAAATTGATTCTACAACTAAATATTCTTCTCTTTTTTTTTTGTGTTGTAAGTACTCATGTTTTTTGTATCTTCTCTCTTTACATTTGTAATGATGAAATTAGTGCATTCATGTCAATCCTTGTTTAGTATTGTTTCCACCTTGATGGGAATATCTTAATACAATAACATATTAACAAATAGGCATACTCTTGGGTTAGACTTTTCTCGTCAGTCATATTGGTTCTCCAACCTACTTCCAACAAATTCTAAAGAGTTGCAAATTTCTATGTCTAAAGTTGTTAGAAGGATGACCAACGAACGAGAGAATAAATAGTTCTTTCCTACTCTTTAGGCTCTATGAGACCTAAGGGGTAACCCTATCAATATTCATTGGATTTTAAATAAGGCATAATAGTGCATCACATTGACTAGCAAAAATCTAATGATTGTCAGTGTGAGTGGATTGGGAGGTTTCTTATGGATTGACATGTGATTGTTCAAGGAAATACATAGTCATCACATATTGTTATCATTTGTATTTCACAACAACTTTTTTGGTGGACTAAGACATATATCACCACATTTCAATGAAAAAACAAATCGTTGCATGTCTCAATCAAATATAATTCTACTTAATAATCCATTATGAGAATTACTTCTCTCATTGCCATTTATGAAAGGTTTACAATATTCCTTGAACATAAACTATCACAAACTAACAATTCAACATTACAAATGAGCACTAAGAGACTTATAACCCTTAGTTATTCATCGCAAAGAAAGATAACATCACAGAGGAGACAACTATAGAAGTAAACATTAATCTATATAAAGCGAGTAGAAATAAGCATCAAAACAAAAACGAACAAACAACATTGAATCATTTGTAGTTCTTCAAATAAGTCTGGTATACAATGTAGAAGCTTATTCCCTCACTATTCCAATTTACACAAATAAATAATTCATCCCTTATATAGAAAATATAATAGATATAGTCCCCATATATGAGTGACAGTTGTCACAAGATTAACCACCAAAAAATTAATAACCTCACATGTCAATAGCTAAGGAAAATCCTATGAAATCTGTTGGAATGGAGGTCATGAAAACTATATGGAATTATTATTTCAACCACACGTATTAATGGTTGCATGGGTCATTTTCCTTTTCCAATGTTGCATGTGAATTCACACCTTTATGATGAATAATTATTTCTAAGCAAGAAAAATATGATTGGATAGTTGTAGGGCCTCAATGAATCATTAATGGTGCTCTAAGTTATATATGAGCAACGCATTCCTTTGACACTTTAAAAATTTATCACAACTTTCCATAACTTATCTATCAGATGCTTTAACCTTTTACAAACCATGACACACTTTGTGGAGTTTACAAACTCTCAAACTTTGTGATATTTAGCACTTGGCCATTTTCTACTATTTCTCTTAACTTCTTTCGGCTTCTCAGAAAAATGAAACTTATGAACCTATGTGGTATTTTTAGTAAGTTCATGAACTTGTGAGCTTTGTGACAATTAGAACTTTGCAAGTTTATTTGTCTTCTCCTTCTTCATTCATTTCACATTTTTCTTCTTCTATCAAATATCTTTTCTCTATGTCACACTTTTGCACTTTTCATGAACTAGAAAACCTTAAGAATTTTGTTGTACATTTCTCCTATTTGCAAACATTCTAACTTTGTGGCATACTTAACTTATCCTTCCTTTGTCACACTTTTGGTGAGTTTGCAAACTCGCCAACAAATTCAACTTTTTTTTCTTTTCAGGAAGTCTATGAACTCAATAACTTTGTGACCCTTTAAACTTTGTGGAAAATTGAACTTGGACATTTAAAATACTTTAACACCAGTTCATGAACCCATGAACCTCCCAACTTTGAAAACACTAACAAAAATGAAGGTTTAGGACTTAGAATTTTTATGAGATTTCTACAAAATTTGAAGCATTGATAAACATATGGGATGATAAAGGATAATACTTCAAATATTTTTACAAATGAATACCCACTTAGACTCTCTCTAATCAGTTATAAATAGTGGGTTAAAGCAAGGCAACTAAAACAAGGTGGGCAAGAATGTCTTTTTTTTTGTATTTTGAGACATGCAAAATAGGGCTTCAACAAGTCCCACATCTATTAATCTCCATTCAAACCAATTTGCATGCATTTATTCCCCACCTCAAAATCAACATGCCATCCCTTCATAGCATTTCTAAATAGCTTAGAATTGATTTAGTTCAATCTTGATAAGCATGGAAATGACCCCTAAAATTTGTCATAAAATTTAAATTTAAACTCCCTTTTACTAGTCATTGTGAGTTGGCCTAGCACATGTTTCATGTGGCATGTTATTATGCTATTGTATTTAAAGACATTCATTGTGCACTCAAATGTGCTAGAATGTAAGAGGAGAATAATTAGAGCACACTTCAATTATAAGGGAAATAAAGAAATCAAATTTGCATCATCATATATGTCATCTGCATGTTTATAAATATTGTCTTTATTTCTTGTTGTCATGTTAATTTAATCTAGTAAGGGGTTTGACCTAGGAAAATGTTTTTATCTATCAAATATGCAAGCTCTTTAATCATGCTTTTGGACACCACCTTGACATATATATATATATATAAAGTGAACAAAATTATTGCATATCCTAGATCAATTTCACACGTTAGATTAATTTCTCAGGATTCAAGACAAATCATGCAAGGTGTAACATCAATATGCAAGATTTAAAATGTCAATTCATACTTTCATATTTCATCAAATAGAGATGATTAATTTTCTAACAATGACAAATCATTCCAAAACAACATCAACATTATTTATCCATTATGAACTCTAGAGCTAAGTACATCTATTCTCCTATTTAATTCACTATTATTTTAGTTTTTTTATTCATCCCAGTACTATTGTTTAGGTTAATTATTTGCTAAATGGTTGCATTTGTTTAATTAGATGTAGATAATTTATGTAGATTGTATTGTTTCCTATATTTTTGGTGAATCTAACACTTTTGAACACACAATGTAATGTCCCTTTCTTGAACATTTCTTATTTTTTCCTTTAAACAATAATTCTAACTCAAAATGATAATGAAAATATATATTTATACACATGACTTTATCTAAACTTATGAATTTTATTATAATATTCAAATTTATAACTTATGACATATTTTTTTAAATAGAATTTATCTTGATTTTCTACTATAGTTATCCTTCCAATTTGCAATTATTCTCCTTGAATTATTGTCCCTAATATCTATACAAGTTATGGGTTTTCATCCAATAACTTGATAGGAGAAGTTAAGGGTTTTCATCCTTAAATCTCTCAATTTTACTTGGAGAGGTTTTGGCCTCTTTGGCTGTAAAATTCAATTGCAATAAGTCATAATATTCATGTTCAATTGATTGATGGTCTCTTCTCATGAAATGATCTCCCATATATATCTTATTTTGGAAAAAATTGCAACCTTTCTTACACAACCACTGCCCCTTGGTAAATTATAGTTTAATTTTAATTTGACTATGTTTATCTTAAATTTCTAGTATGACACCAGTGCCACTTTTATTAGCATTATCTCATCAATGATATTGGTTCCACTTTTCATTGACTTCTTAACAACTCACATGTTGCAATCTAGATTTGAATTTTGGCGGGGGCATGACATTCCGCCCTTCACAAGATTGCTTGACCTCAAGTAATCACAAGCTAGGATGCTCTTGGAGTTACCAAGATCCCAAATCAACCTTGTAGATTTGTAATCTCTAGTCATTGATCCTCCTTACGAAGTAATTAGCTTTTGCTTTGATCCTCTGATATAACTACGAAATGAAAAATTTAAGTGATGCTTCTCTCATTGTCTTGGCCATGTCTAACTATGTACTAAAATGATACCTTTAGAGATTTGGGATTAGTATATTTTCCTCAACCAAAATTTCCATATAGTCCTTTAAGGTTGTAAGGTTGATATCATCCCCTAAGGTATGAGGATAACTTATTGTCCAATATTCATCAAGCTCATGCACTTTTCTTTCCCAATAACTCTCAACAAAACCAAGAGTTGGAAACTAGCAAGGTCTATAATTTAATACGTTTTCTCTCATCCTCGGAGAGAAGAAACATAAGGATGTCTTTCAATTTTAGCATAGTTTGAAACCTATTGCCAAAATTTTCACCTCAGCTCATTTTGGTAGAGCTGGAATTATTTGCTTCATTTAGGGTGAAAGGTATATTTATATTATGTTGATAATTCATTTGCAATGAGGGATTTCAAATGAAATTTGGTTTATTGTGTAAATTCACAATAGAAGTTTCAGTTTTAGATTGCAATGTGTTGCATAAAGTTGTCATTTAATGCCTTGCAGCATACAATGAAATACAAGAGAAGTATAAAAGTACAAGTTCTTTCTTTTCTTTTATTTTTCCAATGCTATATTCATTTCATAATGATGTATTCATATTACGAAGAAAGCATACATAGAATTGTACAAGATTGTAGAATTGTTGCATTTCTATTCATTGGAAATGAAAAAGAAATCAAGTATCCCACACAAGCCGTGGGAGTAGCCAAAACAATCTATTGAAAAGAAATAAATTATACAACTGAAGATTGAAGGAAGGAAAGCATGTAATAAAGGACATATCCATCCTTGCTTGTTCTTTTGAAGTATTCAGAGGTCTTTGTTGTTGATGCTTCGTTCTCGCTTCCAATTTGGAATGAACTTGCATTATTGGAAAGGGACTGTTAGAGCTTTGGATATGAATTATACTACATGTTGTACCAATAGAAATATAATTCACTACCTACAATAGATTGATTCAGCTAAACAAACCTCATGAATACAAACAAGAGATAAAATGGAACAACACAGAGAACATTTGAACTTCATTATTTTAATGCTAACATGTTTGCTTCCTGTGTAGGTATAGGAAAATTCATGCTGCTATTTCAATTTGAAGACTTAAAGCATGTGGTGTAAAACAGGCTCCCACAAGGGTCGAGATTCGGCATGCTGCCCCTTAGTAATCAATAAGGGGTTTTGAGAAAGGAAAACATGCTCATAAATTCATAATGTTTGCTAATTGAAGAAGTGAATTGTATACCAACTGTAAGAGCTATAAGGTTTATTCACTCATAACAACCAACCTATGTTTCCATAAATTGAAAATTATGAGAAATAAAGCTTATTTGTATGCCCAATTTGAATAGAATTGAACAAATACATATTGAAAAGTTATATTGTCATCAAGTCTGAGTTTATATTGTTGTAATGATATGTTTTTTTCAAAAAAGTGGTGTTGTTCTGAGTGTTCATTATTGATTAGAACAACAGGTATTTATTGCAAAAGGAGATAGTGAATAGGCATACACAATGCCTTGTTTACATATCAACAATGGTAGCTGAAGCAAATGGAGAAGCTTCAAAGCATCATCACCACCAGACAGTGATAATTTTTAGTCACACATACCAGTTTTGAATTGAATCTTTTCATTTACAACAACACCATGACCTTTGTTTATGAAGAGGCAGCCACCCTGCATAGGCCCTTGGTAATTATAGTTTGATAGCAGAATGAAGGACAATGGGTTAACATAATGTCATGATATTTATGCCTTGTGACTGAAAGCTACTAGCAAAATACATAGTGAGCTTGGCAAGATAATGATAGTCTTGTACAAACAATGATATTCATGAGGATGTATGAGTTGATATGTAATCTGAGGATTATATTCAAGACAAAAACTGTGCAAAAGGACCGCCATACAAAGCATGAGGGTGCAGTCATGAGAGCAGAAAATTACCAGTGAAGGTGTGGACTCAAGATGATAGAGAAATCTAGGGGCATAAATCATGAGAGTTCACCTATCATAAATGCAATGACATGAAGAACAAATCAAATAAATCAATAGCAAGTCATGAGCCAGAATTCCATTATGTGCTTAGGATTTGATTATCAAGCTCTCTTTTGCAAGAAGATGGGGAAAAACAAAGAATATAGCCAAGACCGAAGTGTAAAGGATGAAACCCTTAGCACAATAACTCAAACCCTTATATGCTATAATAATATCAAGCCCTCAATACTCAAAGTACAGATACATATGAGAAAGTGACTGCAAATGAAGACCCGGATATTTTCTTTTATGTATTGCTATAAATGCAGAAGGAAATTAAGATATAAGGTCGTGGCCAAGCATATCCTAAGTTTAGGATTTTATATCAAAAGATTTTATAGTTAAGCTAAAATTTTAGAGCGACCTCGAGTTTTTCCTGGAAAGTGAAAACATAACCCAGATTGCCCATTTATCAGACATTCGAAGCTCAGTCAGAACAAAGAATATAGCCGCAGCCAAAGGAAAATTACATTCTTAACTCTTGAAGCTTCATCGCAAATACACAAATACAAGGAACAAAACCATGGCCACGGGTTCAATATGCAACCCCAGATAAATTAAGCAAATTTATAGAGGTAGAATATTATTAATGAAAACAAGGTGGTTTTAGAAGTTTTCCTGTGCAAGTGGCGAATCATAACCTTCTATATTCGAGCCCTTATTAAAGAAGAGAAACAAGAAGATGGGGAAATGAGATAGAGCTAGAATGGAAAAGCTCACCCAAGTACATGAAAACCTGTGGGTTTATTCCAATCTCAGCCTCCAAAGGATTGAAACAGGTCCTTCTTCATGGTGGCCCGAGATGCAATAACCTTTCAAGAAATCCTCTAGAGATCCCACAAAATTTTCCAAGACTTTGCAGGTCAAGCTCAAACCCTACCCACTAGCGGTCGAGCCTAGAATTGCCCAATTCTTCTTCAGTAGCCAGAAACCCTCCATGGCGACGTGACATGGAGACAAAATCATAATGCAAATGAAAATGATTTAGGGTTTGTTTATTTTGACCAAGTGCCCTAATCATGTTGTCGGCCTTTTTTCCTCATGTTTAAACAAATTATTGCATATTATTATTATGCCATGGTCTTGAATTAAGTCAATTGACCTAAGGGAGGTCGAATGATCAGGTTCACCATCAAAGTTGGAGATTGTAAAAAAAATTTGTTTCAAACATTATTTACTTGTGTCCATTGCATGTGAGATAAATGTAAATAAATATTTAAGGTAATAGCTATAAATTACCTTAAATATTTATCATATAATGCATGAGATAAATGTAATTAAATATTTAAGGTAATAATTGTAATTACCTTAAATATTTACCATACAATGTGCAGAGTTAAGTATACATCATATGATAAATATTTAAATTAATCATCATTGATTACTTTAAATGTTTAATCAAACATTTATCCTTTTTCGACACAAGTAACAATCATGCAAAGTCATTGTGGAGTTAGAGTGCCTGTTGGAGTTCTATTTGGGAGTTGACTAATCATGCAATCAATGTAACTAGAGATGTTTGAGTTGAACTAGTGATCACATGCATGTGAGATTAGGGCTTCAGTTCAGTTTTCTTTGAATTTCAGTCAAACTGGAGTGAGTTTTGAGTTCCTCTTTATCATATATATCATGAGTTGGAGTTTGCAACATATTAAGTTCACTTTACTTTAGTGGCGAGCACTCTTTTTAGAGATTTTCTTTTTTGCTCGTGAGAGGATGTTTTCGGGATATTTTTCACTCCCTGTTCACTATTACTTCCACCTCTTGGTGCCTTGGAGTTATCGCTCATTGTATATAGAAGAAAAGATTTATTCTTTTCTCTCTTAGTTCTTATTTTTCAGCCTTTGCATTTTGTAAAGAGAAATATCTTGTAACTCGGTTTTCATTTTTGATTAATATATACAGTAGCTTTTTGAGGTTCATATAGTTTATCATTTTGCAAAGTTTCCTTCTTTTCATTATTACATTTCAAGTATTAGCCTTCTCAAATTTAGGAGTTTTGTATTTATTGAATGTTTTAGATGCAAATTTAATGTGTTTGATTTCAAAGCCTTTAGATTCCTGTCACATTCATGAATGCATGTACACGAAAAAATCAATTTTAGTTACAGGTCATAAGTTGTGTTGTTAATTTGTCCTCTCCTTTAGGTTGTGAAAATATCATTTTCCTTCATAAAGAATGGAATATCAAGCCTTTTGATGAAACACTTATGTCATTAGATTGCCCAATTTGAGTTGTGGAAAATAGATTTCATAATAATCAATTGTGAATCAATATGCTCATAAATACCAATTAGGTGCATCACCCACAGTTTTAAGTTTAGTTTATGCATTCATTTCAAAATTTCTTCCCTTTTCCATCCAAGTTACAAAAAATCATCATAATATCATATAGGAAGCCGACCTATAATCTAGAGGTTTACTTTCATATAGGGTACCCACAACCTGAAGGTATTCCCATGTTTCACGATATTGTTGAACCTTTCAGCTTTGCACTCGGGTAGTAATCCTCGTGACAACAAAACCAAGTAGAGGAATTGTCAATTTGAAAATCAATTCCCTTTTTTGCAATAATTATATTTACAAAGAACCAATTTGATTGGCCCAACATTTACATAGTGTCATGGATATCTCTTTGATTCAAAGCAAAAGGGTGAGCTTCCCATATATTAAGATGAGAATTAGAAGCATGACACAAATCTATGACCTTGAATGCAATGCCCTTTTTTGAAATGATTTTATATTCTTTTGGTCCACTTTTGAGGTTATCACAT
Source organism: Sequoiadendron giganteum (assembly GCA_007115665.2). Classification (NCBI taxonomy): domain Eukaryota; kingdom Viridiplantae; phylum Streptophyta; class Pinopsida; order Cupressales; family Cupressaceae; genus Sequoiadendron; species Sequoiadendron giganteum. Next base: position 611,940,983 of record CM021100.1, on the reverse strand, counting down.
GTCGTAACTAATCCAATTAGAGAGTTTCCAAGAATATCATAGATTTCTTCTCTCATTTAATTTTCACCATGGATCCTTGACCATAATAAATAAAAACTCTTGATTACCATTCATAACATCCAAAATAATAGAAAAATGTTGAATCCTCCGTCATGACGAATTATGGAAGTGTTGTGAATACCAAAATCCCACTCCTTTGTGAAAATCCAATTTTGAAACTGAGTAAAGGTATCTAGGTGTCCTTCACTACAAGTTATATCTTTTACTTCAATTAGCATCAAGCTCCTCGAGGTGACTATATCTATTTTCACTACAAGTATTGTTGGATGACAACATGGTGAATACATCCATTGTTCTTCAATGTCCATATTGGTCTTTCTAAGAGGTAAACCAAAAGTATCCTTCTCATGACTAAAAAATAACCCATCAACAATCAAATCGGTCTTGGAACTAGGGAGTTTGAATTTCCCCTAGTTAAATTCCATCTATTTGGTATGTATCATCATGTATTTTTCTTGATAAACATGCAACTCCTCCTAGGGTTTAATCCTAGACAAATCATTCCTTGCAATAGCATAACTAATATTTTACACATCATCATCACACGGTCCAATCATTTCCATACCTTATAAATCATTTTTACATGGATCAATTACTTTCATACCTGAAAATTGGTGGATGTTTCTTGGACATCATTTGCAATTATTGACACTTCTTCGACACATAATGTTGTCTCTTCTTCTTTGTTTTAAGCAACTTCTTTCAATTATGATTCTAACTTCTCTTTTATTGTAATTAATGATTCTCTTGGATCTTGCTCCTTGAACTCCTCCTTGGCCATTTTTCTTATGTACTCATATAGACCTCTTTTGTTGGGAAATTAATACTTGAGTGCCTCCAAGTACTCATCAAAGGGAGCATAAGATTTTGCATGATCTAACAAAATTTGATATCAGTTAATAATTTTAAGGGCCTCAAATTTGTATAATTCTTGCATAAGATCCATGTTTTCTTCGTTATGTAGACCTTCAAGTCTTTTTTACTATAATGTATCCAACATTTTAGCTTTACCCTGTGTAGAGAAGGGGGATTCACTACTCATGAGTTCTCTTCACTCAGAGAGCCTCATGGGGAAAACTTCCCTAAACTACCTCAAGGAACAACAATGAGAGTTCTAGAATCGGAAAGAGCAGATCATGAAGATTTTCTAGACAAACTGACAAGCTCTCGGCCAAAGGATGACAGTGTAGAATACAGACGATAGCGTGACACGCTGGCATCTTCGAGGCGCGCTAGCATCTTGTACAAACCAAAGAGCAAGTTTATCATAGAAAATAACATAGTGGCTACTTCTATTGTAATTGTTGAGAACTTGTAGAATGCAATAAAGTAATAGAATGCGATAAATTTGAAACAAAGTGAAATAGATAAAGAGAATAAGAAGTGGAAAGGAAATACTTACAATCATGCAGGTGATGAAGCCTCCAGCATGTGAATCTCTTCAATACCTACACACAAGAGAGAGAGAGAGAGAGAGAGAGAGAGAGAGAAATTATTGGGGGCATGTATAGGGGTCTACCTCATTCAGACCCCCGTTTGGTGTTCCCACCTCCACGGATAACCAGATAGATAGAGAGAAAAGTATGATAAAGCAAGAAGTGAAAGGAAGGACACAAAAGCACTACAAAACAGTATTATACTACTCAACCAAATCGTAGAGGAGAGGATTAGAAAGCTTACCACCTCCACCAAGAGCACTCAAGGTTAATGGGGGAGAAAATGAGAGGACTCGAGCCTCTACTGTAATGGTGTTTTTTCCACACTTGCTCTACGGAGTTGATGGAGTGTTGATGTTGTCGCTATGGAGTGTAAAGTGTTTCTTGAGAGTAATGGAGTGAATGCTTAGAGATTGTGAAAAGCCAAGAGAGATGAATCGAAGGCTTACCCTCTGTGTAGGAGTTGTAGAAGAGCTTGTGGAAGGTCCCAAATGAAGGAAGGAATAGTGAATTTGAAGAAGAGGATGAATAAAATGGCATATTCGGGTCAGTCGGTCGAAGAGGGCATTACAAGTCAACTTCCAATGAGAAGTGTAACACCTCTACAGGCTCTAGCCATGGGAATCTACCAGGGATGTAAGCGCATCACGTGGACATCTGAGTGTCGCATGGGTGTCCCTGACAGTTATTCCTCTGTCGACGCACAAAATGGATGCCAAATGGAACGAAGGCAGCAGGCTTATGTGGAATTTTGCCTTCAGATTTGGTTTTCTAAAGTGAGGAAGGGTAAAAGGGGAATTTTCCTAAGGGGTGCAAATTCACTCCTATACACCTTGCAAGATGGTAGGATCAAAGCTTTGATATCATTTGTAATTTTCATTTCTTGAACATTTATTATTTTTTCTTTAAACAATAATTCTTGTATCGTGTGAATTGTAAAGCAAGTAAATAACAACACACAATCAATGAAACATATTATATTAAAGATTTCTAAAGACAATTTAACTGAATTGAAACCAAGAACATTCCCTTAAACCATCCCATTGTTCTCTATCCTCGAGGATTCATTAAATCATAATGGCTCTCAGATTGTGTATGCACTATAACTGTTAGAATGACAACTTGAAGAATGAGATGCTGGAAATGCAAGAAGCTATTCATACATGATTGATAAACTGTATGATAGTGATGCCATGATAATGATGTTGTGATAAGGATATGATTTTAAATGTTGTGATGTAACTACTGTATGAAAACTACTATGCTAACTAAAATGTAGCTTATGGAAAAGCCATAATTCTAAACTAATATGCTTCTAATTGCTAAATGCCCAAATGCCAAAATGCTCAAATGAAATTTTTGTAGAGTAAGTTTGCTCAAGGTTGGGATGAATTTGATGTAGAATGAGATTGTATTTATAGATTTTCCAAGGCATATTGTGATGTGGTAGCAACCAACAATTTGGATTCGATCTAGATAGATGAAGGGTGGAGGATGAAGAAGTTAGAGAGAAATAAGAAGAGTGTTCCCTTGCATGGAAACAATCTGCCAAGTGTAAAGGAGAAGGAATGGAATAGAAGAGCCAAGTGTCTCAAGTTTTTTTAAGCATTTGTTGAGGATAAATATCCAAATTAAATATTTGGAATATTTAATTTGTTGAGACACATGATGAGGTGGAAGGGGAAAATGTTGTAGACATGTGACTAAAATTAAACTTATGATTTAATTTTAGTGAGAGGAAAGATAATTAAATAAAACAAACAATTGGAATTTGTTTATTTAATTAGAATTAGAAGAATGTGATTTAAGATAGAAGAATTTAGAAAATGTGAACCATATAAATAAATTTAGAATTTATTTATAAGTAGATGAATCAAATGGGGTTTATTAATTAAATAACTTGTATTTAATTAATTAGATTATCTAGACCGATTTTAGGTGTATACATTTTGCCCCTCTTTGACGTGATGTGTTTACACATTGCTTCAAAGAAAAAAATTTACTAATGTGTTGATTTTTTTTTTTGATGTGCCCCAGACACTGAAATTTCAAGCAATAATGGATACATGCCCCCTTGAGAGATAAATCAAAGATTTTTGAATTTTTTGGATTTTTTGAATTTTTTATGATTTTTATGATGATTTTGAAATTTTAGGATGATATCAATGATTTATCTTCCGAAAATGATATTAAACCTACCAACTTTGATGAATTGATTAATTAGGACCCCTTTGAAAAATAAAATAAATCAATCCCACTAAATTCCCACTTAATCACCCTTTAAAAGGGAAAAAGAGGTGAAATCAAATTCATTTGTGCATTTGGATTTTGAGAAATTGGAGTGCTTAGAGCAACCTAGTGCAAATTGAGCAAGATGGTGATTTCGATCCAGACCCACCGATTTGAGCGTGTGCGATGTCACAATCGCCCGACTGCATATGGACCTTTGGTGCGTACCCCGAAAAACCTCATGAATTTTGAATCTTGTTTTTCACATTTTAAATTCAAATTTTATGTTTTAGCGCATTAGGTCGTCGATGTAGTGCATCCAGTTGTTGTTATAGTGCATACAGTAGATTAGCGCATAGGTACAGTTTTTTAGCTCATCCGATTGTTGTTATAGCGCATATGGTGAAATAGCGCATGTAGGGAAAATTTTAGCACATCCATAGAATGTTTTAGTGCAATGATAGTTTTGACACATAAATGTCAAGATTTAGTGCATTGGGTAGGTTTTTTAGTGCATTGGGATTTTTAGTGCATTTAGGTCAAGAGATAGCACATCTAATCACTGTAGTAGCGCATACAGTGATGTAGCGCATTTAGGGTATGATTTGGCGCATTCAATCAAAAGTTTGGTGCATATGAACTTTTGGCGCACTAGTGTCGTGAAATGGCGCATTGATGGAATTCTTTGGCACATCCATGTTTTTAGCGCTTTGAGACATTGCTTTAGCGCATCCATGCCAAATTGATGAAATTTAGATTAGACTCCCTGATTTTGATGATTTTTCGATTGCGTTAGCCTTTGATTTGATGATGTTTGATGATGTTGATAGATTAGATGATGATTGATCTCATGATAGGTGAGATTCAATGATAGGATGATGATAATTGACCTCATGATAGGTGAGGATCAATGATTGACTGATGATAATTGGCCTCATGATAGATGAGGATCAATGATTGATTCTCACAAGATTTGATCAAGGTCTTACTAGAGCTGATTAGATTGATAGGATGATTGATTGACAAGATTGTTGATTTGCAATATGTTATGATGATAGGAGCCCTTGTTAGTCCTGATGTCACAAGAGCATTTCCTAAGGACCTGGGATTTGATTCCACATCTAGATCAGGCTGATCTAAATGTGATTGGACGATGTGGATTGACTTCTTTGCTAGATATGCCCCAGCATAGGATTAATAGGGGACTCCTTACCACTTTGGTAGAGAGATGACACAGTGATCATAACACCTTTCACTTGTCTACTGGTGAGATGACCATTACACCAAAGGACGATTATCATATTCTATAGATTCTAGTTGTTGGCGATCTGGTTGTATATGATTCCATTGAGCAAGGAGGGATTTTTGCATTGAGGAGAGTCTTTGATGATGAGCATATTTGTGGTTACAAGATCCCATGGAGGGATATGGTTGATGCGTATGCTACATTGCCATGTGTGTTAGCTGGATTCATTAGAGGATTCCTATGTCCCAACCGTAGGTCGAAGGGACTTTCAGTCGGTTGGGGTCGGACACTAGAGAGCATGATCACATAGGGGACCAAATATGTTTGGGGCTCCTACATGCTAGCACATTTGTACCATGATCTACATCAGGTTGTCTACCTCAAAGCATCTAGTTTATCAGTCGAGGTTACATTGTTACAGATATGGGTGTGGGAGCATATAGTTATCACATGACCTGTTGTAGAGAGACAATGTCCAACTGGGAGACCTTACATTCATGGGTATACAGGTCCAGTTGTCCAGAATAAGTTGGGAAAACTAAAGTACTGTCAGAGGGTTATGTATGATCTCGATATAGTGACATGGAGGCCCTACATAGGTTGCAAGCAATGGCTAGAGGATGACACTAAGATGCCCTATGTGTGCACAACCAAATATTTGATCGGGAGGACACCATTCATTATTGAGATATTTCTTCTTGGGAGAGTGCATCGATAATACGAGCGAGTACAAGGTATGCTACAGGGTTTTGCTCATTATGCACGGAGATGACAGGATATTCCAGAGTGGGGGCCTATTTTATCATATGATGTAACATGCCAGGAGTACTATGGATTATAGCCAATGATATGGGAGTATCATCTGGAGATTATAGAGGTTGCTTTGTCAGAGGAGTACGCACATTACTTATTTGCACATCCCTTCCCACGGATATCGAGTCTGGATGAGCCTGTGCCTTTATTAGATGATGAGCAGGCATCAAGATGGAAGAGGGGTGGAGGAGGTGATGAGGAGGAGGAGAGAGAGAAGTGATGATGGAGATGATGGTGATGGGGATGGTGAAGGAGGCAGGGATGGAGGCGGAGATGGTGGTGGTAGAGAAGTGCTAGATGTACGGGACTTCATGGTACCTCAGAGGAGGAGATCACTAGTGGTTGCAACACAACAAGATGTGCAGATTTAGTTGCCTTTACAACAAAATCAAACACAAAAAGTTGTTTTACAGGTTCAGATGTAGACTTTGCAGGGTCATCTAGCACAGGTACAGGCTTTACTAGCATAGGCATAGGGATAGATAACCACCTTGATAGCTGAGAGAGATGTAACGAGACAACGGGGTGAGGAGGTAGAGGCCTTGGCAGATAGATTACAAAGAGTGACCGAGGGGACCACCGTAGGTGACATGCTCAGAAAGGTTACATAGATCACTAGAGAGGCCGAGTATTATAGAGGTCGATATCATGAGGTAGTGCCTCTAGAGCGACAGGTCAGTTATGCTCAGTCGAGATCAAGTAGGAGTTAGTCTAAAACTACTAACATGGGTGTGACTCAACCACCTCGTAGAGATCCAAGTGCAGGCCTAGGTGTAGAGCCAGGTGTAGGTGCAGGTCCATCAGGTGGTGTGACTAGAGGCTTGGTGAGGCCAGTGACGTCTGGGGGGAGCACCTCATAACTTCATGATCACCTTTGATGTACTTGAGACATTTTGTATACACTGATTCATAGACATTATGATACTGCCATTTTTGATGATGCACTTCTCTAAATGTTTGGATATCCTTGTACACTTGACATTATTATTTTGAGATTTATATGATATGCAATGATGATTTAGTGATCCATATGATGTCTATATATGTTTATGATGGATGCCTATGATGAATGTATTTAATTTCATGTTCTATATGTTATGCTATGTTTTAATATGATGATGTTTTCATGATTATGTATGGATGCAATGATGTATAGATGACGATCCTATGATGCTTTATGAATAATGATTATATGAAATATGAGATGAATTTTATTATGCAAATGAAATGTGATGCATTTTATGTTTTTGTATTTTTCTAATGTAAATATATGATATAATGTATGGATGGATGAATGATTATGCAAATGAGATGTAATGCATTTTGTATTTTTGTACTTTTCGAATGAAAATATATGATATAATGAATGGATGGATGAATGATATGACAATTCTTTCTAATGTATGCATGATATGCAAATGATTGTGCAACTATATGTGTGGATGATATGCATTTTGTTTTTGCTAATGTCAAATGTACTCAATCCATTAATGAGAGAGATAACATCGTTTTGAAATCTCGCCAGCCTTGGAAAATCTATACTACAGATGCAAAAACTAATATGAATGCAATCTAATCTAACCATGCAAATCTAAATATGCAATTTTGTCATTTTGTCAATCGATTTGTCGTGCTTTTATCATTATTCAAGCTTTAAAATGTTGAAAGTGAGCACAAACATCAATGGTGTAATTAGACCATGATGACCTGAGTACTACTTCCATGATTTTTGATAGTGCAAGTTAACACAAGAATCTAGGCATAATTGAACCGAGATAACCCAAGTATTTCTTGCATAAATAGACAAGAGTTAATCCTTTTCCCATACAAATTCAGAATGCCATCAATGATACTTTGTAGAGCATGTCTCACGACAATTTGCATAGTAATGATGATCAAATCATAGACAACAGACAAAGAAAATATCATACTCCATCCTAGCTTCTTCTATTTCAAGACATCATTGAGTTACTCCAGAGATATGATAGCGAAAATCAAAGTACAACAGTTGAACATTCATGCTAAAGTGTTAAAACAATGATTCAAAAGAATATCATCTATATAAATTTCGTATTTGATTGATTTGACTGTTTGATGTGGATGGTTGATTTGGATGGTTTATTTTCAAACGATTTAATTGATGTTCAAGATTGAGTTGTACTATGATCATTATGTTTGTTGCATTGTCATACTATTGTTTTTCTTGTTGGTTTAAGCTTAGAGTTTATCACCCCCAGTGAGTTCAGGATTTTGCCCCTAGACCAGGGTGAGACATGACTGCGACGCTAGGATATGTACATGAGGTTCTTCGATGATAGGCATAATGATAATAAAAGTGAACGGTCGACACATGCTCAAATAGATGGAAAAAGTTGATCTATCACAAATAGTGTCTGTTGCCAGGTTTTCACTAGTTTTTATTGCACTTTTTTTAGATTTTTTGATTTTTCACTTTTTTTGTATTTTTCTGATTTTTTTACATTTTTGATTCTTTTTTTTTGTCACCAAGATGCCTGTTTTCCAGGTTTTCATTAGGGTGACCATTTTTTCAAGACATTTTTCTCATTTTTTAATATTTTTTTAGGACTTTTTATTATGCACTGGATGAGATAGGTATAGAACTTCTTAAGATGCAAACTATTGATAGGCTCATCAAACAAATCCCCTTCAAGTGTAGATAGTTGATAGGCTCTAGATCCATAAACTAAGATAATGATCAAGGGACCTAGCCAATTTGGTTCAAATTTTCCTTTCTTTTCTCTATCTTATTGGTTTCCATGATTCTCTTTTAAGACCAAATCACCAACTTGAAATGTTCTTGGTTTTACTCTGTGATTATAACTCCTAAAAATCCTCTGTTGATAGGAATTTAGGTGATCCACTTCATTTAGATGACGCTCATCCAACAATTCTAACTCCTGTAGCCTAGAGACCCGATAATCTTCCTCTGAGATGATTCCCTTCAAAGATACACGGAGTGACGGTAGCTCAACCACGATAGGTAAAATGGCTTATGATCCATATACCAAGGCATATTGTGTGGCTCTTGTTGGTGTTCAAATGTTGGTTCGGTATGCCCATAAAGTAGGGTTTAACTGAACGTGCCAGTCACGTCCAACATTGTTAATGGTTTTCTTCAGGATCTTCAGGATGGTTTTGTTTGAGGCCTCTACTTGGCCATTTCCTTGAGGGTAGTATGGTGTAGAAAAATAATGTTGGATATGAAATGTTTCACAAAGTTCTTGGGCGTCCTTGTTCTCGAAAGGTCTACCATTGTCAGTGATAATGGATTGAGGAATGCCATACTGACAGATGTAATTTAGGATGAAGGATGCGATCTATTTTCCAGTGCTGGTGGTTAAGGGAACGACTTCAATCCATTTTTAAAAATACTTTGTTGTCGTGATGATGAATTTGTGTCCATTGGATGATGATGAATGAATTTTACCTACCAGATCCAATCGCCATTGACAAAAAGGCCATGTTGATGCAAATGGTTGTAATTCTTGTGCTGGTGCATGTATCAGGTTTTTGTGGACTTGACATTTTTGGCATTTCTTGACAAACTGAAAAGACTCCTTCTCCATATTCGGCCAGTAATACCCCAAACGTAGGAATTTCTTAGCTAAAGTTAGTCCAATTGAATGAGTTCCACAGATACCTTCATGAAATTCATGTAAGGTCATTTTAGATTCGTTATGTTCAATACAATGAAGGAGTGTTCCATCAAAACCTCATCGATAGAGTACATCTGCTATCAGGGTGTGTCAGGTAGCTTGGCGGATAAAGTTACTTTTTGGGTTTTGGGATAAATCAGGTGGAAGGGTGTTATCTCTCAAATAAGTATAGATATTCTCATAAATTGAGGACTCAACATCAACTATATGACATATGACTTGGGATTCAGGGTTTTCATAGGCATGGTTAAGCACTTGTCCCACCATGAACTCATAATGACTTTGTTTTTCAGGTATCTGTAGAAGAAAAACAATTGTTACCATTGCATCAACAACTTTACTATCCCCTCTTGGAATCTGTTCAAATTTGATTTCAACAAAATACTTTTTGAAGTCATCCACCATTCTCTTATACAACATCAACTTATCATCCTTTGTTTGATAATCATCATTCACCTGGTTAATGACTAGTTGTGAATCTCCATAGACTTGCAACTCTGTGATCTTCCATTCGATTGCCACCTTGATTCCAATGATAAGTGCTTCATACTCAACCATGTTATTTGTGCAAGGAAACATGAGCCTGTAAGATTTTGAGATGGTATGTCCTTGACGTGTGACAAACAAGATTCCAACACTTGATTCGTGTTGTGTGTAAGACCCATCAAAATATAACATCCAATGTTGGGATGATATGGTAAGAAAATCTACATTAGGAAACTCAATCTACATTGGATGATCATCTTGTAGTGGTGCTTCGGCTAAATGATCGACTATCACCTGACCTTTGATGGCTTTTTGGTCTACATACTGGATGTCAAACTCACTCAAAATCATTACCCACTTGGCTAGTCTTCTTGTTAGGTTAGCTTTGTTGAGTAAATACTTCAATGGATCAATCTTAGCTATGAGTTTAATAGTATGAGTTAACATGTAATTTCACAACTATTGGGTAGCAAATACTACTGCCAGACAAGATTTTTCAATGAAGGTGTAGTTGATTTCATAGTCGTTCAATGTTCTACTGATATAATAAATAGCCCTTTCTTTTCCCACAGAATCTTCTTGTGCTAATAGAGCACCCAAAGATACTTCAGTTGTTGCTATGTGGAGTAATAATGGTTTTCCTTCTGTAGGTGGTACCAATATGGGTGGATACATCAGATACTATTTCAGTCGATTGAAAGTTGCTTCACATTTTTCATCTCATTTGAAGGAAACATTTTTATGTAGCAAATGATTAAAATGATGAATTTTATCCGCTAGTTGTGCAATGAACCTTTTGATAGATTGTAATTGTCCCTGTAGAGATCTCGACCAGCTGATGTTCTTTGGTGGTAGCATTTCCATGATAGCTTTGATTTTGGTGGGATTCACTTCGATGCCTTTTTCTGAGACTATGTACCCAACTAATTTTGTTGATGTCACACCAAATACACATTTCTTTGGGTTTAATCTTACATTGAATTTTTCTAGTTGAGTGAATATTTTATCTAGGATTTCTAGGTGTCCTTTTTTGGTGAATGATTTAGCTAAAAGGTCATCTACATAATCCTCCATGAAGGTGTGCATCATGTCATGGAAGATGGTAGTCATGGCTTGCTGATATGTGGCTCCTGCATTTTTCAAACTGAAAGGCATGACGTTCCAATAGAAAGTACCCCATGGGCATGTGAACATTGTTTTCTCTTGATCTTCTGGTGCTATTTTTATCTGATTATATCCTAAAAAGCCATCCATGAGTGATAACATGGCATGTATTTTTGTCAAGTCCATAATGATGTCAATGTTGGGAAAAGGAAAATCATCCTTTGGACATGCTTTGTTGAGATCTCTGAAATCAGTACATATCATGATGCTACCATTTGGTTTAGAAACTGGCACAATGTTACAAATCCAATCAGCATAATCAATTGATCAGATGAATCTTGCATCTAACAGTTTCTTGAATTATGCTTTTACCAACAAGGCGATATGTGGATGCATTTTCCTAAGTTTCTGTTTGACGGGTTTCAGTTCGGGTGGTAGAGATAAGTGATGCATTATCAAATATGGATCAATACCAGGGATATCCATGTAGGACCAAGCGAATTTGACTTGTCTCTCTTCAAGGAATTTGATGAAGCTTAGATTTTTTAGATCTATCATGAATGCTGCCAGATGTAGAGTCTCCATTGTTTCTGCTATGTCGATATTGATGGACTATGTAGATTCAACCAACATTGATGATCTTTCATGATAGTGTTTAGGAAGGGTGTGATATCTCCCATCCTTCGGTACCTCAAAGAGGTTTTCACTATTAGATACGCTCTTTATTTTTACTTTTTCTTGATCTAATACTGCCATTAAATGGTTTTCACCATTAGATCAATTTTTGATACTTTTGATTTTGTAGCTGAGAGATTTGGCACCCTCCTAGCTTAAAGCTTTGTTATGAGATTCATGGGTGGAACTCATTTCTAGGTTACCAGAACAAAGGAAGTTAACAATGGCATCATCGTTTGCAAAAATAGGGACGTCGAGAGGCTCAATTTGCTCCCAGTCAATGAGTTCAGGATGTACTAATGGTAAAGAGTCATCAGATTGGTTTGAGTCAAAGGCAGTAAGTATCAGGATAGCAACATCGTCAAGGTTTTTGATAGCAATGTTGAGGTCTATGATGTTACTCTCCTCCAAACCGTCTATCTCACTTGATGTCTATTCATCCTCACTTGAGCCATCGATACGTTGTGATCCAAATTCAAGAGTTCTAGAACCTAAGCTTTATCCCTTTGTCTATATGGGGGTATACCTCTGTATTACATCAACTTCCTTATCTTGACAAGATTCCTCAAACAATGAATCACATTCATACTCATTTGAATCAGTCTCAGAACTAGCTTGTAGTTATAGGATTCGCTCAATAACCTTCTCTTTTATGTCTTCCTTTGTTTCTTCCTTATATCCCAACCCCGTCTTGTCTTTCGCATGGAGTGTGAGAGGCTGGATTGGTTCTACAATACCCTCTTTTCTTTTGCTGATATGACCTTGTCCTTCATACCCCATCTTCTCCAAGATTGTTTTCCCTTTACCATATTGTTCTGCTTAGACATTGGAAGTTGATGCTTGTGGTTGTTCATCTTTGTATAGCCAATTTAAAACTTATTTATCCTCTAATTCGTTAGCTTGAGTGCTTGCTTTTATAAATCTACCATCAAAGAGTGTGATTGGTTGTGAAGATGTTTGTCTTGATGTTGATGGTTATCCATAGGATCTTGGTGAAGGTAGTAACTGTGAAAGGCACAAGGACTGCTCAATTGAATATTCACCCATGTCTTTGTCTTTCAACTGGATCTTTTTCTCAAATTGTTTTGATAATAAATTCAGTCGACTTTCCTGATTTGATGGAGTAGAATCACCAACGCCTTTGTCTTTTGACTGAACCTTTTCCTTAGGTTGATTTGACGAAGAATTTAATTGACTTTCATTACTTGACGAAGTAGAATCATTGATACCCTTATCCTTTGACTGACCCTTTTTCTCAACCCACTTTGACAAAAAATTTAGTTATTTTTCATTGTTTGATGAACTAGGAGTGTGCACTTCTCTGTTATGTGGCACAAAAAAATCTTGGACTGTTTTGAGTGTATTGCAATATTGAGGATTGTTGGAATCAGCTGAAATCGTGATTTCTTGTCCATTGAAAGGAAATTTCAAGCATCGGTGATACGTTGACGATATTTCTTGCATTTCATGAATCCAAGGATGTCCCAAGAGTATATTGTATGTAAAATCCTTATCTAACACTTGGAAAACTATATCTTTCACAATTGGCCCTACTTGAATTGGTAAGACAATCAATCCATGGGAGGATCTCTCTTCATCATCATAGGATTTTATTGTGATCTTTCTTCTAGCATCAATGGCACTTTCTGAATATCCAAGTGCACGGACAAGCTTTAGAGTACATATATTTCAACTAACCATCTGTTAGAACACATTTAACTCAGTGTTTGTGAATTAGACCTCAATGTGGAGTGCAACATTGTGTGGATGGGTAAGTGATACATCATCATGTTTAGAAAATGATAGACAATGAGGTGTGGTCAAGTGTCCCACCATATCCTGGAACTAACAAACTTCCAGATTATTTGGTACCATGGTGGCTACTAGAGCTTGTTCTAGAATCTCCTTGTGAGCTGGAGAAATTTTGAGAAGTTCCAATATTGATATTTGAGCTGGGATTTTCTGCAATTGATCAACTATGTTGTATTGAGTTGAAGGGACAACAAGTATTTTAGATGTAGCTCCTTTTAATATTACTTTGGCTTATCCTCTTGTGGTCACATTAACTGATTGATAGTTTTGTTTTTCTTTGATTTTAATGAAATTAATTTGATTATTAGTTGCAGCAACGTTTGTGATCATATTTAATGGTATGATGTCATTGATTTGGTTTGCTTTGAGGTTGATATTGATGTCATTAAGTTGTTTTTCAGTTGTAACAATGTCATGAGTTTGATTATTAGCTGTAGAAATTTTTTTTCTATCATTAATTCCAATATAATTGTTCTCATCTTCAACTACAAAAATATGGTGGATAGTGGTGTCATAAACATAGTTCACATTTTTTCCTTTTTCCATTTGCAGAAGAAGATTCTCTCTTCTCATAATTTGGAAAAGGATTCTTGAATACTCCATGATCATTATTCGTTTGAGGTCCTTCCAAAAATATTGTCTTGTTATCAATCAAATATTGTACCAAATGTTTCAATTGCATGCAGTCATTTGTTTTGTGTCCTTTGTTTCGATGAAAATCACAATAATATGCATCATTCCACCAAGATGGTTTAACTCTTGGTTCCCAATCTCTTGCTTCTAGTAATGTTACAATTCTATTTGCGAGAAGCTCTCTTAATGTTGATTCAAGTGACTGTCACAAAGGTGTGAACCTCCTTTGATTTGATGGGTTTTGAAATGAGAATGGTTTAGATTCAACATTGTTATGATTGTTGTTTTGATTGGCATTTTGATTGGTGTTTTGGTTATTGTTTTGATTGGTCTTGGTGGTAGTTGTTGTCAAGTTAAATACTGGTTTTGTATTTTATGTTTCAGCTGCAACATCATTATGATCAACATTTTTATTTCTTTGCTAGAATTTTGGTTTATCATTGTTGTTGTAATGATTGTAAGAGTTTGTGTTATTTGATCCTTCATTGTAGATTTTTAAAACTCCCCTCTTGACCAAGGATTCTTTAATTTTAATTCCATTTTCAATCATTTTCTCAAAGGTTGGTGGGCATTGTAATTCAAGTCTATAGCTCATATCATCATTTAGATTGTCAATAAATATTTCCATATTTTCCTTTTTAGGTATGGGACGAGCATATCTTGCAAAAAAATTCCTCCATCTTTGCAAAAATATGAGAAATGATTCACCCTTTTTCTGTTTGGTATTGCAAATGTATTTCATGGTAATTTTGTGTTGGATGTTGTAAGAGTATTGTGTGATGAATTTTTTAACCAACTTTTCAAAGGATCTTATTCCGGGTGGAAGTTGTGAAAACCATTGCATACATTTTCCACCCAAGCTTCATGGGAACAATCTCATCAATTAAGTCTCCTCATATGCAAACTCTAAGCTCACTGTTCGAAATTCCCTCACATGATCTATAGGATCAGTTTTACCATTATATTTATCATACTTTGGGAATTCACAATGTTTAGGAAAGGGTATCATGTTCATAGCTTGATCAAAAGGATATGGGCAAACATCTTGTATCAAGTATCATTTTGTGGTTTCTCTTTGCATGCCAAGAAGTTGTTGCAGATTTTTCATTTGATTAGTTAAGGAAACCACTGGATCTGTGTTTGGTGGATCATTTTTAGTCCTTTGGGGTGCTCTTTTCAGTTGAGTAACATCAAAGTCATCAGGCAATTTGACACCTTGTTTAGCTAGCATTAACGAGTATTTTTCTCCATCTTTTGCCAAAACTTTCTCCATGAATTTGTGGAAGTTAGGATCCTTTTTGGCAGTTTGGACGTGTTCCTTGGTTATTTCATCACCTTCAGGTTGGTGGAATCTATTAAATGGATTTTCATCACCTTCAACCATGGTCTTCTAAATTTCAATTTCCTTTTCCTCAAGTTTTTTCTTTTGGGACCTTGTTAAAACAGGCATACAAGTGTTATAATTTTCACTAAACTTAGATCTTTGTTTGAAAGAGTGTCAAGGATATCAACTAAGTCAAATAGAATGATAAATTCTATTGATGAGACTAAGTTAAGTCTAATTATACAACTTTGTTTCGTGATGGAGGATGACATATCACGATGATGAAACTTATCTTAACAATTAGATATGTTTGATGATTTAGACACTTTAGGATGGTAGATCTTAGTTTAATTAAGAGAATTTCACTTGTAAAGACCAGTTTCTCCAAGTTTGAAACACTGTTGTGACTGAGGAATGGTTATGTTTTGAAAAGGATCCTGAACGGTGAGTTCAATTTTTGGATAGGCAGTGAATTTTTCTATTTGGTTTTGGATTAAATGGATGCACCAAAACAGGGTACCTATGCGCTAAAAGATGGCCTAGATGCACCAGATTATCCCCTAGATGCGCTAGAAAATGGACTCGATGTGCTGGAAATTGACTCAGATGCACCAAACCAGGGGCTAAATGCGCTAAAAGATGGGATGGATGCGCTAGGAAATGACTCAGATGCGTCATAAAATGGATAATATGCACCAAATCAAACCAGTGATGCACTAGACTGCCCCTAAATGTGATTTTAACTGTATTCTCTATTGGTGAATGCGCTAAAAGGATTTTCAAATGCGCTGGAAGGTGGAACAAATGTGCCAGATAATGGTCTGGATGCACTAGAATAGGGACTATATGCACTAAAAAATGACTCAGATCACCAAAAAATAGATAAAATGCGCTGTAACATGGAATTTATACGCTAATCTGGAAAATGTTCTCTGTTTTGATTGTTTGTTTGGTTATTTGGCTTTTAATCAGTAAATTGGATGTTTCTAGGGAGTAATTTTCTAATCAATGATTATTTGTTTGGTTTTCTTGTTTGTGAATTTTGTAAATTAAGTGTCCTTAAATGGATGATTTCTTGAATTATGACTTCAAATACAACAAGTTGTAAAACAGTTGTTTCCGACCTAGTTCTCAAAATTTTAATTTTCTGCAAAATAAACCAGATGCGCCATAACAGAGACCGAATGCACTAAAAGATCACACAAATATGCTAGAAAAACTAGTGTATGCACTATAGAATCTACTAAATGCTCTAAAAGAAATTCCAAATGTGCTAAAAGAACCCCTGAATGCGCCAAAAGATAGTCCTGATGCGGTGAATGATAAGATGGATGTGTCGTAACAGGGTCTAGATGCGCCAGGAGATGTTTTAGATGCACTGGAAGAACTCATGGTTGTGCTAAAATATTTCATGTCTGAACTTGTAAACAAACTTTCCAAAAAATGTTAATAAAAACGAGGCTAGGCCCCATGGTGGGTGCGAAAATGTATCGTGTGATTGTAAAGCAAGTAAATAGCAATGCACAATCAATGAAACGTATTACATTAAAGATTTCTAAAGACAATTTAACTACATCGAAACCAAGAACATTCCCTAAAACCATCCCATTGTTCTCTATCCTCAAGGATTCATTAAATCATAATGGCTCTCAGATTGTATATGCACTATGACTATTAGAATGACAACCTAAAGAATGAGATGCAAGAAATGTAAGAAGCTATTCCTACATGATTGATAAACTGTATGATAGTGATGCCATGATAATGATGCTATGATAAAGATATGATGCTAAATGTTTTGATGTAACTACTATATGAAAATTACTATGCTAACTAAAATATAACTAATGGAAAAGTCATAATTCTAAACTAATATGCTTCTAATTGCTAAATGCCCAAATGCTAAAATGCTCAAATGGAATTTCTACAGAGTAAGTTTGCTCAAATTTGGGATGCATTTGCTATAGAATGAGATTGTATTTATAGATTTTCCAAGGCATATTGTGATGTGGCAACAACCAACGGTTTGGATTCGATCTGGATAGATGAAGGGTGGAGGATGAAGAAGTTAGAGAGAAATAAGGAGAGTGTTCCCTTGCATGGAAACAATCTGCCAAGTGTAGAGGAGAAGGAATGAAATAGAAGAGCCAAGTGTCTCAAGTTTGTTTCAACATTTGTTGAGGATAAATATCCAAATTAAATATTTGGAATATTTAATTTTTTGAGACACATGATGAGGTGGAAGGGGAAAATGTTGTAGACATATGACTAAAATTAAACTTATGATTTAATTTTAGTGAGAGGAAAGATAATTAAATAAAACAACTATTGGAATTTTTTTATTTAATTAGAATTAGAAGAATGTGATTTAAGATAGAAGAATTTAGAAAATGTGAACCATATAAATAAATTTAGAATTTATTTATAAGTAGATGAGTCAAAGAGGGTTTATTAATTAAATAACTTGTATTTAATTAATTAGATTATCCAGACCGATTTTCGGTGTATACAATTCTAACTCAAAATGATAGTTGCATTGTATTTATAAACATGAATTTATCTAAAATTGTGAATTTTATTATAATATTCATATTTATAACTTATGAAATAATTCTAAAAATATAATTTATCTTAATTTTCTACCATAATTTTCCTTCCAATTTGCAGATGTTTTCCTTGAATGATTGTCCCTAATATCTAATCAAGTTATGGGATTTCATCCAATAACTTGATAAGAGAAGTTAAGGGTTTTAATCCTTAAATATCTCAATTTTCCTTGAGGGGTTTCGTCCTACTTGGTTGTAAAATTCACTTACAATAAGCCATAATATTCCTTTTCAATGGATTAATAATCTCTTCTCATGAAATTATCTCTTGTTTATATCTTATTTTGGAAAGAGTCACAACCTTTCTCACACAAGCATTTCCCTTTGGTAAATTATAGTTTAATTTTAATTTAACTATGTTTATCTTAAATTGCTAGTATGATACTAATACCACATTTATTAGTATTATCTCATCGATGATACTGACACCACTTTTCATTCTTCTTAGAAGCTCACATGTTGTGACCTAGTTTTGAATTTTGGTGGGGGCATGACACATAACCTAGGGTTTTTTCTTATAGTTTCTTCTCCTTCATTATGGTCTCCTATTTTATTGCTTATCTTTAATATTAGATTTTCCCAAGGGTTGATTGTGTTCTTATGTAATTATTCATTACGTTTCTTCTTTTAGGGTTTATCTCACATTAATTTATCTTATATTTCTCTTTTTCCTACCCACACTTGTTTTGGCCTTTAGGAATTACATTTCCCACTTGTTTCAAATATAAACACTTACTATTTTTTCTAATTTCACAAATTTTAGAGTGATTAATTGCCTTGTATTTATATCTCTCTTAACCATTTTTTTGTTTATGCCATGAGATGTTCAAGATTCTAATCTTCCTTTGTGAAGAAGTGATCATTTAAACATTAAAATAGCCACCCAATCCAATGATTGTGATGTATTATCTAGTGCTCCTACCAAGAAAAATTTAAAGGACATGCAAAACAACATGATTTTTCCCATGATGCATATGTGATTAAACAAGTTATGGCTCTTGCTAGGAAAATTATTATTGATATGCTTACTAATGCTCAACCTCCTCAATAATTGGTAACTCTTTTTCATAATATATTAATGGAGTCTCTATTTTTCATGAATATTCTTCATTGTATTGTCACTTCATTGGCTTCTTCCAATGGTGTATCCTCTCATCCTTCATACTATTTTGATCATTCTCATTTCATGAGCACTACCTCTCATGTTGCCTCCCTAGTGTGATCCCTACCTTTTTCATTCATCTCATTTGTGTTTGTTAGAATTGGCTATGGATGCCAAGATCTATGGACCAAATAGAAAGCACAAAGAAGAGAGAAAATAATATGACAAGAATAAACTGTATTCAATGTCAACGATAATGCTTGCTTTTACAATGAGAGACCCCTTGGTTATATAGCCAAGGTGAGTGCATAGGAGTGCATAAGATTATGACAAGTGTCGTAATCTTATGACATGAGACAATAATGAAAAGTTATCACTCCACCTAAAGTGGAAAGGTGATAATGTGATAACCACCACAAATAGTGGATCTACCACAAAAGGTGGAACCCTAATCACATGATATGTCCATGAAAGGTGGAGGTGATAGAGTGATAACATGATAAGTCCACCAAAGGTGGAAATTATCCAACAACTCCTATGCGGTCCCTAATTAAACTTAACTAAGGTGTAATTATGACCTAGGACAAGGTACACAACATTTAATTACACCAACAGTGTTCAACTCAAATCCTAATATTTTACACATTAATACTAGTGTTTTTTTGCATAGCTATGGTAAGTTTGTACTATTCCCCTTCTCACACTATGTCCACTCCACTTTTTATTTGATTCCTCCTCCCACATGGCCATAAAATTACCTCTTCACATACATCCTTCTTATACATATTTAGTTGTTTCTCACACTCATACTTATATTATCTTAACCTCTGCCCTAGATCCACTATTGCAAGACTTTGTCAATCTTAAGAAAATGTTGGATGATATACCTAATAATAAATATTCTGTCACATATAATCATCCAAAATACACCACCTACCTTTGAGGTTGTCATATATTTGTTACCTCCTAGTTGTATCATACATATATTCAAGCTATACAATAGAAAAGGAGACCCTAATATCCATTTAAAATATTTTTATACTACATGTTTTGATTTTATATAGAGGGATAAGGTCTTATCCAAGTTATTTCCAAGAAAATTATAGGATAATTATATTCAATGGTTTATTTTTTGACTCCTTGTACTATGAATCCTTTTGATGAACTAGCTACTACTTTCTTAAATCGTTTTTATATTCACACCTGCCTAAAAATAACTATGAATGATTTGACTTAATGTGCCCCAAAGAGTAATGAACCTATCAATGATTATAGTATTTGTTTTCAATCACTAAATGGTAACTAAGGAACCAATTCAATGGTGATGAGCTATAAGTTATTTTCCGTAAGGGAATTCTACCTACTTTAAGAACAATGTGAATTTAGTAGGTTTCCTTCTTTTATGGACATGTTCGCTCATCCAAAGAATACAAATATAAAATTATTTGCATCCAATACTCTTAAGATGAATTTCATTTAATTCAAATTTTGCTTCATACCCTTTAATTTTTGAAAAACTTGTGTCTTAATCTAAGCATAATGATTACAAAGAAAGGAAGGAAAATATTAATCAAGTTGTTAATACTTTCAAAATTTCTTCCTTCAAATAAATTTCTCATAGAAAAATTACTAATTTATAAAAATCTTAGGACATTATACTTCAAATTTTATCAAACTCTAATTTGATTATCCCTCCTCATGTTTGTCCATTGGATCCTATAAAAACACTTCCCAAGAATTCTGACAACCAAGTATTTTGCAACTATCAAAGTTAAGATACATGCTATTCAATATTGCATAGTTTTGAAACATAAGTTACAAGATCTTATTGATAGAAACATTATCCATTCCAAAGGTGTTTAATGATGGTAGAAATCATTCATTGCTCCTCCAAATCAAAACTTACAATCTATGCCAACCCATTCCATAGTCGTGCCAATAATTTTGATCCACAATATTTAATTGTCATAGGCCATGGTACTTTAGATGATAAGTATGTTGATTCCCAAGGAAGTATTTGTTGTGAGATGGATGTGGGGATGACACATATTGATGGTATACCTTCTTTTGTGAGCTACTCCATTGACCAAATTTTTAAAAGAGGAATTCCATAAAATAATCATTATGATCCTTTATATGTGATAGATAAAATATAGGACAATGTTATTGGTGGTATTATCATAAATGCTATAAATCAATCCAATATATGCACTATATGTTTTTGAGGTGATGAACATTTGAAGAAAGACTATTTTTTCATTGAGGATTATCATTGAAGATTGTGATGTGGGAAAAAGGGATCTAGGATCTAAATCACACTTTCTCCTATATTACATTAGAGAGAACCAAAATTGATCACATACACCCACTTGGCTACTAACCTCAATGGAAGAGCCAAAATGGTGGATTAGAGTTTTGGCTCTTTCTTTTGGAGGGAGGATATTGATTTGGTTGATTAAGAGTTAACTTGATTTGATTATGCAAATGTATACCTAGGTCAACTATGAAGCTACAACAAACTGATGTAAATACAGATATTTGTAGAATTGAAAGACAAAAATGGACAACATAACAACAAAGTGCAAAGACAAAGGAACCTGACATGTAAATTAAGGTTAAAATTGCTTGAACATGGGTGGTATCACCCTAATCAAGAGAATGCAGATCTTAGGAATCAGTGAAAATATCTCATATGGTCATAATTTGTAGGTTATTCCTTCTTGGACTCATTTTTGGAACTTCATCTATTGATCATTAATTCCACTTGCCCTAATTTGTTGAAGTATGAGGTTTGAATGCTTTAAATATTGCAATCAGGTCTCTGATATTCTTCCAAATCCACTTTAGATCTGCCACTTACACACAAGAGAGGGGAGAAAGGGTTGTGTCATATAGGGGATTTCCTAAGTCAAACCCCATTTTGGTGTTTCCACCTCCATAATGACTATGAGATGTAAAGAGTGCTTACCCTCAATCAGACATAGGTAAATGGATAAAAATAAGTGATAAATGACAAGTGCAACAACTAACCAATCATATTTACTTTCCTTGATGGACTGAAGTCATTATACACATATCATATAAGGAGAATTGGTTGCTTGATTGAAGGTCCTGCAAGTGTTAACTGTACTCACAAAACAAATGAACATAAAATGTGAACAAACTCACATATAAACTTTATGCATTACAAACATGAATCTTGAATGATAATAAGTGTTGTAAATCCTGCTTATTTTTCTCTTGATCGCTTTTTAGGATCCTCAGTTGCTTTAAAGATTTTTTTAGGTTTTAAATGGTGAAAAATACTTTTATTTATATGCATTTATTCATTTTCCCGCAAAATTAATTATCAAAAGCCAAAAACTAAATTTAAATTTGTAAGTGTTAAAATACTGGCATTAACATATTTTGAATTAGGCCAAAATAGGTTGGACAAGGCTGGTACCGCCCTAGTCCAGACCTATTTTGGGGCTTTTGTTGTCATTAAATATTAATTCCCAATTTTATTTTGATTTCCTGAAACAAGCATAAAATGAGAAATTTAAGAGCATAATTAGGTCCAAGCACATAGGGGTGAGCTAAACCTAGTGCGAAATTATAAGGGATGACAATTTACGATGCTACAAAGATGGCTAGTGGAATATTGATTCACACTTTGGGTTATTTCATAAGGTAGCTCCTAAAGAAGTACAAATTGTATGTCATGTTATTCCTGATTGAGATAGTTTTTCCATATTGCTTGAGCAATAGTGAGTTGTCCCTTTTATTGTACATCAAATATGTTAAATGTGTTAATAAGTATAGAATTATGAAGATTTTACAAGATCCATAGGTGCCTTTTGCTGAGATGGGTCATTTTACTTTGCATACTTACACATCACCAAGGAACCTCCTTATGAAAGTGAGGAATAATTTTATGACATGTATTAAAAGAGGTTAGTTCTAAGGATAAACGAAAGAGAAATGATAAATTTAAAAAGGCACATGTTCATATCAAGCATACTTTACCCCCCCAAAGAAAAATGTAGTGATTCAACAAATGTAAAATATTCCTATATGGCACTACCTCTAGAGAAATAATATAAATGGGTAAAAGAAACTCCTATAGTTCCACTTATTGACAATGTGTTCACTAAGAGTACCAACTCCTATCAAGAGAAAACACATCTAATTTAAAAAGAAAGATATGGACTTGAGGAAAAATAGTGTGATGCTAGTTTTTGAGAGACCAATGACCTCTCAAATATGTTCCATGTTCAATTGAGCATTTCTATGTTTTATTTATCTATATAATTATATTAACTTTTACTTTTATGTGATTTTACACTTTGGCCTTTTTGTTTATGCGGAGATTGTTAAATTTTTCTACTCATTTTACCTTCTATATTATATATGCCATGATTGTTGCATTTTTTAGTTTGCATTTCACCTTCCATATTATTTATGTCATTTAACTTCTATATTGTTTACGCTATGATTGTTGTGTTTTTAATTATCATTTCACCTTCTACTTTATATTTTATTTTCCCTCTCAGGGTGGGGAGGCATATTTCCTATATTAATAATATGATTTCTATGTGCATAGTGGACTTCTATGCTTGCCTATGATTCTTCAAGTGTAATTTTTTATCTCCCATATTTCTTGTTTGACTTTCATGTCTTCCTAAGCTTTGTGTTTGTCATTACATTTCCACATGTTCCTTATGTTTCATGCTTGTTATATTACTTTCATGTCATGATTATTATGCATTTCTTTATCAAATTTTCTTGTTCGTTCTTTTTATCAAATTCACATCTTGATGATCATTATCAAGCTTACATCTTTCAATATAATGATTATATTTTGCGATTCTTATTAGGCCTAAATCCTATGATTCCATGTTTTTTTATCCTTATTATTTTAAC
Source organism: Sequoiadendron giganteum (assembly GCA_007115665.2). Lineage (NCBI taxonomy): Eukaryota > Viridiplantae > Streptophyta > Pinopsida > Cupressales > Cupressaceae > Sequoiadendron > Sequoiadendron giganteum. The sequence continues at coordinate 611,916,875 of CM021100.1, read as the reverse complement.
ATCTTGTGATTCCTCTTCATGCTTAAACCATATGATTACATCTTATGACCCTTGGCATGCTCATATATGTTTTCCTATGCTGCAACCCTTTTCATGTCCACATATTTTTATAGATTATTGATTCCTTATCATTTTTTCATGGCCATAACTATCTCATAATTTTATAGTATTGGGGAAGTATTTTAAACATCCTTTGATGCTTATCTCCAACCTACAAAAATGATATATTTTACCATGTCACATGCTTTATCATGTTTATATGTATTTTTCTCATTTCCTTTAATTCCTTGAATCCATTGGAGGGGGAATATATTATCACTAATTATTATCATGGTTGATATTTGAAATTTTATTTGTACCAAATAGAGATTCATTACTATAATCACATAGAGTTATATATTTTATAAAGACATAATATGACATTTTATCACATGGTCACATTGTGTGGACTTGTATTGCATTTCTATATTAAGTAGAATTTTATTGCATGCTACATCATGTAGATCTGTATCATATTTTAACATCACATAGATTTTTATCACATGACATTGCCACATCATGTGGAGTTTTATCCCATTTCTACATTGTGTGTACCTTTATCACATGGTCACATCACACACACTAGTATACTATTCTTGCATCATGTAGGTATTTTCATACCACTTCCCAAATAAGTATAATTTCATATCCCATTTATTCTCTTCTTATTGTTTGTATATATTTAAAACAACTTGTATTTTTTGCTCATTTTGAGTATTTCATAAAAACTACTCATTGTACACTTTTTGGTGTTTTGAAAGTTTCAATGGAGGGCTCATTTTAAGGAGAGTGCAAGAAGAATAATTTTATCCCCTTTGAAGGACATATATCCTTTTATGAGTGTCTATATATTATGTTTTCATGTTGGCTAAGAATATCCATGTACTTTGAAATGCATTCTCACATTAGATTCACACATATACATTAAAGTAGGGGTAAATTATAATGGTGCAATTAGTATACCCATGCTAATTCCTATCTAGTTTTTGTTTCTACGTTAAAGAGAATGTCTTAATGTAATAACATGTCAAAAAGTAGGGACACACTTGTGTTAGACTTGGATCATAATCTCATATCTATATTTATCTATATTTCACCTTAATTCACAATAATTTATGTGCATTCATCCTCTGCCTCTAAATCAACTCTTTATCCTTATAGATCATTTTTGGCTGGCATGGGATTAATACAAGTCAATCTTGAGGAACACCAAAATGACCCTCAAAATTCAAGTCATACAATTCAAATTTAAAATAAAAGTGGTGGTGCATTCTTTCTTGGATGCAGATTGGTGTCTTGGCTAAGCAAGAAGTAGGATTCAATTTCTTTATCTACTACAGAGGCAAAATATTTGCAGCAACATCTTGTTGCACACAGGTTTTTTGGATGAGGGAAACCTTGAAGGATATCAAAGTGGTATATGATGAACCAATTTCTATCTTTTGTGACAATACAAGTACTATTAATATTTCAAAGAATCCAATAATGCACTTAAGGACAAAACATATCTCAATCCGGTATCACTTTTTGAGAGAGAAGGTTGTAGAGACTAAGGTGAAGGTAGAGTATGTGCCCACAAAGGATCAAGTTGTTGACATATTCACTAAGGATCTTTCTAAGTATACTTTTGAGTATCTCTGGGAGAAGTTAGGGGTTATTACCCCTCCCTTGAACTAGATGTATAAGGTTATGCATCAATCTAGTGGATCTCAAGATTAATTCTTTGTTTTGGACTGATGTTGGAGGCTACCTCTCAGAGGAGTAGGTAGTGACATTGTTGCAGTCAAGGGGAGTAATTTATATTGTAGGTTGGTGTTTGTCAGCTATGTCAAAGGATATGAGCAATGGTTTTTGATTGCTAAATTTTTTTGTGTGCTCCTAGAAGGGGAAGTATATAGAGTAGTAAAAAGGAAAAGATGTTGTAGAGCAGTGGTGAGTAGATATAAGTATTATTGATGCCAAAGAGGGAAAGAGATGCAAATGTGTTGCCCTTTTCCATTGATGTCAAAGGGAGAGAGATAATATTGTGAAAAAGGAAAGATTTAGTTGAGAAAGGGAGAGATAGTAAAGTGAACAAGGAGAGTATGATGTAAGGGGGAGAAAGAAAAGAGTTGTTATGTTGGTGATCAAAGTTGTGTTTGTTGTTGGTGTTTTTCCACATCATGCGTTGCCATAAATGACAAAGGGGGAGATTGTTGCAAGTATGAGTAGTTGGTGTTTTCATTGATCTCAACAGGCTTATGTTTGTGTTTTCATTGATGTCAGCTAGTGATTGTTGGAAGTTTATTGATAGTTGAGAAGTTGTGATGATGCTTTGATTAGTTTCATTATGTTGTTATTAGTAAGTGTTACTAGTGCCAACCTCTAGTGTAGCTTTGATGAACACATATATGGTTGAGTCGCTATGTTGGTTTGGTTGTGATGAGGAGGTGTCCCAAATGGTGAGAATGTGTTTGTGGTGCTTGGTTTCCAAGTGTTTTTGAGAAAATTTGAATAAAAGAGGAAACATTATGTTGTAGAGGTGTTTTGGCATACAAAGTGGTGTTTTGGTTTTTCTCTACATTTCTTCTGTGTTGAAGATTTGCTTGTATAGTTTAAATGTATTGATTAGAGGTGTTCATAGGTGTTATAGTCAAAGTTTCTTGGTCTAGATCATTATGCAGAGAAATTTATGTTCACCAGTGTGTGAACTGTGTATTACAGTGGTGTCTGGGAGAAATGGTTTTTCTCTGCATTTCTCTCCAATTTGTTTTTTGGTCTTGCAATTTTGGAAGTGTGTTGATAAGGCTAATATCTACTTTTAGTTGAAGTTGTTTATGGTTTGGTGCCTCGTAAGTTGATTTCTTGAGTTACAATGTGTGGAAGATTATCTGGGTGTACAAGATGAGTTTGTTCTTCAGGTGAAATTTGTTGCGAAGGAATTTGTTGGATTTCAGAATGTTTATGGAATATTCTAGATTATGTTCAAGTGTTGTGTGTGGTTTTCAAGTCATATTTGAATCAAAGGAATTGTGTACTTAATTGTTTAATGGTGTTTACATAGGTTCAACCGACCTTGGGTGTTTGCACTAATTATAGATTTGTGTTGATGATTGTGAAAGTGTGGAGTGGCATGTATGAGTGGGTTTAGGTCTAAGTTAAGGTGTGATGTGGTCCGCCTTCATTCCTTTCTACCATGAGAATATTATGGTACCTACCTAATTTGAATTTTCATGGTTGAGGTGGATAGCTAACCTTGGAGAATGTTTTCAAGGTTGAGGAAGGTATAAATAAGTGTTGTATTAATGGAGGATATGTGTGTAGTGTGTGTGATGTGAATTGTATAGGTGTGAAGTGCAGTGTAAGCTTTAATGAGTTATACTACTGGAAATAGTGAGCAAAAGGTGTCTTTAATCTTCAGAAAGGATATGAATGTGTTGGTGATGTTGTGGTGTAATTTTCTCTTGCATTGAAATGGATTTATCACTATAACATTCTTCTTTCTTCTTTTCTATAATCTAGCAGTGAGCCATTGGCAGTGAGCCCTTCTTTCTTTTGGGCAACGAGCCCTTTGATAGTGAGCCTATTGTATTCAATGTTGCAATTACTTTATATTGTGAGCTAATCCTCACTATGGTTTTTTCCTTCTTGGGTTTTCCACATAAATCTGGTGTTCTATTGTGCATGGTGTTGATGTGTTTCAGTTTCTATTATTTGCTTTCATGCTAAATCACTCTAATAGATTAAAGGCTATTAAAGTTGATGTGGATCTGAATATTAATGAGGGTTTTGATGTTTTAATGAACAATCGATTCACTCCCCTCTCAGTTGTCTTGTGCATTCAACAAAAATGCCTTGTCATAATGGTGCCAAGATCATGCTCCGATACCACTTGTAATGAAATAATTTGCACAAGAAGAATATAGTCTGCAATATGCTACAAATAATTGATAATAATATGCCACTTTGATGGGGATACCTCCAATATCTCCAACGAGAACACAATTCACAATATGATCATGAAATAAGACTCACAACCTTCTATATATACCTATTTATGCCTAGGATATCACCTAGGCCGACTTAGATAACCCTATATAAGCCCCAAGTTGACCTAACTAACTAAATAATAATATGATAATAATAAAATGACTTAATTAGGAGTTAAGATAGCCACAAGATGACTATTCATAACTCGATGTAAACTAATATTAAGGGTGTAGCACATATGTTATTCTAATGAGGAGTTGGTGGACCATATTTTATTTCATTTTAGCTTTGCTTGGGAATAGCGCAAGGAGGTTTTATCTAAGCTTCAAGTCAATTGGACATTTCCTTTTGCTTTAAGAGTTTTTGTTACAAGTTGGCTTAATAACTCTCCTTTTTACCACCTTGTTATTAGGTAAGTTTTGAACTAGAATCCTCTTCATATTGATTTGGTTTTTTGGAAAGAATAAAACAATAAAATCTTCAAATAAAAGATAAGGAATAATAAAGAGTTGTTCCAAAGTATTAAGAAAAGAGTACAAGATAATGTGAATGTGGAAAAGTTTGGTGCTACCAGAAAGCTAACTTGTACTCTTGAGCTAACAATCAATCAAAATTGGGAGATTTAAAAAAAATTAATAAGGTTAAAATTTTGTCAAGAGCTTACTGAGAAAGAGTCCAAGTGGAAGAGACCTTAGAAAGGGTGGGTTGAATTAAATTTTGATGGTTGTTCTAAAATTTTGGTCAAGCTACAATTGGAGGAGTCTTAAGATATGAAAATGATCGTATGATTGAAGTATTTGTAAAATAAATTGGCTGTAGAACCAATAATGAAGCTGAAGCTTAGGCTATTTGGTGGGGAATCAAGTGAGTTTTTCTTCTTGGCTTTCAGGAAGTGGAATTTGAAGAATATTCAAAGCTAACCATTGAATTGATCAAGAATTCAAATGTTTCCTAGTGGAAGATAGAGAATTATATTGAAGACAACAAATATTTAATTGGTAATTTTTTAGAAGTAAAAGTGACTCACATATTCAAAGAAGTTAATAGAGTTGTTGAATCTCTTGTTGACCTTGGTCTTTAATTTCAAGAATGGAGGTATTGATCTTATGATAGGGAGCTCCTACTTATGGTGAAGGAAATTTTATCGAATGATAGAGGGTCATTTCATTACTAATCATAGTCTACGATCCCTTTATTTTTTATAAACAATAATTAATTCAAGGACTTTATCAAGTATGATTATATTCATCTCTTCCTTGTTACCTAATATGAATTCTAAAGACTTGAAAAGAGGTCATGTATATTTTTTTTGAGATTATGCCTAAATGATCACATGGGGAAAATAAAAAAGATATATTCATTTAAAATTAGGGACATATTAAATTGAATGCTTGTATTAATGATTATGATGAAAAATATATTAAAGGTGACATAATATTTTTGAATGTGTGTCTTAATGATTACAAAGGAAACTACATCAAAAGTGGCAAAATAATTTTAGAAGGGAATCAAATAATTATGACTTAAATAGTTGCTCTCATGTTACAAGGTGGCGAATTGTACTTTTGGCTGTTATTATTGGAGGTGTCACCAATTCGAGTCTTTATGGTTCCTCTCTTTGTATTTTATCTTGCATTTCATTCTTTGCTGGCGAGTTCTAGTTGTCTAGGTTGTAAGCTATGATGGGTTGCCAAAAACTCCATGTTGAACCTATATGCTGTGACTTGCTAGGAAAGAATGTCATGTTGTGGGCTATCTTTGAACATGGTGGTTTAACTCCCTATTTTCAGGCTATAATAAAGCATGATGACACACTCACTACCCAATTTATCAGTTCATAAAAACAAGGTCATGTTATAGTTAGTGGGGTTAAGATTGAGGTTTCAAAGGAGCTTATTGCACATGCCATAGATCTCAATTCCAAGGGGGGAGAAGGTGCAAACGCTTAGTAAAATGAGTTACTAGAAGTTTATCATCTCTTTTCTTGAGAAAGTGAAGAATCTGAAGAGACATAAACATGGGTATGATCAGGAAGCTCTATTGGCACCATGGCCAATGGTAAGCTATTATCTCATCAAGTATTTTACTTTAGAAGGTAGATTTGGGGCTATTCATAGTTACCATTTTCTTCTTCTTGATCATCTACACCATGTTATTGCTATTAGTTTTCCATATTTTTTTGTCTTCCATGGAAAAGTGCATAAAAGAGGGGCCTACCCTCCTCTACACTAGGGCCTCATATTTTCCCTTTATAATTTCACCCTTAACTCTTCTTGTGTTGATAATTTGGTTATCATTACCCCTACTGGGCATGTCTAGAAAAGCAAGAACCCTATTTTGGATGATAAAGGAAAAAATAAAATTTCTTTTCTCCAAAGGCCGTCAAACCCTTCAACTTCTAATATATCAAGATATATGAAGCTCTCCCCATATACTCCCTCTAAAAGATAGAAGAATCCTTTGGTTGTAGAAGGAACAAAAAGAAAAAAAGACACAAGATTCTAAACCTGAAGACATTCTATTATCTCTTAAAAATAAGGGTAAATAAAAGATTTATTTCACCCCTAAGGGCATGAAAGCTTGAATGAAGAAGGGTTCTTCCAAGGGGTCTTCTAAGAGTGCTACCAAGGGTTCTACAAAGGGTGTTTCCAAGATGTTTATTGACATTGCAATTGATATCTTTGACGAAAAGACTACTAGGGAGGAGAAGGTTATTTTTTGTGCGAGAGATGGTTAGTGAGACTTTCCATTATCTTTATTGGGGGGAAAAAATAACCAAACAAAGGAATATTGAGAAGGATGATGATGAAGACACCAATTCTTTGCCCGACTTTGGTAATGCTGACCACTCTAGTGACTATTATTCTAAGTCTATGCATAATAAAGTAGATGATTCCCAATCCCTTTCCCCTTCTAATGTGGTATCTCCTAATGTCATTCTAAAGGATTTCTTGGTGGGTGGTTAATGCAGACTGAAAATCAAGAATCTGAATCAAAGTGTTGATCTTCTTAGCCACTAAACAAGTCCTTCAACTTTTCAAATAAAATGAACATTTACATGCAATGGAATGAAATCAGAATGATATTTATTTAGTTCCATTAAAACTTCTAAAAATGTACATAGAACCTTGTGACATATCACTTTTTGAAAAATAATTTGTGTATACACAAAATGGTCTGGAGCACAAATTAATTAAATACTAGTGATTTAATTAATTAATCTTAATTCCTCTACTTATATAAATAAATTGATAAATTTATTTGTATAGTTCACACCTTTAATTCTTCTATTCCAAAAATCATCTTCCCTCTTAAATTAATTAAATACACAAATTTAAATAGTTTGTTATTTGATTATTTCCCTCTCATTAAGTTTGAATTTTTAATTCAAATTTGTCACATTTCTCCATAATTCTCCAAATTCCTCCAACTCACCCTCCACATCATCACATGTCATATGATTTCTTTTATTTCTAATTTCTAAATTAGAAATATTCTTCTAACTTCCTAACCTCCTTGGAGACACATGGCTCCTCTTTCTAATTGATGCTCTTTGACACTTGGACGATTTTCCCTTCCAAATGGAGCAGCCTCCATGAATTCCTCCAACCTCTTTCTACTCCACCGTTGATCTCTTAGGATCACAATCTCGACCTTCCATCTCTGCCATCTCATTCAAGGCCTGGAAAAATCTATAAATAGGAGATCATTCTACAACTTTTCAACAAGGATTTGATCATAAACTTATGCTGCAGGAATTCTCTTAGCAATTTGAGAGCAATTGGGAGTATTTTGAGAGCATTTGCATAGCATTTTAGTTTACCATCTAGCATTTAGTTCATATTAGTGTTATCATGGCAATTTTAGTTTTAACATCTTAATTGTTGCATTTTCATACAACATTTCATTTAGATTTACATCTCATCACAACAATTATCTTAGCACCATTTTGAATACAACAACATTACATCATATCATTTAGCATTGCAATCAAAATATCAAAAACATGTAGATGTAGGCATATAGTCTTGCATTTCATTATATAGCCTCTCGTTTCTTAGGTTGTCATCTAATAAATTCATGTGCAACACTTAAATAAATCTGAGAGCATGAATTAAAAGATCCCGAAGAATAGAGGACAATTGAATAATTTTGAATGAATAGTTATAGCAACTTATTTTGTTATTTCAATTTCATTAATGTAATACATTTCATTGGTGTGTGGTTAATTTTATCTTTCTGATACGCATATTTTACATCACGCAATTTGAACTTGCAAATGAAAGTATTTTCTTCTAAATACCTGTATAATGAAAAATCCCATATTCATCTATATGAATACATGCTCACTATATTTTTTCTACTACCAACACTATGCTAAAATTCAACCCAAAAACTCCAAAAAAACCCATTTCTAGGCATTAAAACTATGTTTCAGTCTTCACCAACTCATAACTTTTTCTCCACTCAATTTGGTGCCCAAAATGTTTGTGTAGCAAGAAAGGGCCTTTCCTCTTTTTCCCATGTGCTTGGTCTTTTTCCTTTTATTTTTTTGTTCTACACATACATAAACCACTCCAGCTGCCTAGTATTTCTTGTCTTTTTCTCTTTTTTTCCAGCATGACTCCTCACTCTCCCTTGCACCCTTCACCTCCTCAATGTCTCCCTCAACCGACAATATAAAATGAAGAGTTTTTGTTTTTAATTTTATTCCAATTTTTGATGAAAATGCTTCAAGTTGGAATAAAAATAAAAATAAGATTTTTCTTCATTGCCTAAGAAAATGAATTAATTTTTTTATTTGAACAATTGCCAACCACCCATGCATACTTTGAAGTCAAATTTTATCAAACAATATGAAGGAAATTGTGTTGGTGTAGATTTTTATTTTTCTAGTAGGTTAATTTATTTTCCCTTAGTCCTAGGTTTTTCCTACACTTAATTAAGCTTGCTTGAGATAATAAAATGAGTTTTATAACTAGGAGATAAGTGATATGATGTCCCCTTCCTTAAAGGGTGGAGCATTTTCCACTTTTGGTGGTTAATTTCTATTGGTTGGATTTTCCACCTATCTCTTCTCCTAAGTTATATATAAACTCACTACCTAGTTTGTATTTGCATACTCTTGCATTCATTCATTCTCTTGCATTGTTGTATACTTTGGCATACATGCACCTTGATGCATGCAGTCATTATTTGCATCTTTTTAGCTTGGAAGCTCTTAATGCAATATTGTCACATCAACATTACATAATCTCTCAGAGTCTTGACTTGCATTCTTATGTTTTCTAGTTTATGTAACTTTGATTTTCTCGTAAAATTTTCCTTGGGTTATTCAATCTATTTCAAATTTCTAGCATGGTATCAGAACTTTTGTTTTGAGAAATCTAAGTTCTTAGATGCCTGATTGAGTTTCTTGTAAAAATCTTGTAAATTCCCTTATGCTCTTCTCTTGCATTCTTGAATGATTTGGAGAATCAGAAAGGATTTGCAAAGATTTAATTACCTCTTTATTTTGCATGTGTTTTGTGAGATCGGAATGATTGCAACATTTTTGGTTATACTGGCAGCATTTTTGACTCTTTCAATACATCCAGAAGGCTCAAGAAAGTTGAATTTGGTTTTTGTTTCATCCAAATTGGAGATCATTTGACAGTTGCAAATGAGGGTTTGATGCAAGCCATTTTTTATTAGAGTTGTTTTCATTTTTATTCAAAAATCCAACTTCCACTCATTTGTAAGAAAAACGATTTCTGGGTTTTGTAGCCAAGGTCGAAATCTCAATTGGGTATCTTTTAGATTTTTTATATCTTGCTTAGATCTAAAGAAAATTGTTGTACAAAAATTGTCGCATGTCATTTTTCTACCGACTGAAAGTTAAAAAAATCATTTTTCCATCTTCTGCTTGCTAGATCAAAAAATGATTTATGGGTTTTGTTTTTAGCATCAAATATTTTTGGGTTTCTATTATTGTCTACAAGCAGTGAGTAGATTTTTTAGAAATCAAACCAAAAGTAAAACTTTTTGCTAGATTTTTTTTTTTTTTGTAGGCTAAATTTAGTATAGTTTTTAAAAATTCATATCTTTTGCTTCGACCGTTGGATTTCAGCAAAGAAGATATTGTTGGAAAGCTGGAGACGAGTACTTTCTATCTATAGAGGTTTTGAAAAGATTTTTTTTCTATTTTTTGCTAGATAATGTAGGTTGAATTTGTTTTTTTTTCTTCAACAAGCCATAACTTTCGCTTCATAGCTCCATTTTTTGGAAACAAATAGGCGTTGGAAAGGTATTGAAGAAAACTACATAACTACATAGCTAATTTTTCCAAAATTGATCTCAAATTCATTTTGTATTAGAATTTATAATTTTGGTCATTGTGGGCCTATTGAGTATTGTATCTTGGAAAAGGCTTTTTAAATGCACTAATCATAAAGTGCCAACATTGCAATGTTTTGGGAGGGTGATTTTTGAGACTAGTGGAAAGGGGGGGTGTCTCTTGATGTCTCTTTTTGCATTCACTTAAAGTTGTTTTTTTGTATCAATCTTGGGGGGATTATATGATTAATTTGTAATCACAAACTAAGATAAAAGTTCCATTTATGTAGGTGTTAAGCATGCCTCTTAAAATTTATTTCCATCCCTCTATTGTCAAGCTAACTTCAAAGAACTATTTGTCCTGGAAACAAGGGATAAAGAATCATTGCCTTGAGTAGGATCTACTACCATATCTCCTTGGACTTGTTCCTGAGCCAAGTGACTATAATCAAAAGAATGCATGGTTTAACAATAATGACATGGTCTATGGACTAATATGTCTTACTATTTCTGAGCATATTCTACATCATGTAGAGCACACTGAGTGCCCTTTCACTGCTTGGACCATCATTCAGTAGTTGTATGGAGACATTGGATCTTCATCTGAAAGTGATTTTTCCTTGGAGAACTAGGCTATTATGGATGATATTGAGACTTGTGTTTCCCATCTAGTGTGGATGATCAATTCATTGATATCCCATCACCATCTACTATTGCTACTTTAGATTCTAGTGTTGCTTCTTTGAAAGTTTTTAGTGATTCTTTGCAATAGCACATACATCGTCTTTTAGATTCAACTTGGGATGATCTCTTAACAGGTATTTCAGAATTGTTTAAATGGAGACATTGTCGATTTGGGAGATACTACTGATGATATGAATCTTCTCTTTGATGAAGTTGATTTTTCTTCAGTTGTTGTGAGGGAACACTTTGACCCTCTTCTCCAATCTCTACATGATCATTCATCACAGTTTGACATGAGTGTGGATACTTTGGATCAACATTTGGAGGACACATCTTCAAAGGAGATACTTGAGTCTTTGGATGGTGTTCTACATCAGTCTCTAGGAGATTTTGATTTGTCATCTTCAATAGTGTGGCCTAGAACACCTAATTTTATTGTGGTAGCTTTCAACATCGACATGGGGATACTTGAGCCGACTTTAGAGATTTCATACATTTTGCACTTTCTTCCTACATATTCCTTTTAGGACTTGGGAGATAGCATGCATACACCTTTGGTTGTGTTTCTTCCTAAGGGGAGGAATGTTGTTTGATGATCAAGGATCATCTTCTCCATCTAGTTTCGAGCATCTATCATTGGACCTTTTTTGGGGGGGGGCTTCTTTGTCCTTCCACTTCATTCTCTCTCTATTATTGGGGGTGTACTTCCTTTTTGTGGGTTGGGGCTTCTTCTTATTTGGGGGAATTTTATATGTACATGGGTGTAACCTAACATGGATTCATTTTTTGGGACCTGGATAATATTTTGTATCCTCCTAAGCTGTGCTTAAGGGGGGGTGTTGGTGTAAGTTTTTATTTTCCTTTTGGGTTAATTTATTTTCCCTTAGTCCTAGGTTTTTCCTACACTTAATTAAGCTTTCTTAGGATAATAAAGTGAGTTTATAACTAGGAGATAAGTGATGTGGTGTCCCCTTCCTTAAAGGGTGGAACACTTCCCACTTTTGGTGGCTATCTCCACTTTTGGTGGTTAATTCCTATTGGTTGGATTTTACACCTACCTCATCTCCTAAGTTCTATATAAACTCACTACCTAGCTTGTATTTGTATACTCTTGCATCCATAATTCTCTTGCATTGTTGCATACTTTGGCATACATGCACTTTGATGCATGCAGTCATTATTTTGCATCTTTGCATTGTATCTTTTTCAGCTTGGAAGTTCTTAATGCAATATTGTCACATTGACATTGCATAATCACTCGGAGTCTTGGTTTGCATTTTTATGTTTTTCTAGTTTATGTAACTTTTATTTTCTCTTAAAAAATTCCTTGGGCTATTCAATCTATTTTAGACTTCTAACAAATTGAACCTAGCCAACTAAATTGTAAATGTTTTAATTCCTTGCCATAATTGACCAAATGCAATTTAAATCCAATAGAAACCACAACACAAAATCTAAAGTTGGAGATATATGTCAAAACATGAACAATCTTCTCCACAAATGACCACCAATTTAAACTGCAACTCCAAATGGAAAAATTGAAATAAAATGAATGAAATCAAACTGAGATGTTTTTGGATGACGTGGATTTCCCATTCACTTAGATTCTCCTACATCAGTGGTGAGGAATACCATGAGACTACTCATGATAATACTATTTTGGAGGATTGGTTGGTGGTGGTGAGGAAGACCACGAGAGTACTCATAATAATAGTAGTAATTTTGATGCAATTAAAGAGATAAGTGATAAGGAAAAAATAATAATTTCAAAGATGACCCCATGCAAAACTATTATGTTGAGATTGAAGATTTATAGGTTAGAGTAGAGAATTTGAAGAAAATTCAGGAAAACTTTGATGATTGTCATGTTTGCATCAAGAAAAAATACAATAAGATGTATGGAACTTTGAAGCTCTACAAACATAGATTGATAACAATGGAGTCAACTATGAACCAACTTGTTAAATTCACCAATGGGATCATGAGGAAGGTTGTTTTAGGGGTGGTTACTATCCAATCTAATATTAATAAGAGAAACAAGAAACATGAGAACAAAGATGAGGTGGAGGGAACTAACAAGGAGAAAAATATGAAGCTACTTTTGGAAACTGTTTATTGGGATGAGACTCTTGGTGCCTTAACCAAGGATTGGAGTTCTCTATACTAGTTCTTCTTTGTTTTGTTCCTCTTTGTCATGTTTTTTGTCCTCTGTTATTTTGTGGTTTTGGTTGGCCTTGTAATTAACCTATGTTTGGATGTTGTTAAGAACTTTTTGATGATCTATTCCTCTATTCCTTTATCGATTAAACTTTATATATTTTTAGGTTTCCATCTACCTTATAACTTTATTTGAACATCCATTTAACAAGTTCTCACATGATTTTTATTTAGTATTAATTTACTATTTTCATTACAATAGGCCATTATTTTTATTTAAAATATGCATTCATATAAATTGGTTTTGAGGAGAAAACCATTTAATTCATTGTGTCAAAAGGTTAAAGTTCAAAGTTATGTTACACTTTTATAAAAAAAATAACGGACAATGATCTAATTTTTTAACTTGCATAATTGGAAAGTGACAAATATGTTTTGAATTTTGAAACGATGTAAATTTGATGAAATGCATATTTTTTAATATATTTTATGTTTGTATTTAAAAAACTAAATTATTTGAATGTAGTTTTTCTAAAATTGATAGTATACTTTATTTATGATTAAATATTGAAACTAAGTGAGACATCAATTTTTATATATAGTAAAAATAATATTTCAATATTTTTGTGTATTTATAACTTGAAAATTTAGTGGATGGATTATTTCTTCTTTTTTGATATTTTTTTTATAAAATAGATGTTAAAATTTGTGTATATTATATACATAATTATTTTAATAGAATGCCACTCTTTTTGTCTTGTATACTTATTTAAAATTAAAAAAAATGACAAAATCTCTTGTCTAGTGCATCATTATTATTTTTTAATAAGTTTTAATATTTTTTTTTTTACAATTTACAATCAAATTTATATTTTGATGTTGATAAATTACACATATATATACTAATTAAAATATTAAAAATTATGTTTTTGAAAGCTACATTTATAGAGGTATTTTTATATTTAAAAAAAATATTTTAAGTTTTTTAAAAGATTTTATTTTTTTAATAAATTAGTCCCAACACTTGTAGTTGGATCCAAGTAAATCATATGTTTGACTAAAATTGACTTGTTACTTAGAAATAACTTTCACTTGTAATTGACTTGTAATTTTTGAATATTAAGATATTTTTAGACCTTCAAATTTAATGGCAAAATTCAAATAATTTCAAAAATTATGATATCTTTTAACACTTCCTCTTATTATTATTTATTTGATCATCCACACTATTTTTTAAAATAATAGTACTATATTTATTTTCTTCTAACTCCAATTCTTTATTTTTTCTATTTAATATTTTTTAACATCATTTTTCTCCACAAATTTCTATTTTAAATCTTTAAGATACACTTGTTGTACTTAAATTTCACAAGTTAGTTTGTTTTTCTTAAAACGTTGGCTTCCAATTTCAAAAAAGCCTAGAGTGGTATCACTAAATTCATTTATTCTTAGTGTGTGAAACCTTTCGAGACTCTTGTTCGCACTATATATATATATTATTGAAGTTGTTTGCACTATATTTATAAAGTTGTGATTATTTATTTAATCTGAATAATCTACTTTATATTTACATTATCTTTAAGCATGCATTGCATCTCGAACAATTTGTTACCTTTATTCCATAGCAAAAACTTTCAAAATCTTTTTTGATGTGTACTTTCCCAATTTTGATGTGATCTATTTGGAATCTAAGATTGAAGAATGCTTATATGAGTGTTTCCATTGACTTTTATCAATCATCTAAAAGTTTTCTAAGATTATTTTTAAATATTTATTTAGAAAGATTATATGAAAAAGACAATATCATTCATCTTAAATGATTCATTTAAATCTTACTTTATTTTAGTAATTAAATTTTTATATTTCAATTTTTTTTAGACTGTAGGAATCGATCAGGTATCCGTCCCCTTATAAACTGCAATTTTTTTTCACGTGATCAATGACGCTGGCACGACACGCCCTCTAATACCACGGGGACGATGGGGAGACTAGACCTCGTATCAGGTATCCATCCCCTTATAAACTACAATTTTTTTTCCACGTGATTAGTGACATTGGCATGGCATGCCCTCCGATACCACGAGGATGGTGGGGAGACTATACCTCGAGACTAGACCTTATATCGAGTATCCATCCCCCTATAAACTACAATTTTTTTTTTATGTGATTAGTGACATTGGCATGACACGCCCTCCGATACCACGGGGATGGTGGGGAGACTAGACCTCGTAACCTCTTGCCTGCAACAACCATCCCAATTTTCATATTTCAACTAACAATCAATTTTATAAGGGGTATTCGTCCCCTTATAAACTGCAATTTTTTTTCCACGTGATTAGTGATGTTGGCACGACATGCCCTCCGATACCACGAGGATGGTGGGGAGACTAGACCTTATATTGGGTATCTGTCCCCTTATAAACTGCAATTTTTTTTTCATGTGATTAGTGATGTTGGCATGACACGCCCTCCGATACCACGGGGATGGTGGGGAGACTAGACCTCGTAACCTCTTGCCTACAACAACTACCCCAATTTTCATATTTCAATTAACAATCAATTTAATCATTATTTATAATTAAGATTATATATATTAATGCATTTTTTTTCATGTGATTGATGGCAATATGCCCTCCGGTACCATAGGCTTGGGGGGAGACTAGACCTCGTGATCTCTTGCTTGCAACAAAATGCTTTAGCCAATCGAATTAGGCCCCTCACCCCATGGAAAGTGTAATGTAAACAAGAATGATTGTTTCCAATTTTACATGTGAGTAAAAGTTTTTTCTCATTAATTTTTTCCTTTATTCATTTAATTGATTAATCGAGCTTGATATATTTTAGAGTTTTCATTTGTATTATAATTTGTTGAGAATTCCACTTGTAACCTATGGTTTATTTTTTTGACATGTATCAACAAGCTTTGATATATGATTCTCCTATTGGTTCTTATTTGAAATTAAACATGTGAAGATATTTATAGAACATCAAAAACAATTTTATGTATTTTATGAAACATACAAAAGATAAACATGAGTGCTTTACAACATGGATGAAAATAGAAATATCTTAAAATAGTATTCAAAAAATAAAACATGCAAATTATATAACACCAGATAAGATGACCTCTTAACTATAAAATATGCAAAATATATAACACAGTTCCAACAAAAAGTTGGTTTGGAGAAGAAAACCACTTTATCCGTCAATACCAAATTACTTTTCTACTACATATTTTGGTGCGCTTGAGCATTGTACTCTTGTTGAATGACCAAATTCCCAAAATTTTGAAAGGCTATGTTTTATTCGATAACACTTCATCATATAATGCATATTCCACACTCTACTTAAACATCAAACTCTTCAACAATTGAACAATCAATACTTCATCACCACCATCTTCTCATAAGATTTAACACCTTTATAATCTTCCATCAAATTAATACAAAATCTACAGCTCAAATAGAACTTCCTTGATTTTCACCTTAAGTGAAGGAATTGTCTAAGTAGGTAATGGCATCTGCAAATCGCGGTGAATTTTCCTTCGGTGAATTGCTGACGATGAATTTTCCTAAAACCGTAGGTAATCATTGGAAAGATATCACACCAAAACAATTTTTTTTAGAATTTTCAGAACAATGAATTGCTCGCTGTGAATTTTCCTTCGGTGAATTGCTGACGATGAATTTTCCTAAAACCGTAGATAATCATTGAAAAGATATCACACCGAAACAATTTTTTTTAGAATTTTCAGAACTCTGATAGTTGAAAATTTTACCAAACAGTTGACATCATAAACGTAGTTGAAAATTTTAGATTCAATGGTGTGGATCCCTTACTTCAGGCAGGTTTGATGCAAGCGCGGGCCAAAGGTACAAAAGAAATCATAAACGTATTTTTATGAGGGAACTTTTTTCTCAAGGAACCATTCTGACCCACTCATTCTCTCCTACTCTAGGATGTTCTCTGTTTACAGAATCCTCCAAAGATAGCTCTACTAAGCTCAATCATCTAGCTGTCTGAATGGTCTGAGCACACTTATAAAATATCCACTTCTCATGGTTGCGAATCATTAAGGCTTTCCAGCTTCATGGAATTCATCCAATGGCTATCACTCGTCACATCCACACAGGCACCAATCATCTATTTTGTTTGGGTGGTCTGAGCATATGTTCATAAAATATGCATCTCTCATGATTGTCCATCATTATTAACACTTTCCAGGTGCATGGACTTCATCCCATTTCTATCATCTGTCACATCCTGATAGTGAAATAGATCTCACAGGCAAAATTTCTCAAGCAATCATGTCCCCTTAATCATGGATCACCAAAAATGCCCATCACATCTCCACTAGTCAGTGAACGTCTGCAACAAATTATCAAGCATTCCTTTCGGCATTTGTCTCCTCTGTCTTCTCTTCTATGTAGTGTATCGTTTCTATGGTCTAGATCGATTGCAGGTGACATAATTTGGTGGACCATCATTGTATGTAAATATGACCTCTTTCTCACTTGTAAAAATCTTTGGTTGATTAATTCTAAGAGTGTTTGTAGGCATTATGCCTAATACCTCATCATGTAGAGTCCTCTAACTTGAAGAATTTTTGTGTTTTCTTTGCTCGTGATCCTTTGATCATTACATTTCAGCATGTGAATGTGAATGTAAATCTACGTCAACAACTTTTTCAATTTGATGTGATTGAATGCATTAATCTCAAAGGCATAGGAATAAAAATGAAAGGTTGAAGATTAAAAGGGAAGTTGAATTGATCATAGGGGTTTTCATTATTCATGTTTCTTATTATATGGGAGGTATTATTATTCATTGTATCTTGGTGTAGCAAACAGTTTTGTGGATCAATTTTTCTTATATAAAGAATTTTGAGCTTTTCACACCCATCACAAGTCTTTTTTCATGCTTATATTTGGATAGGAATCTTGTAGAAAAAATATGTGATATGATCTATATGATAAGGGAGGGTAAGAAAATTTCTCACATATTCAAGAGAAAGTGCTCAGATTTCAATGATTTGACAATTAATATATATAGATTTTCAATCTTTTTGAAAATTATGACGAGGTCAAATTTTCTCCAAATTATCTTGAATTACAAAAGATCTACAAACATTCAATAGAAAAATCTTTTCAAATTGTAGATTTGGGCTATTATATCCAAAAACGACTTTCTCAAACACTCTAAACTCATCGTTCAATGCAAGAGAAGAGCATACTAGAAAAATTTAAGGATAATAATTTTTTTAATCTAGCTATTCAAAAAGGATAACAAGAAGCAATCCCACAAGATCTCATACTATGTAATAATTGGTTATGGAAATAACCATCCAAAATAAAGGAGTTTCAATGAAATCACAAAAGAAACCTAAAAAGAAAGAATAATTCTATTCTATCAAAAGATGAAAATATATAATGATGAGAGACTAATATATAAGAGAACCATTGTATATATAGACAAAGGTGAGACATAAGACAATATATGATTATGAAAAGTGTCATAGTCATATGAATTGAGGCACACAAAGTAAATGCTTATATAAACTTAACTAACCAGATGTGAAAATGATCTAAAAGTGAATTGGTTAGATAACATACCTCATTCACACCAATAATATTCTAGTGGCATCCAATCACAAGTACTTTATATATAGAAAGAGAGCAACAAGAAAACTTGTTGTGCAATACGTTTATATGACATTTGCAAGATGGTTGCCCAAGTTTAATTCTATTTTCAAGAATAATTCATATCCCAAGAAAAACCCAAATGCTCTACAAATTTAATCCAAATTTTTGAAGTGGCTTGTCTTCATGTGACCCACAAATTAAAAACATTCCAATGTTACATACAACAGTTACTTAGGAAAAAACTGCTCTACACTAAGTGCGACATTTACAAAATTTAATATTTTATGTAAAATGTACTATACTTTTTCAATTTTATTTTGAGTCCTTGAATTTTTTTTAATATAAAAATATAATATGTATTTTACCATACTTCAAAGAAAATATCATTCATAAAAAATCTCAATTACTTTTGTTTCATTTTGAAGATCAACACTCACTATTATAATTGTATCTATTATTTTTTATTTATAAGATCAAGTAATATTAAAGGTTCTAATAAAACCTTTGTGAACATAGATGTTCATCGATCTTGATGTACCATGTATTTTATGCTTGATTCTCTTTTTATTTGACTATTAATACTTCTAGGTTGATGCATGTACCACTTCTTCTTAAAGGTCAAGATTTAGAAATACACATTTGACACTCATTTGGTGAATGAACATCTAAATGATGTGGAAAGTCTTAAAAACAAAGAAAATTGTTTCGAACTTTTCTATTAGAGAAAAACAATCTTCATAATCAAATTCTTCCTTTTGTGCATGTCTTTTGGTTGTCAATTGAATATTTTAGGTTTCCATCTACCTTATAATTTGATTTGGATATCTATGTAACTTATTGATATATACAAATTTATATATTATTATTTTTTATTTATAATTTAAAATTTACTTTATAATTTTTTTTTCTATTTTGATAAATATATTTTAAAATAAATCTTAAAATTTATGTGTTCTAAAAATACAATTGTTTTGATAATAATTATTTTTTGTTTTGATTATTTATTTAAAATAATAAGAAAATATTTTGACATAAAATTTTTTGTGGAATATATCTTGAATTTATATTTTGGTCTTGATAACTAAAAATAAAATATAAACAATAATTAAAATATATATTTTTGAAAATTACTTATAGAACTACAAAGTAATATTTATATACTTAAAAAAATAATTTACAATAAAAAGTATCAAATTTTGATAATGATAAGTTAGTCTCAAAGTGATGTTACATTTGTATTTAGTGAACGCTTCTTTAAATGATTTTTTTGAACAGTCTCTTCTAATAATATCTTTTAATAGATTTTAAAAAATAATAACACTATATTCTTCTTCTTCTAACTCTATTTATTTATTTTTTCTATTTAATATTTTTCCTTAACACCATTTTTCTAAGTGCATGTTTCTATTTTAAATCTTCTTGTGAAGATCATATTTTTTTATCATGTAGATAATATATGTTATAGGTTCAAATAGATTATATGCTCTCATTCTACTTAAATTTCACTAAGTTTGTTTTTTCTTAGGACATTCATATAATTTGTGCTTCCAAATTTTTTATTGTTAATTTCATTTATTCTTCAAGTGTGAAACCATTCAAGACGCTTATTTGCACTATATTTATAAAGGTATAATTATTTATTTATTTTAAATATTTTACTTTATATCTTTGAGCATGCATTGCATCGTCCCCTAGAAGATTTTGTCATGGGATATAATCATCTTGTTACCTTTATTCCCCAAAAGTATTCAAGATCTCTTTTGATGTGTACTTCCCCTTAACCCATGCAAATAATTTTGATGTGATGTTCTATTTGGAATCATAAGATTGAAGCATGCTTATATGAGTGTTTCCAATGACTTTCATCGATCATCTTGAAGATTTTTTTTAAGACTTATTTAGAAAGATTAAATATATATATATATTATTTTCAAAGACAAGACCATTCATCTTAAATGACTCATTTAAATATTATTTTATTTAACAATTAAATTTTAATATTTCAACTTATAATAAAAATAATCATTATTTATAATCAAAATAATAAATATTATATATAAATTATAAAAATTTACAAATATCTATTAATCTTAAAATATTATACATACAATATTTTTTAAAAATATATTAGAATATGATTAATTTATATATTTAATTTTCTTAACTTTTGAATTTAAGTGCTTATAGGTTAATGCATATACCACTTTTAGGAAAAGTAATTTTTAACATTCATTTAGTGAATGCATTAGCTTGACAAATATAATGTAAACAAAAATAATTATTTTCAACTTTACATGGGAGCAATTTTTTTCCCTCCTTAATTCTTTTCTTTATTCATATCTTTAATTGACTAGTCAAGCTTGGTATATTTTAGAGTTTCATTTGTATTATAATTTATTTAGAATCCCTACTTATAACCTATGGTTTGGTTTGTTTTCTTTTCTTTTTTTAACATTTTTTTAGTGAATGCATTAACTTAACAAATATAATGTAAACAAGAATAATTGTTTCAACTTTATATGGGAATACATTTTTTTCTCATTAATTATTTCCTTTATTCATATCTTTAATTGACTGGTCAAGCTTGGTATATTTTAGAGTTTTATTTGTATTATAATTTGTTTAGAATCTCCACTTGTAATCTATTGTTTGTTTTCTTTTTTTAAACATTCATTTAGTGAATGCATTAGTTTGACAAATATACTGTAAACAAAAATAATTATTTTTTCAACTTTACATGAGAAAACAAGTTTTTTTTGTTCTCATTAAATCTTTCCTTTATTCATATCTTTAATTGACTAGTCTAGATGGGCATATTTTAGAGTTTCATTTGTATTAAATATATTTTTAGAATCCCCGCTTGTAATGTATGGTTTGTTTTCTTTTGGCATATGAACAAGCATTGATATACAATTCTCTTATTGATTATTATGAGAAATCATTTTTATTAAAATTATTATTCATTAAATTATAGATAAAAATAAATTTAACTGTATAAAACATAATCATTCTTCAATAAAATAATGAATCTCTTAATTTTTAAACATGTGAATATATTTGTAGGACATTGAAAGTGGTTTATACATTGCATGAAACATGCAAAAGATAAACATGATTGTTTTAAAACATGGGTGAAAATAGAAAAAACCTTAAATATTATCTAAAAAATAAAACATACAAATTAAATAACACTAGATAAGATGACCTCTTAACTATAAAATATGCAAGTATACAATACTTATCCAACAAAAAGATGGTTTGGAGGAGCAAACCACTTTATCCATAAGTACCAAATTAACTTTTTAAGATTGCTTTTCTACTACACATTTTGTTGCACTTAAGCATTGCATTCTTGTTGAATGACAATTTCCCATAATGAATTTCCACTTTAGTAACGCCCCATCATATAGTCCATCTTCCACTCTATTTAAACACCATTCTCTTCAACAATCAAACAATCAATAATAATTTCACACTTCTTCTCGCCCACCTTTTCATAAGATTCAATACTTTCATGACCTTCCACCAAATCACTAGAAAATTTCAGCTAAAATAGATCTTCCTTAGATTTTTAATTCTAAGTGAATGGCATTGTCTAGGCAGGTGACCATTGGAGCGAGATATCAAGATAAAGAAGAAATTTGAGAGTTTTTCAGAACTCTTGATAGTTGAAGATTTTACCTAACAGTTTGATATCTAGATTCATTGGTGTGGATCTCTTACTTGGTTAGCGCAGGCCAAAGGTGCAAAAGAAATCATAAAGATATTTTTAAGAGGGGACTTATTTTCTCAATGAACCATTCTGACCCACTCATTCTCTCCCACTCTACCATGTTCTCTGTCCACAGAATCCTCCAAACATAGCTCTACTAACTTCATCTAGTTCAATCATCTAACTGTTTGAATGGTCTAAGCACGGTAATAAAATATTCACCTCTCATGATTGCCCATCATTAACACTTTCCAGGTTCATGGACTTCATCCAATGTCTATCATTTGTCACACCCAGATAGTGAAGTAGATCTCACAGGCACGCCAGAATTGAACAGCGCATTTCTCAAGCACTGATGTTCCTTCAGAGGGATCGCCAAAATTGCCCACCCCATCTCCACTAGTCAGTGACGTCTGCAACAGATTATCAGGCATAATTTCCAACATTTGTCTCCTCTATCTTCTATGTACTGTATCGTTTCTAGGGCCTTGATCAATTGCAGGTGACATAATTTGGAGGACCATCACTGTATATAAAAAAGGACATCTTGCTCACTTGTACAAATCTTTAGCTAAAAGTATTTATAGGCATTTATTGCCAAATACCTCATTATGTAGAGTCCAGAAGTTTTGTGTTTGCTCGTGATCCTTTGATCATTACAGTTCAGCATGTGAATGTGAACGTACTTCAACAACTTTTTCAATTTGATGTGATTGAATGCATTAAACTTTGAAGATGATTGAATTAACTCTGATAGCATAAAGACAGGAATAAAAATGAAAGTTGAAGATTGAAAGGGGAGTTAAAGGATCATAATTTTTGGTTTAAGGGTTTTCATTATTTTAGACAGCAAGAATTGGTCGGGTATCTGTTCTTCTATAAATTGCAGTGCGTCTGGTAAACTTTTTTCACTTGACCGGTGGTGTTGGCACGACACGCCCTCCGGTACCATGGGTTTGGGGGGAGACTAGACCTCGTGAATTTAAGGGGTTTCACTATTCATGTTTTTGAGAATTGATTATAAGAGTATAATTATTAGTTGTATCTAGTGGAAAATAGTTGTGGATCAATTTTTCCTATGTAGAGAATGTTGAGTTTTCTAACCCTCTTATGACCATACTCAAAAAGCATATATAGGTGCGGAAATAAAATGGAAAGCGAAAATGTTAATAGCTCAGCTAAGAACTAGTTCACACCAGTTGAGATGTGAAACCGGTAGATGGATAACACCTAAAGAAGATTGGGCTGATAGGATATGCAGGTTCTGTTCGCTAGGGCTTGCAGAGACAGAGTGGCATTTCATCATGGAATGCCCAGTCTACAAGGATATTTAGGTCAATTATATCGAGATCTTAAATGTGGACACTTTATACGGCTTATTCGAGGAAGAGAGAATATCAAAAAGTGCTGATTACTTGATAAAAATTCATAGTAGAAGATCCAAAATTCAAAAGGAAAGGGAGATCAAATAATTGTTGGGCTGTGGTTTCTTTTTCGGGTTGTTGTGGTGTTCCATTTTGCTCTGATCCATGGGTCCCATAGGCTGGTTGGCCTCATGGACGTTATTAAAAGTCTTCATTCATTCAACCTTGGCTAGAGGATGGTCAAGCTCCTACACTCCTCAAAAGAGTCATTTTCTTTACCCTTTAGGAGTGCTTCCTCATCCCCACCTTTAAAAATCCTACTATGCACATAGGAAGGACCCAAGCAGGAGTGTCCCCCAAGACATTCAACACCTCTTACAAATTGTTTTTCTTCCTCTTTTTCTCACTTGAATTCTTTTTTTTTTTCTTTCTCTTTGATGTGTTTTTTGAAATCGCCACTTTCCAATAATGCATATGCATCTTCTTATTTAAAATCTTCAAAGCTCACATATTTTCTTATGTAGATATTTTGAATTATATGGTCAAATAGCTTATAGACCTAAGATTTCCTACTACACCTAAGACATATAGGCTCATTACAAGATCATCAAATTTAGTTTGTAGATTGAATGCACATAAATTCTATTCTAAAAAATATTGAGGTGTTTTACAATCAATTTTCTTTATTAAACTTGCAAACTCATATTAATAATTTGATTAATTGAAAGATAATTCTTTATCATTTTAAGAACAAAATATAACATTATGTATTTCACATTTCTTATATTGATGTTGAATAATAAAAATGACATCTTTGAATCATAAAAGAATTATTGTAAAATTCCATGAAAGGACTCAAAGGAGTCAAAGGAGTCTACAAAGCCAAAGAAACCTTCTACAAATAAGATTTGCAATAAAAAACTATATTTTCATTAGAATATATTCACTTTTCCATAGTGAATTCTCAAAATACTAGCTCTATGTTCTTATATAGATAAGGTAGAGGCTATGAATAAGATTTGGAGAGAAGTTATCTAAAATAATTAATCTTTTTAAGAGATAGTTAAGTAGTTGAAATTAACTCCTTAAGGTTAGTTAATTAATAAAACATATCTACTTAAGATATAAATACATACTATTTAAATATAAAGGTTGTTTTTGATAGAGGAAAAAATGGGTTTTAAATATAAAGATTGTTGCTCTAGGATCTTAATATATTATTAGGTATAATAACTTGATAAATGATAATGACATGCTTAATCTTAATATTTTCATGTATTAATTTTAGTTACTACATAAGATAACTTAGTTAGGATGAAGGGGTGTGTTCCCACATAGTTATGAATATAAATAAGAAAGAGAAAAACTCTCCCAAACCATCATAAGTTCTAATACTAAATTCATATATCATTTTCATATAACTTGAAATGGTGTGCTTTTGCAATTATTTCCAAGAAATATCATAACAAGTGGTATTAGAGGTACAATTTGGACCAAGATTTTTATTTCTTCTATAATTTACAAACCATTACAAATTTTGACGTAATTTTTTCTAAGATTTTAGGTATACATGAAATACAGTAGTAGGTTAAAATAGATTTGAATGAATTTTTATGTAAGTTATTTTAATTTTACTTTTTTTCATTAATTGGCTTTACAAACTTGTCATACCCACTATTTGCATGACTTAACAATAGCATAACTACCAATTTTTTTACAAAACAACACAATTGAATACAAATTTTAATGAAATTCACTACGGATTTGATGGCATTAAGTTTATGATTCCATCATATATGTATGATGCACAAAGCATGAAAAGACGATGACACCAAACAAGAGAAGAAAATCCTATCATAAATCTAACATGAAGGGTAATCTATCATGTTCAAAGGAAATTACATAATGACACTAAAAGAAAACTATATGAAAAGTTTTGAATAATAATCTAGACTATGAAATGTAAATCTAGTGTTCTAGTATCTAGCTACAACCAAGGAAAATAATTTATATCCCTAAACATAAGTTAAACACTATCCTATTAAGCTATGAACAAAAAATTTAAATACCAAATTTGCAAAGTCATATTTTACCCAAACCAATCATAATAATCTTCTAGTAAATACCTTAAAACAATGTATTCGCTACAACTCCATCTACTAGTTATTGACAAACTTGGTTAATTAATAATTAATAAATAATTTTATCACACAATTAAAGCAACTCAATACGATTAAGATAATTGAAAATTTAAAACTATTAATGAGTAAATTTCAATTTATTCCATTGGAAAATCTTCAAAATCTAACTCCTCCTTTACGTCTTTTAAACTAGAAATACTTGGTTACAAACTAAATCGTTTATCCAAAATGATTGCATCTCAAGTAATAAACAAAATTTCACCATCTTAAATAATAATTTAATATCAGATAATTCTTCAAGATATTTATTTTTTATTTCTAATGCATTGAACTCTAATTTACAAAATTAGAGAAACTTGGTTTCCAAAAATGAGATAGAAAATATAAGGTTAATCTAATTTTAATTCTACTTTCAAGATTTATTTTATTAATGCAAATGGAAAATTTCCAAACAAGTGTTGTTAACTTTTCTAACTAAAAACTAATTTGTAACCACTTCATTTTCTTTAAAATTAAAAAAAAAATCTGTTTCTTTTACAAATGAAGATGTTAGGAATGTGAATTCAACAATGTTGAAGGTAATTTTTGTTGATTTCAATTGTTTTCTTCATGAGTTTTTAAGGTTTCATAGTTTTTACAATTTTTCTTATTGCATTTAGAGGTTCAAATTGCTCATATTCCTCATTAATAGTTCAATTTTGCTACAAAATAATTTCATTTACACTTCATTTTTGCTGTTGCAGATTTAACAAGAGGAAGAAGATGAAAGAAACATATTTCAACTCTTTTAGTTTAACATTATTTCATGAAATTTTTACTTGGTTCTACTCCAAAATTTGTTTGTCAATTTGTTTTTAGTTTTAAAGTAGAGGATAGTAATATTTTAATTATAACTTTTAGTTGGTTTACTAGGTTGATCTAATTTTTGGATTTGTCATAAAAATACTTTAATAAAGAAACCATTTAAATTATATCTTCTAATTCTTTTTCTATCATTCTATGTGATCAAATATGTAAAGACTATTTTATGACAAATTATTATTGTGAAAATTATGTCAGTGTTTTCTTAATAAATCACAATTGATGATCTCAGTTAGTACAATTTTTGAATATGTTGTTCTAAGATTAATAATTAAAAAACCCATTAAATTCTATATTTCAATATCATGTTTATTTGTTTCTATGATCAAATATTTGAAACTATTTTATAACAGTTTATTGTTTGGCATAGGGGGCAACAATGTTGTAACCTCAACAATTGATTAATCAAGTGGGTTAAGCCGATTCTTTGATATTATCTTTTTACACTTGTTATTGATTATTTATATAACTTAAATACCCTAGAATATGTATTAAACAAATTACTTTATTAAAATTAAACATTGTTGGAAAATGTATGTATTAAACATTTACACAACATCCTATACACAAAATATTTCATTAACACTTGGTTCTTTCTAAATTCATCTTATCCTTTGAATTATAGAATCCTCCAAGACAAAAACAACTAACTTGTATTCTTCTTATGCTATTTCAACAAGTAAAGTATAAAACCTTCAACCAAAATTGAACTCTAAATTACAAAGCATCCCTAGGTCCTTAAAAAAATTGTAAACCCCCACAAGACCAGCATGTTTCTCTCTTGAAATATATAGGTTGAAATTCCCAAGATAATCTTCCTTATTTAACATATGTACCTAAAAAGGAAATATTTTTGGCATTTCAATTCGTACCTCTGGAGTGCGTATTGTAAACCGAAAACTATGCACAAATAAACTGCTCTTCAAATTAGGAGGGGAAGCTCCCTTTTTTTTGTTATTGTGTAAAAAGTAAAGTAAACTAAGTTCCTATCTTTTTTACTCAGTTGTAGAGCACAATGTCATAAAACACAATACGTTGCAGCTAAGGTTTTCTCTGGTTTTCGTAGATCTTAACTATAACTAGGCTAAAAATACGACTATCCTATCTCCTCAAGTAACTCAGAGTGAGAGGATCTAGGAGAAATTTGGAATGGTTTGATCACTTAGAGAAACCATTTCTCAGAGTGTAAATCTGAAATAAAGTTTATGCAAATAATTGTCAAATGATAAACTATATGGCAGGATTCCCAAGGAGGCGTAGCGCTTTGTCCGATGTGTAGGCTGAAATAAAGTTAATGGGAAATAACATCAAACGATATTCCTAATCTCTAAATTTTCAAGGAGGTGAGACACTTTATCTGAGGTGTAGATTGAAAGAAATATTATTGAAACAACAAACATGAAGGATCTTGAGAATTTTGGATCAAAGGCATGTGGCTCTCCTGATTTATTATCTCAAACTGAATCAAAGATTACACTTTGGGACAATAAATTGCATGAAAGAGGACAATCACACAACATGAAATCAACCAAATACACTTAACGAATATTGAACACAAATACGTGAATACCAAGAATGCAAGCAAATTGCTCAACATTTAGCTATAACAAATATGATTCAAGAACATATACTAAGTGAACAAAACACAGGCTATCCAACATCAGTGTTTTCTACTGTGAAGTAAAGTTAAAAAATAATGAGCAAAGGATCTTATTTATAGATTCTCAAAGGAGTAGGCAACCCTAAATTATCCTTGAGTTAACAATGAGTTCTTGCCAATCAACAAGATTTATTCCTATGTCTAAAAGTAGGTAACCTTACAGTTAATTGGAAATACTACTTCAATTAACTGATTCTAAACTAAAAGAACTCCATATGTACAAAGGTGTCTCCAAAGATAGACATGCACGATTGGTGGGACAACGAGTTAGCTTGGAAAGAGGCATCAATTTAACTGCTTGTCTTAAATGCTATTTTTGGAGAGGGAGGACGTCCTAATTGGCAATTCTTACTTTAGCAATTTGAGTAATTAACTCCTCCAATCAATTGTTGATTGTCTCATTATCTAGAGATCATCACATGCCTTAACTGTTAGTTTACTGCTTGTCAGCAACCTGAGTAATCTTGGAAATATTTATACACTTTAATTGGCAATTCACTGGTTGGTAACTTTTAGGGCTCTGTAACTGGAGTGATGACCTCTGTTTCTTTTGCAACTTTATGCTTCTGACGTTTTTCTTGATTTTTCTCAATGGAAGAGTGTTGCATGATGAAACCCAAAAGTTTGGCTATGAACACTCTAGCTACTCATGAGATTTTTGCATACCTAGAGTTCCAACGGTATTCAATCCTCTAAACCGACCTTGAAAGGCTATCAGATATAAAAGGTATGAAACCGTGTGGACTTTGAGTATCTACGCATGTCAATTTATCCAAATCAACCATCAGATGTGTTCGATGTAAGTCTGTGTCAACCGTCTTCAAGAAATCATGGAGCAAGACCAATTTGGTCTTGAATTCAACTTGAGAGAATTGCATTATGAAAATCTAGAAGATTGACTGGGCACATGCCTATACTTGAACAACTTTTCACGGTAGCGAAAAATAGCTTCCTTGAGGGGTAATTTTTATGAAAATTTCCGAGACATGGGTTTTGTTGAGAATATATTTTTGAATGAACCCACAATGTCACATTTTTGAAAAAGTGACTTTTTCTTTGATATGCAACAACTCCTCAAGGTAGAAGCTTCAAAAGCTGTATTTTCCACTAAAATTCTGGCACATGGGTATTGTAGGTGTGTGCAGTGAAATTTGTTATCTCCTAATATGAAAAACTATCTAAAGAATGCAAGATAAAAAATTACACCAAACCACCTCAAGATTGGGCTACGATAAACACAAATAAAAGGAAGATAAAAAAAAAAAGATTATACCTTCTATCTGTGTTGATCCTTGGTTGGCCCTTGATAAGATTGTTGATGTGTGCTCTTTAGATGATAGCTTGCGATGATGGTGGTATATGGATGAATGAAGCTAGGTGAATGCAATAATGGATTCTAGGATGTAAAATTCAAGTGTTAAATACTGCAATAAAATGGCTAAAATGGCTAAATGGCTTGAGATCATAAGTTGGATAAGAATGCATATATTCACTCTAGAGTTCTAGATTTCTAACCCCTTTAATGAATGAAGAGGGGGGTATTTATAGAAGATATTGAATTCTCTAGAGAATTCAACGGTCAAGATTGAGCCAACATGGCTAAGATAGAGGGCTATGGTGAGTTGAGGACTCACAAGCCCTCACATCTTGCCATGTGGCGGGTGAAGTGTCCAAAGGACAAGGTGAGATGACAAGGGTACAAGTGACATGGAAAAGGCCATGTTATGGGATGAGAGAGGATCTCCACAAAAAGTAATCCCTTGTCCCTAAGTGGGGCAAAAAGTGACAAGTGAGGACTTTTAAAAAGTCCAGCCTTGTCACCATGGGGATTGGAGATAGCCTTGGAGGAATAAAAGTGAATTTTTAATTCACTTTTTGGAAGAGACCAATGGGTAAGAGAAGATTCCCCCTAAAAGGGCTTCTTGTCCCATGGGTATGATGTGACATATGAGATGTCACGGGGAAGAAAAATGCATCAAGGAAATAAGTGTGAATTTTTAATTCACATGGGAAAGAGGTCAACCCAAAAAAAGTAAGTACCAAGAAAGGTTGACCTAAGGACATGCTAGAAAGGGCAAATGATTAGGATTGGGATTGTGCAAATAGGTGATTAGGCTAATTAATGATGATTAGAGGCAAGTGACTAGATTTGGAGGATGTGACATTAATCCTAATTAAGGATATGCATATTTTAATGAAGGATTAATTAAATTAATCTAGTTTAGTGAAGGGGTTATGGAGGATGTGATAAGGAGAGAGAAAGAATGAATTTAAAAAGGATAATTGACTAAATAAAATAAATTGATTGATTTATTTAATTTAGAGAGGAAATGGTAAAGGATAAAGTATTTATTTAAATACTTTTCAGAACCTTAGGGAAAGGGGATACTATTAGTTAAATGTGTCATTTAATTAATATAGATGGATTAGATGAATAAATGATGGGATTATGACCATATGAAGGTGGTCAAATTTGGATGTCTTCATTTTTCCCCTCTTTGAGATGGTGTTATGAAGTAGCATCATTTCAAATAAAATTAAAACATAGCACCTAGAAGAAGATGGTTAGATTAAGGAAGATGCCCCAATTATTTGAGGAGTGACTAGGAGGAAAGATGATGGGAGTGAAGATGAAGATTAGGGATTGAGGATGCCCCATCGAGAGGACATGCGAGTGTAAGAGAACATGGGTTTGCTCTCGAAATGGATGAGATGATGTGAGGGGAGATGGAGAAGATGATGCAAAGTGATGGATGAGAGAGGATGATGAGATGAAGAGATAAAGACAAGTACAAATGGATTACAAGATAAATATGATGTTGCCCTAGTCAAGCTACAAGCCAAGATAGATTGATGGTTGATGGAGTGTTGTTGGTAAGGGAAGGAGACATCCCAAAACAACACAAGGATAGGGAAGGGTACATCCCAATGAAAGTGTTGTTGCCCAAAACAATCACAAGGATAAGGAAGGATACATCTTGCTGATGATGATGATTATAGTGTTGTTGATGAGGGAAGGATACATCCCAAAACAACACAAAAAGATAGGGAATGATACACCTTGATGATGATGATGATGATATTGTTGTTGATGAGGGAAGGATACATCACAAAATAACACAAAAGGATAGGGAAAGATACATCTCGATGATGATGATGACGACGATTGGGTCAAGGCTTGTAGCAAGGCTGAGAACAAGACCATGGATGTGATTAGATGAGTTGTGCTAGATTGAATGGATTAGGATTGGATGGAGATGTGAGATGGTGAAAATGAATGAAGATGATGGAGGTAAAGATGCAATGCAATGAAAGTTTCTATTTTTGGAGCACTGATTTTTACTATAGCATAAGACACCAGGTACCATGGTATGTAAAACCAAGGTGGATTAGTGTCTAATGCATACACAAACACAACAAACAAGAAGGATATGCCAACACCCCAAAGTCACGATGAATTTGGTCAGGCTAGGTACTGGGATAACCACAAGCACAAAAGGATGTCCCTATATAACGCAAGACCACAGGGGTCTTGGTGGGTACTACGTGGGACAACCAAGAAGACAACAAACAAAAGAAAAATTAAGATATGCCCCCATGTTAACTAGTCAAAATGCACCATAATATGATAGATCATGGTGGCCTTGACAAGTGATGATAGGGAGCTCAAAGGATAAACAAAATGTCAAAATCATCGAAATATTACAATCAACCTTCAAATGTCCTTTGCCACATGATCAAAAGGATGGATGTGAGTGATGCGGTCTATTAGGAAGGATGCATCCTGTTGAGATCAAAGATGGATACTAAGCTAAAAGATTGATTATGATGCAGGATATTCAAAAAATGATTAAACCTCATGATACTAATGACCTTTATTTTGGAAGTACCAGTGACAATAGGGGCATACTTGACGACATGACAAGATGACAAGATGAAAAGACAACAGGACTGGCACACCCTAAAGACCTAGGGGCTCAGGGGTTGATCAAAGATCATCCTTGCCTACGTGAAAGTGTAGAGCCCTCGTAGTTCAAGAAAAGACCATGGATAAAAGAGGAAAGAGGATAATGGAGACCACAATGAACAATGCAAAGTGGATGGACAAATGCCTAGGGTGCGGATCAAACGATCAACCTTGCCTATGTGAAAGCACAAGGGCAACGTAGTTCAACACAAGGCCAAAGACAAACGATGGGAGATGACAAGATAGACAAAAGACAAAACCCTGAGGGCAGATCAAATGATTGACCTTGCCTATGTGAAAGCATAGGGGCAACGTAGTTTGACAAAAGACCATGGATAAAAGAGGAAAGAGGACAATGGAGACCTCAATGGATGATAAAGAGTAGACAAAAAAATTTCTTGGGGATGGATCAAATGATCGATCTTGCCTACGTGAAAGCACAATGGTAACGTAGTTTGACAAGACAAAACCCCAGGGGTAGATCAAATGATCGACCTTGACTACGTGAAAGCATAGGGCAACACAGTTCAACACAAGGCCAAAGAAAAAAGATGACAAGACAGATAAAAGATAAAACCTCGGGGGCGGATCAAATGACCAATCTTGCCTACGTGAAAGCGTAGGGGCAACATAGTTCAACACAAGGCCAAAGATAGATGATGGATAAGTGATGATGATATGACCATGATAAGGAGATACACTAATGAAGCTGATATGATGATCCAAGATAGGCCATGCGGATGGGATGGTTGATATGTGTAAGATGAAGCTCAAGGATGGGATAGTTATCCAAATCATCGAAAGATGAAGTGGGAAGATGAGATGATGAATAAATGAGAGATGAGAAGATATTAGGAAGATGTGAGCAATAGATAGGAGGGATGATAATGATGTGAATGGCATTGAATTGCATGGGAGTAGCCTATAGCTAGACACCAATGACAAGGGATTATGAGATGGAAGGAAAATAGAGGTAAATGGATGGATGGATAAAGATGGGGAGATAGAAAGATGCTAGTATAGGTGGATGGATCATAAGATGGAAAAATGGATAGGGGAGATAAGGATGAAAAGATGGAATAAGACTAGTGGATGGATAGATAGGAAGATAAGGATGGGGAGAGGGAAGGGATTACTTGGAGGGATGGATGGACGAGATGGGGATGAAAGGATGAAAAAGGACTAGTGGATGACAGTATAAGAAGATAAGGATTGGGTAGATGGACGAGAGTATTGGATGGATAAAGGGATGGGGAGATAAGGATGGGAAGGATGGGGAGATGGAAAGGATTATTTAGAGGGATGGATGGATGATGTATCCAAGGACTCTATTGCAAATAACAAGATGCCCCACTCTAGATGTGTCATGCGTGACGAGATAAGAGGGATAGCATGATGGGTGGATTAAGGGGGCGAGATGGACATAGATAGGAGATATGTGTAAGGAAGGGATATGGGTGTTGGCATGATGGATGGATGATGAAGTATATGGTGAAAAATGAATGATGAGAATTTTGAAGGGAAAATAGGGATGGATCTAATGACCCAACAGTGCGGAATACATTCCCTTTCTACACTAATACAAGAGAGGAGAAGAGTAAAAATGAGTTCTAATAGCTTCTAAAACTACTGAGATGAATACAAATAGTATAAATGAGATAACAAAAAATGCATTCACAGATTTGACACAGTATTTACATGGGAAAACGTTTTCAAGTAAAAAACCCACCCACAAAGCAAGAACAATTGTATTACTGTAACACCCCTCCGTTTTGATTTTTGTTCAAGTTGCTTTATGCTATGTTGGTTGCAGTTACTTTGATATTGGATACATTTTGTTATGATGTTTTGATCACTACTATTGAGCGACAACATTATTGTGGGATGTAGTTATCTGATTATTGTTTCACATGTATTATGGATTAATGATGTTGTAGAGTTAGCATGAGATGTTATTATGAGACTATTGGAATTATGATGGAAGTGTCAGTTTCGATGAGTGTATTGGTGAAGAGGACGGTTTCGCATCACTCGCTTGTGAGCGCCCTGCGAATCCATAATTCCTTCTTCACGGTGTGTATTATATGCTGGATATATCGTATGATGTTGTTTACTTGGTTGCAGGATTGCAGGTACATGACATCGACTCCACCTGGTTTCACAGGTTTGAGCGTGTCGATCCAACGGTTAAGTTGAACGGGAGATAGTAGCTAGGTAACATGTGTCAAGTCTATACCCTAGCCTTAGTGTGTCATCAGTTGTGTGTGTCGAGTCATTGTCTGTCTTGCTTTGATATTATTTAATTCTGAAGCATTCTTGAGTTGGAAATAGATATTTAGAATAATTGCATTTAAATCATGTTGATGGTTATTTAATTTAAATAATGCAATGTGGATAAAAGTTTATACTTAAATTAATTAATTATATTTAGTTTATTTAATTAATTAAATTTAATCCAAGGGGGTTGAGTTTAGTTATTAAATAATTAAATTAATTAATTAAACGTGATGCAAGAGAATGAAAGGAAATAAAATAATTGAAATTAATTTTGGAATTTTATACAGACGTGTGGGAATTAAATTAGAAATTGTAATTAAATGTTTATTTGGGAAATTGGTTGCAACTTTGGAAATTAATTTATTATTTGAAATTTCATTTTAAATTGAAAGTGGGTTTTTGGAAAAGTGAAATTGAAATTGAAATTGAAATATCTAATTTGCATGTAATGTGAATTAGGGTTGTAAATATTGAAATTGAAATTGGAATTGAAATATCTAATTTGCATGTAATGTGAATTAGGGTTGTATTAGGTATTTTTGATTTATAAAGAATACATGTTTTAATTTTAGGGCAGAAAAATCTTTTAGAAAGAAAAAAATACATTTTTACAGCAAGGAAGAAATTTTGGAAAATTTGCACAAGGGTTTGAAGAAAATTTGATTGTAAAATTGATTGAAGGAAAGATTGTTTGCATTTGTTGGATTTTGGATTGGATTCATTGGAGGATTGAAGAAAATTCAAGAAATCTTTGGAGGAGGCTTGCATCAGAAATTCATCTCTACCTGTAGCTTCTTGTACCAGGTTTTCCTCTTTGTGTTTTATTGTTCTTGATTGTTTTCTTTAAAATAGTAGTGATTAAAGATTTGTTTGTTAAATCTATTTTAAAAAACAAATTTGATACTAGAAGAAAATAATTAAACAAAATTACAGTTTTTGCTTGTGAAAATTCTTGAGTGAAAATTGTGAAAACCTTAGTTGAATTTAAATTAATTAGGGAAATTGATTTTGTTGTATTGAAAATCAAACATAGAGATTGAACAATGCATTTGGAATGTTTTTAGAAAATGAAACTTTTTGTTTATTATCAAAAAAACGGATTTTAAAATCTGCAGTATAATTATATTTTCATGATAAAATGGTCTGATTACGTTGCCTATAACTTTACTTTCTCAAACTGGGTTTTCACGAAATTTAAAGGGTTTTTGCATTTTGCAATTTTCTAATCCCTATCCAAAAATCTCAAATACCCAGATCGTAGTTTTTGAGTTATGCTTGAAACATGAGACTACTGTTAAATTATTTTCCCATGGCTATTCTGAAAATAAAATAATAATAAATTGATATTTATAAATATTAATATTTTAGATATTGTTATTATAATATTAAAATATAATTTATAATACTAAAGTATTATATTTATTTATATTATTTTAAATAAAATTTGTATATTTGATTAGTGGAATTAATATTATAAACGTATGGAGAAATTATTGTTTATTTTAAAATGGCATGTTAAAATTTAATTGAAGGAGTTAAATATTTGATTTAGATAATGCATAATTTAAAATTTAATTGTGGAATTTAAATTTATGTGTGAAAGGTCCAATTATTAATTTGATTTAATTGGAAAAATATATATTTATATTTTGAAAAATTAGTGATAAGGGATATTTTATTTTGAATTAAACAATTTGATATTCTGCAAAGGATAGAAGATATGTTAATGATTAAATATATTTAAATATATTAATTTATGTTTAGTATATATATAGTGAAGGTATATATCTATTTGAGAGAATAAATAATATTTTATCTTATTTTATTCTGTTGTTTGCAAATTGGGTATTATTAGTGTTTTAAAAGAGATAATTAGTATGTGTAGAAAATGTATAGAGAAAGATATTTTTTTTAATAGAAATAATTACTTGATTTAAAAAGGAAATGGTTATTTTGTTAATATGATTGAAAAAAATATATTGATATATATATATATTCATGAGTATTTTCAATCAGTATTTACTTTATTTTATTTAAGTGCGTGTGATTTAATTTTGCATAAAGAATTTGAAAGATAAGTTTTGAATGTGTAGTCAAAAAGACAAGCCAAAAGATATTTTTATACATTGATGAAATTGCATGTTTTTAAATGGATAGTTGATGAAATTTAGACTCTAGATAGAAAACTGAAAAAAGATTGTTTGCAATAGTGTTAAGTTGCATTATAAGTAAATTTAGGAACTAACTATATTGAAAAAGATAAATAGTTATTATGTTTTATTTAGTTCCATAGAATAATCTAGTCATTGTGAATGAAATACTAATGGTGTTTTTATAATATGGAGCATATATATATATATTCAGTGTAAAATTCATTATCGTATTTTGTTTTTATAAGATGTATGCAATGTATTATTGAATAGAGATTTGAAAATGGATTGATTAGTGTATATGGAAAATGGATAGAGAAACAATATGTTATTATATTAAAGTGATTGAATGTTTTAAATAGAAAATTGAATGAGATGTAAGATTTGGTTAGAAAATGGAAAGAGTTTACTTGCATGGATTTGTGTCGATTTAAAAGTAAATTAAGAAGTTGTTTTATTGATGAGGCAATCAATTATGTTATTTATTAATTTCTTTTTAGATTAATTGAATCATTATGATTGGATTATGAAAGAGATATGGATTTAGTATATCAAAAAGTAGTATTTTCCTCATGCTTATCTTAAAGGATTTAATTCTTTGTATTCAGTAAAGGGAAGTAAGTTTGATTGTTTTAGATTTCTAATAATGAAAAGGGAAATAAGGGTTATGATTATAATAGATGATCTACTTATCATGTCTTTGACTTTGTCAACACTACCTATTGAATGAGTATGGATTTAAGAAATCCAAATATTAGATTTGATTGATGACTTGAATGCTTTTGTTGCTATGTCGTCAAGTTGCATTGTTGGTTTTGAGATTTAGTGTTAGTCCTAAATTATAAGTCTTCCAGAAGAACTTAGATGATAAGGGTTGTTGAATCTTTATGCCATCCAGTTGTCTTCCCTTGGGTAGTGCATGGCGTCTTTTCAGTTTTACCCAGTTTTTATGAACGAAGATGTTTGCACCTCCTTGGTTTAGGAGCGGATTATGGGATCCGTGTCTCCTTGTATGGAGTGACCTTGTTATGTGGTTTCATCTTGTTGCCTCCTATAAAAGGAGTGGACTATGTGTTGTTGCCTCCAAGATGTTTGGAGTGAGATATTTTGTACCTCCTGTGAAAGGAGTGGACTATGTGTTGTTTCCTCCAAGATGTTTGGAGTGAGTTTCTATTATTTGTATCCTCTTTGTGTTGGAGTGGATTATGATGCCTAGTTGGTATGCACTTGTGGTTCCCTTGGTGGATTGTTTGGATGTGTGTTGTCAAATAGAAGAGTGGCTTCTGTTAGGCGCTAGAGCCGAAAGAGGTAAACTGGATAACCTTCAAGAGTGATTTAAACAAGTGATAATTAAAATAATGTACTTAGAAGATTAGGACTAACTTCTCACATTAATCAAGATAATTTAATCCTCACTCATAGACATAAGGGCTTGTTTAGACTTGGGATGAGTGAGAAGGCCTGGAATGGCAAGATCAACTATCTTGTCCTTGCGGGAGGTAGTTGATTCCGCATGAGTGAGTATGAGTGCCGGGATTCGGTTGAGGCCACCAGGATTACTTGTGCCGGAGCCTATGAAGAATACCCAAAGGAGATCTCATGACAAACCTTGCGATGACACTCTATCTATGACAACTGTTGTTAATTATTTTATGTGTATGGTTATTTGAACATACTTGATCTACTTTATGTCTGGAAGCAATGTGACCTATGTCAGTGATGTATTGTATTTGAATTGTACTGGTATTGTACTAGATTTGTACATGCATTGTATTTGATTCGTATTTGTATGGTGAATGAGTTGTACTTGATTCGTACTTGTATGGTGAATGAGTTGTACTTGTTAATTCATTTGGTTGGTTATAACAGTATGAATCAGTTTGAGTCTGCCTTTGGTTAGAGGTAGTAGAATCTTTGTCCATGTTACTTTGTTTCTATCTCCTAGCATGGGGGGTGGGCCTTCGGGTACCACATTGGTAGGGTGGAACATGCACCAAAACCGTTGGGTCCCCATCTATCTTCAGTACTTGGTGGCGAGACATCCAGATGGATAGCTCATGGTTCTCGTTGTATTATCTTGCATTGTAATATTTTAAGTTGTATAAGTTATTTTATCCCTCTTATGATTATGAGGTGGAGTTATGTAATTGTAATCTTATGTACTATTACCTCATTCTGGGAATGAGTGATGTATCTATTGGATTAAGATAATGTTTATGAGATTGTATCTTGGTTGATTATCTTATTATGTTATGTGGTATTCTTATGATGCATGATGTTTATATCATAAAGTTCATAAGGCTATGGTTATATGTAATATGTATGTGTGGGTTTAAGTAATCCTAACCTTGTAGCCTTAGAGGTTGTTGTTAATTAGTAAGTGAATGTATATGTTAAATGCACTTTATAAAAAAAAATTGGTTCGCTTATGATGTTAATTGCAACTTCCTTTAAGGTTACTTGGCGGGGCATTACAATTACAGTAATAATCAATTACATACAATATCAACCCTTTCTCTCTGATCAGGTCACATTAGCTTCAAATTATTTTCTCATTGTTACAATACTTCTCTCTTGAAGCATACAATGAATTTTCACTACACAGTTTGAATCACTTGCTTACTTTAACCGTCACCTTTTGGTTAATATATACAACATGCACTCAAGTACACAAGTCATACATCACATTCAATGTCTTAAGAAATCCCATGGCTTCCAAGTTCATGCATCGAACATTCAAGTAAGAAATCGATCTTCTCAGATTGCATCGAGCCACCCATGCAATAACTTCATCACCCAAATCGGGTTCCAGTCATCAGCTGAAGTTGGCGTGCAATAACTACCTTTCACTATTTTGGTCTTTGGCTAATTAGACTGTTGTCTTCAAGCCACGTGCTCAAAATTTATTCTCCTATCGCTTTGAATTTCTGTTCAAACTGGTCAAGATCGATTGATTGACCTTCGAGCTCGACCGAGATCTTACCGTGCTACCATCGAGCTCATTGACTCGCCTTGCGGTATGGCGGTAAGCCATTCCAAGCTCACCTTCTTGACTCCACCACGCTACCACTGACCAATTCAAGTCGACCCGTGGTGTGGCGATAACCATCAGGCATACCACTAGCCATCATACCATGCTACCATGGGGGCCACTAGGCCACCTCGTGGTAGGGCAGTAACTGCCAGGCTGACTGCTGGCAGTCTCACCGCGGACATTGTGGCGAGAGGAACCACCACCAATGGTATGGCGGTAACCACTGAGCCCATCACTAGCGACTTCACTACGGCCACCGCAGTGGAGTGGTAACCACCAAGCCACTACTGGAGGCTTCACTGTGGCCACCGCAGTGAAGGCCTTCGCTGACCGCAGTAAGGCGGTGACCGACGAGGCAGGGAACAAGTTGCTTACCATGACCACCACGGTGAGTAAACTCATCGCACGCGGTAAGGCGGTAACCGCCAAGCCTATCACCATGGTACCACCAGGGTCAAGATAGACCACTGTGGTAAAGCGGTAAAGACAAACATAAGGTAGGCACGATATGGCGGTAAAGGTAGAAACAAGAATTTTTTGCCAAGTCCAAAGAAAGTAGAGGTACAAACTAGAAATTGAGACATGATTTCCCGGCAAGCTCCCACTTGGCGAAGATTTCCAGCTTCCTCTTGACTTCAAAAATTATTGATGGTCATAGGCCCCAAGGCCCATATATTCTATGCACCATCTGAACTTGTCTGTGCTCATTGTCTTTGTCAAAAAATATGCAACATTCTTCAAAGTGTCGACCTTTTCAAGACAAACTCTTCCATCTTCCACCATGTCCCTCACGAAGTGAAACAACACATCAATGTGCTTCGTCCTAGCATGGAAAGTTGGGTTCTTTTGCAAAAAAATGGCACTTTGACTGTCACAACAGATTGTAATCTGCCCTGCATTAAAACCAATATATGAACACAAACATCTTAGCCGAACTGCTTCCTTACAGGTGTGAGTTGCTGCCATGTACTCTGCCTCTATCATGGATAAAACAACTATAGCTTGTCGCTTGCTCATCCAACTGACTGCTCCACCATTTAGCATGAATGTGTATCCATTGGTGGATCTCTTGCTGTCAATGTCCCCTGCCCAATCAAAATCAACATATCCCTGAATGCTGAGTGTTCTCTATGATGCAACCAAACTGCCATGGTAACACAAAGCATAATTTGAAGTCCCCTTTAAATACCTGAACACTCTCTTCACATCATCCCAAAGTGATCTTCCCAGATTTTCCATAAAATGGCTTAGAACTCTCACTGCTTGAGCAATGTCTAGTCTTGTACAGACCATTGCATACATCAAACTGCCAACAACACTTTCATAGGGCACACTCCTCATGTCCTGCATCTTAGTAGCAAATTTTGGACAATATTTAACATATAGTTTTGTTCCCTACATGACTAGAACAGCTAGCTGCTTGAAATCGTTCATACCAAATCTCTCCAAAATGGTGTTCATATACTTACTCTAACTTACCCAAAGCTTTATGCTTGTTCTATCCCTGGTTATCTCCATTCCCATAATATACCTAGCTGCACCAAGATCTTTCATTTCAAACTTTGCAGACAACTGAGATTTAAGATTAGAAATCATAGTCTTGCTATTTCCTATGAATAACATATCATCCACGTACAGTGTAATAACAAGCACACCTCATATTTATGATAAACACAATGATTAGATTTTGATATTACAAATCCCATAGACAACACAAATGTGTCAAATTTCTGGTACCACATTCTAGGAGACTACTTCAAACCATACAAAGATTTATTTAACTACAGACTAGATTTTGTTTACCTTTCACAATGAAATGCTCAGGTCGAGACATATAAATTTCTTCTTCCAACTCACCATGGAGAAACACTGTCTTCACATCCATCTTCTCAATTTCAAAGTTATACACTGCTGCCAATGACAACAAAAATATGATGGATGTCAGGTTTGCTACAGGGGAAAAAATCTCTCTATAATCAATTCCCTCAATTTGGGAAAATCCCTTTGCAACCAGTCATGCCTTATACTTCTCAATATTACCATCAAGACCTGTCTTCTTTTTGAACATCCACTTATAGCCAATAGGCTTTCACCCTTTAGGAAGTGGTACCAAATCCCAGGCTTCATTCTTCTTTAATGAATCCATTTCTTCATTCATGGCTTCCAACCAAGAATTCAAATCAGACATGTTGATTGCTTCTTTTATAGTCCTAGGCTCATCAGTGTTAGTAATTAAGGCATAGGCACAGTTCGAATCTAACATTGAGAAACTATACCTTCCAGGTTGTCGTGTTTCTCGTGTAGACCTTCTTACAGGCTGAGGTTGTGGTTCTTCATCATCAGAACTTCCAGAGCTGCTTGAACTCTCCTCAGTCTTAGGTACACCATACAACTCTTCCCTTTCTAGAGTTTGGGGAATCTCAACTACATCCTTCTTCTTGTCACTCTGATATGTCTCAAGCTATTGATCACTTATTGAAAGTTTCAACTCATGAAATATCATGCTTCTGTTGTACAAAACCTTCTCAGTAATAGGGTTCCAAAGCTTGTATCCCTTCACACCAACTCCATAGCCGATGAGAATACACTTGACAACCTTGTTATCCAATTTTGATTTTTTCTTATTCGGCACATAAACATATGCCTCACAGCCAAAGACATAGACATGCCTTAGAGAGGGCTTCTTACCAAACCATGCTTCCAAAGGCGTCTTATCAACAAGAGTAGAGCAGGGAGAACGATTTATCAGATAAAATGTTGTAGCCACAACCTCAACCTAGAACATCTGCTCTAGACCAACACTGCTCAGCATAATCCTTGCCTTTTCCATCAACACCCTGTTCAACCTTTCAACAACTGTATTCTCCTGTGGAGTATAAGGTGTTTTTTTATGCCTTTCAATTCCATGATCTGTACAGTACCTTTCAAAATTTGTAGAACAAAATTCACTGCCATTATCTGTCCTCAAACATTTAATTTTCCTTCCAGTCTGATTCTCTACCAAA
This sequence comes from Sequoiadendron giganteum, assembly GCA_007115665.2. Classification (NCBI taxonomy): domain Eukaryota; kingdom Viridiplantae; phylum Streptophyta; class Pinopsida; order Cupressales; family Cupressaceae; genus Sequoiadendron; species Sequoiadendron giganteum. The sequence continues at coordinate 611,873,898 of CM021100.1, read as the reverse complement.
GATTTAAATTCTTTAAATTGACTGAACACTTCTGATTTACTTTCCTTCTTGAACAGTCATCAATAAAAGAAATATAATATCTAGACTTTGATAATGAAGGAACATTAACTGGACCAAACACATCAGAATGAACATAATCTAGTATACCAAAAGATTTATGAGGACTAGAGTAAAATGAAACACGGTGTTGTGTTCCATAGATACAATGTTCACAAAAATTGAACTCAAGTTTACAATCATCTGGCCCTTCTACAAGATTTTTATTCTTCAAGGTTTTTAAACCTTTCTCACCTACATAACCTAATCTATGATCCCACAACATAGTCTTCTCTACTAGGAGTTTTACTTCCAAAGCATTTGTAGACAAAGAAGAGTCTTCATCTTTTTCTACAGGAGCAAATTTTCTTGACTTTACAGAGGCACTGTTACATTGAACAGGACGTGCATCTAGCTTGTATAGAGTGCTAGTATGAACACCCTTAGCTAGCACCATTGCACCTCTAGCCATTTTACATCCTTTAATTGAGAAAGAAACTTCTACACCAACATCATTTAAATTAATGATGGAAATAATATTTCGAACCAAACCTGGTATATGCAGTACGCCACCAATACCTTTGAATCTCTCGTTAGGAAACTAAATTCTAATTCTACCTCTGCCAACGATCTCAAATGTTGAATCACATTATAGGTACACCTTTCCACCATCATATTTCTTGTACTTGGAGAACTATTCTCTATGGGATGTCATGTGAAAGGACACACTTGAGTCAATTAGCCAGACATCATTTGATGCCTGTGTTGTCAAGGCTGATGCAATGAAGGCGTCTGCATCACTCTGAGAAGAGTCATTGTATGAAGCATTCTTCTTCTTCTTCTTCTCCTTACAATCCTTTCGGATATGACCAGGTTTCCCATAGTTCCAAAATCTCACCTTGGAATTTTTACCAGGAGACTTTGATCTCCTTGCAGATTTGGATTTCGACTTCTTGTCCTTCTTCTTGCCTTTCTCCTTTGGTCTACCTTGAAAAATAAGACCCTCTTTGGCCATCTCAGAAGAATTCCTTCACATTTCTTCAGACAAAAGTGAAGCAACCACATCATCCATCTTGAATGCAGTGGTCATGATTCCAATAGCCATCACCAGATGATCCGAATTGTCAGGTAACGAACACAACAGGAGCATGCACCGATCCTCCTCCTCAGTCTTTACACCTATAGACGCCAACTAAGTAACACTCATGTTAAACGAGTTCAAATGGTCTAAAACAGATGCACCTTCTTCCATTTTCAAGGAGTACATCTTCTTCCTCAGGAATAACTTATTTACCAGATACTTTCCTTGATAAATATCACCAAGCTTCTTCCACAATGAAGCTATAGATGTCTCCTCATGGACGTTCAGGAGTACAAAATCGGCTAGAATCAGTCTTATCAAACCTCTTGCTTTTCTATCAGCAAGGTCCCAATCCTCTTGCTTCATATTTTGTGGCATAGTTCCAGACACTGCAATCTAGAGGTCTCTATCCACAAGCAAGTCTTCCACTTTGAGTTTCCATAGCTCAAAGTTGCTGCCATTAAAATTTTCAATATCTAATATACTTGATGTACTCACCATCTCAAACATAAACAAATTTTAACAATGCAAGAATCCCACTGAAAGAGTATTAGCACAAAAACTAATATTTTCTCTGAAGGATAACACAAATGGCTAGACTCTGATACCTCTTGAAGGGAAAACAGGGATGCATCTAATGACCCAATAGTACAAAATACATTCCCTTTCTACACTAATACAAGAGAGGAGAAGAGAAAAAATGAGCTCTAGTAGCTTCTAAAACTACTGAGATGAATACAAACAAAATAAATGAGATAACAAAAAATGCATTCACAGATTTGACATAGTATTTACGTGGGAAAACCTTTTCAGATAAAAAAAACACCACACCAATCAAGAACAATTGTACTACAATAATAATCAATTACATACAATATCAACCCTTCCTCTCTAATCAACTCACAACAACTTCAAGTTATTTTCTCACTGTTACAATACTTCTCTCTTGAAGCATACAATGAATTATCACTACATAGTTTGAATCACTTGCTTACTTTAACCGTCACCTTTTGGTTAACATATACAACATGTACTCGATTGTACAAGTCATACATCACATTCAATGTCTTAACCAATCCCACGATTTCTACGTTCATGCATCGAACATTCAAGCGAGCAATTGATCTTCTTAGATTGCATTGAGCCACCCATGCAGCTTCACCACCGAAATTGGGTTCCTATCATTAGCTGAAGTTGGCCTGTAATAACTGCTTTTCATTGTTTCGGTCTTTGGCCAATGAAACTGTTGTCTTCAAGCCACATGTTAAAAATTTATTCACTTGTTGCTTTGAATTTTTGTTCAAATTGGTCAAGCTCGACTGAGCTCTTGCCGCGCTACCATTGAGCTCACTAACTCACCTTGTGGTATGGTGGTGAGCTCAACCGAGCTCACCCTCTAACTCCACCATGCTACCGCTGCCCTGTTCGAGTCACCTCCCGGTATGGTGGTAAGCCATTCCGAGCTCACCTTCTCAACTCCATTGCACTACTGCTGCCCGATTCGAGTCGACCCGCGGTGTGGTGATAGTCACTGGGAAAACCACTGGCGGTCATACTGCACTACCATGGGGGCCACCAGGCCACCCCGTGGTAGGGCGAAAACCACCAGGCTAACCGCTGGTGGTCTCACCACGAACATCACGATGAGAGGAACCACCACTAGCGCTATGATGGTAACCATCGAGCCCATCACTGGCGGCCACCGCGGTGGAGCGATAACTGCTAGGCCACTACTGGTGGCTTCACCGTAGGCACTGTGGTGAAGGCCTTTGCTGATCATGGTAAGCTGATGACCGGCGAGGCAGGCAACAAGTCGCCTACTGCGACCATCGTGGTGAGTAAACTCACCGCATGCGGTAAGGCGGTAACCACTAAGCCCGTCACTGTGATACTGCCACGGTCAAGATATACCACCACGGTAAAGCGGTAAAGGTAGACATAAGGCAGATGCGGTATGGTGGTAAAGGCAGAAACAATAATTTTTTGCCAAGTCCAAAGAAAGCAGAGGTACAAACTAGAAATTGAGACATGATTTCCCAACAAATGTATGTCAAGAGATGTCCAAAGCATGTATATATATATGCCCCTATCTAGGTCAAGATCACAAGGAAGATGGAGGGACTAGATACAAATGAGATATGATGGATAGGATGGGGATGATAAGAAGATGTAGGAGATGGAGGAAAGGAATGCGTAGGTGGATGCTGCACCCAATTGGGGAAGTAGACTGGATGGAGGATTTACGCATGATGCCTATTTGCCAAGTTTTCATCATGGTACTTATCCAAGGCACTTGTTTTCCAAGTTTTCACCATTGGACGAATTATTTTTTCTTTACTATTTTCTTTTTTCTTTATTTTTTCTCTTTTTGTTTTTTTTTTTAATTTTGTTTTGTTTTTGTTTTTATTTTTCTGAACTTTTGGGACTTTGTGGATGGCAAGACAGATGGAGTTAGAAGACATATGATAAAGTGGATGGATGAAGGTCTCAAGCATCAAGTTCCATATGAGGTAAAAAGTTCCCATGTGTAAAGCAACCATTGGATGTTGGTACAACCTTATTAGGATGGATAAATTATGCAAGAGGATGGATTAAAGGAATTTGATGGGGGAGATATGGGGGATAGTGTATGGGGTCTTGGAAAGTGTATGGATGGAATGATGGAGTGGATGTGGGAAGGGGGAAGGTGTTTAAGACCAACATTGGCACATGTGGTGGATGTGAAATAATAGGAGGGTTGATGGATGGAGAATGTGGCGATAATGAAGGCATTGGGGTAGTGAATTTTGGGACATAAGGACTCAAAACAAATGTAGGAGATGGAGGATGCCAATTATTAGCTTTGGGATTAGCAACTTTGGATGTCGTCATGGATTTTTCATTTGAAGGCATTGCCTCTTTTTTCTTTGGGATCCACATGGTTTTGTTTTTTGTGTTAGTGGGCCTTTGTGGCCATTTGGATTGAGTTGGATTTTGGATTTGATGTCTTTTGAAGGGGAAATGGGGAGCTTTAGATTCATGTGGATGTTTGGATTTTTGTTTTTTTTTTAATTTGGAATCCAAAGTGTTTGTAGTAACAATGGGATGGGTATGAGGTGATGGATGATGCAAAGAGGACATGGATGGAGTGATAGGGGTAAGCTTGTGATGATGGTGTGTGGATGGAGGATGCGAGATAACATGCATGGAGGGGTTCCTTTGTTGATCTTGATTAGGAGTTATGAAGTTAGCATTCGTATGAGGTGTGTGAGGGATAAGTGATGGATGGATGAGAGTTGGATAGGGAGGATGTATTATGATGGATGGAGGTTCATAAGGGCCCAAAATAGATGCAATATATGGAGGATGAACGATGGTGGATAGAGGGACATAAGGACCCAAAATGGACTTAGAGGATGAAGGAGGAAGATTGAAGGTTGCTTTGAGGGAATATGATGGAGGAGGGGGGATGGCGACAAATGATTTGGTGGTTCGGTGATAAGTACCTCTCATTCCTTTAGAAGAGGATCATTTAGGATGTATGGAGGTTGTACCAACATTTGTGGATTGTGATTCTTGGGAGATATATCCAAGACCGTGTGTGCCTTGATGTTATTTGACTTGGATGGGCTCTAAAGTACCTTGCTCATGAAGGCCTAAATTTTTTCCTTGATAGTTCATGTTCTTGAGAGTTTGTTCTACAGTAGGGTGTTTATTCTTTTGGAAACATGATGCGAGTCCATGAGCAGGTGTAAGAGGAAGAGTGGTGCATATAATTTTCTTTTCTTCCACGAGGAGACCACTATGGAGGAGTGTAATGTTACCAAGGTGATATAGAAGTGGTTTTGGGATGGTGGAGTTAGGTAGCGATGGAGGATCATGAGATGGAGATGGTGGGATATTAGTATCTTGACTTGGAGGAGGAAGTGATAAAGGATCAGGAGTGGGATTAAGCAATATGACAAGAGCTAGATCTATGGTAGTAGGGGATAAAGTCATATGAGATGGAGTTATTGGATCTTGGATACAAAGGGGATCATGAAATGGAGCAGATAGGCGAAGGTGATCTTGAGATAAGGTAGATGAGATGGTAGGACCAGGATTTGGTTGAGGAGAGGGATTATGAGATGGAATGGATGGAAGACTATGATCTTGGGATGGAGTGGATGGGGTGGTAGGATATGGATTTAGAGGAGGGGATAAGCTTGTATGCTTTGGATCAAGGCCTTGGCATGGCTCATCGTGTATGGGAGGCATGGTGACATAGGATTTGGAGGGAATCCTCAAGTGGGGAAGATGGAATAATAGAGGATTCATGTAGTTTGGTAATATTAGGACTACGAGGAGGGGATTGGATGTCTCCAATAGATTGGGTGAATCTAGTAGTAGAATACGGGGATTCAATGGATTCGACGGGTTAGACAGACACAACTATTTGGACGGTGTTAGGAATGGTAATGGGAGTGATAGGTGTAGGATGGAGGATGGCCTCATCACTATTGACTGTACATGATAGAGTGGGAGGGCATTGTTTCACAACAAAAGGTTGTGGATTTGGGGATGTCTCTTCTATCATGAGTCCTTGAACAATAGTTAGAGGGGATGTAGGATTAAGTGGGATGATGGAAATGGATGGAGGATTAGGGATGGTTGGAGGACTAGGATTAGGGATTGGTGGAGCAGGATTAGAGGAGGGGATGGGAAGGGATGGTGGACTATGAGTGGTTGGAGGACTAGGATTAGGGATTGGTGAATTAGGATTAGATGAGTGAATGGGACTAGATGGAGGACTAGGTGGGTTATGATTATATGGAGGATTAAGATATAATGCAGTGAAAGGGGGAGTGATGTAAGAAGATGTGGGTGATGAATAAATATAGGAGGATGCAAATGCTGGATTAGCTTGGGAAGATTGGGTTGGTGGATTATAGTAGGAATATTGAGATGGTGGATTATAATAAGAGGACATAGATGGTGGGTTTGTGTAGGAGGACATGGATGGAGGATTAGGATGGAAATATGATTAATGTAAGGATATTGGGATGGGGGATTGTGATAGGAAGGTGTGGATGTTGGATTAGAAGAGGAGGATCAAGATGGTGGACTACCATAGGAAGACATGTATGATGGGTTGGCATAGAAGGATATGGATGATGGATTAGGATAAAAAGATGGAGATGGTGGATTAGGATAAGAGGAATATTGGGATGGTGGATTATGATAGGAATGCGTGAGTGTTGGATTAGGATGGGAATATTGGGATGGATGATTAAGGTAGAGGTATTGGGATTGTTGATGATGATAAGAATAGGAGTATGGGGATGGTGGATTACTATAGGAGGAGGTGGATGTTGGATAGGATAGAGGTGGAGAGGGAGGACATGATGAATATGTAGATGGTGAGGATACTGGATATCCCTTGTCAAGGGTATCATAAGGATTGTTATTAGATGCAGATGAATCCATGGAGGGATAGTTCAGAGAAGTAGTTGGATTTTGGGAGGCGATTGGAGAAATATTTCTAGCAATGATAGCATCAAGGGGATCTATATTAAATTCTTCTTGATCAATAAGACTTTCGTTATTGTCATCAACGTAGTTAGGATTCCCCTTGACTACTATTATTGGTCGTGCAAAAGGGGGATACAGATTCATGATGAATACAGATCATAAGGATGGAATATTTCTTGAAAAGATAAATATGATGGATTGGAAGAAGATATAGATAGACTAAAGCTCAAGTTGGGATTCAGGTGAAGCTTAGATGGGGATTAGATTAAAGCTCAGATTAGGATGATGGGATTAAAGCTCATATTAGAATTGGATTAAGGTTTAGATTTAGATTGGATAAGAGGATATGATAGGATTTATTCAAAACCAAGTTTAGGGGTTTTAACTAGAGGACATAAGGTGTTGACAATCATATTTCTGCCAAATTTGGTAGTTTTAAAAAAATGTCAAATTTTGCCATTTTAGGAAAATTCATAGGCATACCTTTGAGAGTCCAATTTTTTCCCAAAAAATACCCAAAAGTAAGGTAAGATGAATTGTTAACTAATATCCCAAATTTGAGAAATGCATTATGAGTTATTAATGAAAATAATTTTTTTTAAACTAGAAAAAAACACTAAATTAAGATATTGAGGGTCAAGATGAAAGTTTGAGGCCCCAAAAATGTGTCGCAACGAGGTCCAACTGACAAATGGAAAATTGGGAATCCATATGCCACCTGATAATGCAACCACCTGTAAAATTTCAGCTCAATCGGACACGCAAGTCAAAAGTTATGGCTTTCAAAAGTTTCTGCATAAAAATCAAAACCCTCAAAACGAAGCTTAAATGATTGGGATGGATGATTTGATGATAGATATAGAATCTAATGATGTTATAAGAAGAACCTATGTGGTTTGGTTGATGAAATGATGAATTTCAAAAAATGCTAATGGATGTGTAGAACGAAGAAACAACCACTTGGAATGGGTGAACGAACGAACGGTTGGGATAGGTAAACGAGTATCTCAAACGAGGGAACAACACTCAAAATGGGAAAATAGGTTGCTGGAATGGGTGAACGGATTCCCAGAATGGGTGAACAGTTGGCGAACGAAGGTCAAAAAAGGCTGTTCGGGGGGGTAAGGTCGCCCCTTTATGTTGGACGTGGCCACCCCTTTATGTTGGACGTGGCCACCCCTTTGTGTTAGGCGTGGCTGCCCCTTTGTGTTGGACGTGGTTGCCCCTTTTGTTCAAGACCGCCCAAATAGGGAAAAATGGAAAAAGTTTGACTTAAGCAAGACAAACATCAGCTAAGGTAGGGGGATAGGGCCACCCCTTTAGGTCAAGACTGCCCCTTGAGGGAAAGGTCACCTTTACAGACTGATCTAAACCTAACTTAGTCAAAAACAGTGATGGCAGAGCATAAAAACATGTAAAAGGCCAAAATTGACTGACAAGTACTGGTTTTCCACAAGAAAACACCTCAAACAACACAAGCCTAGTTCTTAGTGTTAAGGGTATGGTCAACACAGTTCTTTATCTAGGTTGCACAAGGTTGCTAAGGGAATCCTCGATATACACACAGTACTTGAGGCCCAGAATGTGAACACCAATCCGTCACAAGCATGAGTCAGGAGCAGCCAACAAGAGATTGGAAGCTCAAACCAACTCTTCACGTCTATCTAGGTATCACCCTAGCTTCGATACTTCACCAACTACAAAGTGATTGGATTGAGATATAGCTTTCACCTCCCCCCTTTATATACCCCACCAGTACGCGTGGTTGGAATCGTCCCTTAGGGTGATGAAATCCCCAAGCAGGTCCCACTAATAAAATGAAAATAGGGTAAAAAAAGGACTAAGTGAGCTATAATTTCTCTTTACCGAGGATCACCAAACGAAGCAAGGGGATTGGATATGTCAATAGCCCACCTTCCGACATGACAAGAAAATTCTTTGACCCCTTTAATTAGTCATACGTTTCTAGTTTAAAGAAAATGAAACACAAGACTATTTAAACCATTTTCTCCACCTGCAATATGATTGTCAGTAGTTTTGTTTCCTGTCTTTGATAAATGGATTCTATCTTCTAGACGTGGCCGCCTTTTTGTTTTGGACGTGGCCGCCCCTTTATGAACCTGCAGACAAACAAAGGTAAAAAATAGTGAAAATAACAACAAAAATAGTTAGTTGTTTGGACAGGGTTGCCCCTTTAAGATAAAGCCACCCTTCTATGAATTTGCAAGCAAACATAAGTCAAAAATAGTGAAAATAACATAAAAAACAGTTAGCTATTTGGATAGGGCTGCCCCTCCTGGACAAGGCCACCCTTCTATGAATCTGCAGGAAAACAAATGTTAAAAATAGTGAAATAACATAACAAATAGTTAGTTGTTTGGATAGGGCTGCCCCTCTTGGACAAGGCTGCCTTTTATGAATCTGTAAGAAAACAAATGTTAAAAATAGTGAAAATAACATAAAAAATAGTTAGCTGTTTAAACAGGGCTGCCCCTCTTGGACAAGGCCGCCCTTCTATGAATCTACAAACAAACAAAAGTCAAAAATAGTGAAAATAACATAAAAAATAGTTAGTTGTTTGGACAGGGCCGCCCCTCCTGGACAAGGCCGCCCCTTCTATGAATCTGCAAGCAAACAAAGGTCAAAACAAAGAAAATATCAACAAAAATAGTCTGTTGTTTGGATAGGGCCACCCCTTCTGGATAAGGCCGCCCAAACTTAGGTTAGGGCCACCCAAAAAGTGGGCAAGTTCGCCCCTCTATGTCGGAATCTGCAAAACTTCAAAAAGAACAAATGTTAGTACAAATGACCCATGATGTGGGTCCCACCGGGCGTGTCAAAAATGTGTGCAGTGAAATTTGTTATCTCTTAATATGAAAAACTAACTAAAGAATGCAAGATAAAAAACTACACCAAACCACATCAAGATTCAACTACGTTAAACACAAATAAAATGAAGATAAAAATACAAAATATTATACCTTCTATCTATGTTGATCCTTGGTTGGCCCTTGATAAGATTGTTGATGTGTGCTCTTTAGATGATAGCTTGCAATGATGGTGGTATATGGATGAATGAAGGTAGGTGAATGCAATAATGGATTCTAGGATGTAAAATGCAAGTGTTAAATGCTGCAATAAAATGGCTAAATGGCTTGAAATCATAAGTTGGCTAAGAATGCATGTATTCACTCTAGAGTTCTAGATTTCCATCCCCTTTAATGAATGAAGATGGGGTATTTATAGAAGATATTGAATTCTCCAGAGAATTAAACGGTCAAGATTGAGCCACCATGGCTAAGATGGAGGGCTATGGTGAGTTGAGGACTCACAAGCCCTCACATCTTGCCATGTGGTAGGTGAAGTATCCAAATGACAAGGTGAGATGGCAAGGGTACAAGTGACATGGAAAAGGCCATGTCATGGGATGAGAGAGGATCTCCACAAAAGTAATCCCTTGTCCCTAAGTGGGGCTGAAAGTGACAAGTGAGGACTTTTAGAAAGTCCACCCTTGTCACCATGGGGATGGGAGATAGCCTTGGAGGAATAAAAGTGATTTTTTAATTCACTTTTTGGAAGAGACCAATGGGTAAGAGAAGATTCCCCCTAAAAGGGGTCTTTGTCCCATGGGTACGATGCAACATATGAGATGTCATGGAGAAGAAAAATGCATGGGGGAATAAGTGTGAATTTTTAATTCACATGGGGAAGAGGTCAACCCAAAAAAGGTAAGTACTAAGAAAGGCTGACCTAAGGACATGATAGAAAGGGTAAATAATTAGGATTAGGATTGTGCGAATAGGTGATTAGGCTAATTAATGATGATTATAGGCAAGTGGCTAGATTTGGAGGATGTGACATTAATCCTAATTAAGGATATGCACATTTTGATGAATGATTAATTGAATTAATCTAGTTTAGTGAAGGGGTTATGAAGGATGTGACAAGGAGAGAAAAATAATGAATTTAAAAAGGATAATTGACTAAATTAAATAAATTGATTGATTTATTTAATTTAGAGAGGAAATGGTAAAGGATAAAGTATTTATTTAAATACTTTTGGGAACCTTAGGAAGAGGGAATAATATTAGTTAAATGTGTCATTTAATTAATATAGATGGATTAGACGAATAAATGATGGGATTATGACCGTATGAAAGTGGTAAAATTTGGATGTCTATAGTAGGCACCTATGAGTTGAACAAATCTAGTTCATTATGTTTTTTAAAAGGTGAATTTTTGCATAAACCCTAAAAACTGGAAGTTGCGAGGAATTTTTTTTTTTGAAATTCTGGCACGTGGGTTTTGTGGCCAATCTCATGCTGAACATACCTAGAAGGCCATATCTATGAAAAAATGTTGTTTACTTGGACATGCGATAAAATCTAAGACAAGAATATAAGAAATGTGTGGGGAGTGATGAGACAAAATAATGACTCATCTTTTAGCCATGTAAAAATGTATATTTTTCCTAATTATGAAGTTATCAAGACTGAGCATGATGATGAAATTAAGATATTTTTAGTTGCAATAGTCAAATATTTCATCATATCTTTCAAATTATGATCCAAGTTCTAGAGAGTTTTGGTCCAAAATTCAAAGACAATATGGTGACAAAACCCATTAAATTTCACAAAAACCCAGTTTGTGGTTTGAGAGAAAAATTCACCAGAATATCTTGCTCCGAAATTTGTGGATAGGTGCTCTGAAACTTGTGGGACAACACTTGAAGTTGTTCCAGAATTTGTGGGTTGCTCTAGAACCTTTCCAGAATTTGTAAAAGAAACAATTGTGAGCATTAAAATAGATTGGGGTGACTTGGACAAAATTTGAGAGCATCTAGGAGGCAGTTCCAAGAGTTAAGACAAGTTGTTGGATTGTGCAAATAAATGGAGAATATCTAGGAGACAATTTTGGGTAGTTTGAACCATTTTGCAAGCATCTAGGAGTTGTTTTATGAAATTTAATGATACACAATGGGAAGACATGACTTTTTTAGCAGTTAAAATACCTTTTTGGAGCTTGTTTAAGGGCTGCAAAATAGGCATATTTTTTTTGGAAAACCAAAGAAGATTGACTCAACAAGATGAAGAAAGATCTATTTTTTTCTCTTAACACATATTTCTATCTTCTATCAAGTGATTGCACAATCATAAAGCTTATCTTTCAGATAAGTTGAAGACAAGAATTCTATAAACTCACTGTAATCAAGAAATCAAATGGGGGAAGAGTTCATAAAATAATATAGTTCAGTATTTTAGCAACAATCTCTTTGTTTGTAGCTTCATTTCTTAGTAGTCATTTTATTTCTAGCTCTTTACATTTTTAGTATTTCCTTTTACAAGTTTCTTAGGATAGATTTGATTCAAGAATTTCATTTACAAGCTCTTAGATTAGATTTGATTCTAGCAATATTTTTGTTTGTAGTTTCATTTCTCAGTAGTCATTTCATTTCTAGCTCTTTATATTTTTAGTATTCCCTTTTACAAGTTTTTTAGGATAGATATGATTCAAGCATTCCATTTACAAGTTCTTAGAATAGATTTGATTCTAGCAATTTATTTCATGCATTGCCTTTCAATTATTTTTGTAGAAAAAAAATGCCAAGCAAATGATTTCTTCTCCCTATTGCATATAGCCATGGACACCGCCTTGGATTGAAATTTATAGTTAAATGATGAGGATTGCAGTGACACTCATTAGGGAGAAGCTAGAAGTTATAAGTTGGTGCCTTGAAAAATGATGCTTGGTGATGAAGTCTTGTGAAAACGTCCCTTTGTGCAACCTGAGACTTGAAAAATGAAGAACACTAAGAATGGCTTCTATTATATCTTCAAAAGGCAGTGGGGAGAAAATATCTATGTTTGAGCTCTTCAACCTGCAAGAAATAATGAATTATGATTCCTAGATGCTTTGTTGAATAGAATTTAGAGTTGCAAGAATCAATTAGGGTTCCAAATCTGATTAAAGAGTCAATTTGCATGATTTCCCTATTAACTGCAAGTTCTCCACTGATTTTGGGATGCCATATTGATAGGGTAGGGTTGGATGGAACAATCACTATTCCATGCTCTGGATCTTTATTTGCAAGATCTCCTTGGTGTCTTACTTCACCACCTTAACCTTTAGGAACTTATTCATGTTTAGGTACCCCTGGTTCTCCTGGCCAACCCCACTACCATCACAATCCAACCTACCAAGTCAATCTTGGTGCAATACGTCTAACTCTTCCTTAGCCCTTAATCTAACCTAAAGACTAACATTCTCCAAGAACTAAAGCTTATCTTTGCAAGGGTGTGGAGATGTTTCCACTGACTTCATTCCATCCTGTTATGGCTCTAAAAGATCCACCTAACTCCATCTTTCCATCGCTTTCACCAAACCCTCATCTAGGGTTAAAAAGGCTACTAGCCTAAGTTTTGCGAATTAGGCCTACTTCCCGAGGAAACAAGCTAGAACTCTAAAGTTCTCCAAAGAACACATGATCTTCTCTTGGGTTTCCTGGTCCTTGTGTCTATCCCTCAATGATTCCTGAGGCCTTAATCCTCATCTATCGGTACACAACCATAACCCTCCATTTAGCAATTTAGGCCTTTTTTAAGCCATTTCCTAACCACACAACAAACTGTCAGTTTATTCTTCCTCCAAATGGACTGATGAAGCCTCCTCCTTCATGCCAAGTCTTTGCAAGGCATCTGTCTGCCCTCTCCACACCATGGCTTGACAGGGAATGGTCACCCCTGCAAACCAAGTGCTTTGCACTTCTTGACTTTCCTAGGTGGGCACTGTCAAGCTCGCCTAGGAGAAGTCTCCCACAGTGATTTCTTGACTCCTAACCACTCCTAACCCTATCCTATTTATAGACATGGAGCCTAGTCATAGTTCCCAAGGTCCCGTACATAAAGTATAGTGGGAATGCAACTAAACCTCCATTCTTCAGTGACTGACTGTCATATCAACAACTACAAGAAGAAAACTAACTACTAAGCAACGCTTGGAAATTGAACACACTAACTAAATATTGCCACACAAAGCTTCAAATACCACTACAATACATTCTACAACATTTCATAGTGCCATGATCACTCCTAACCACACAAATTCACAACAAAACACATAAAATTACACAACCTTATCATTGTCCTCACTTGTATTCATGTATTTTGAATAATGCAAAAGCTTCCAACCTTCCTTTCAGGTTGAGGTACACCATATATAGGTTTCTAAATCAGTTAAGCTTGATCTAACTACTCCATGGCCGCTTGTGTGATTTCCAATAGGCCTTATTTGCAACATTTTAGAGAAACTAACACCTAGAAAGGTCTACAAAGGTCTTACACCATCCTTGTAGCCAAACCTCAATCTAAAAAATGGTCAACATGACCTTTACTAACAAATTACATGTTCTCAAATGCCTCTAAGGAACAAAATCAAGAAATAGAAAGAGATTGCTACATTTGGCCTAAACAAATTGCCAATTAATAACCTTCTAGACAACCTTCCTAGATGAACTATGGGGTGCTCATGCACCATTCTCCCCCCTCCCTACACAAACACTAAGGAATTTGAGGAGAGATCAGTGACACATAAATGAGCTACTTCTCAAACTGAGCTTCATCCACCCATGTAGCCTCAGATTCATGTTTGTTCTTCCATTTGATAAGATGCTCCATGTACACCCTCTGCCTTGTAGATTTCTTTACTCTAGACTCCAAGATCCTTTCTGATTGTAGCTTGTCTTTAGGAGGTAAGGTTATGTTACTTACATCCTTGAAGATATCCTTGCTGTTCTGATCCATGTCACTGACTGATCCCTTATACCTGATCAAATAAGCTATATTAAACACTGGTGAAATCCCTAAATCTGCAGGTAACTCCACCTTGTATGCATTCTTCCCATATTTGGCTAATACCTTGCATGGTCCCACTCTTTTCATCTAAAATTTGGTTGATGTACCCTTCTGCAACTTGGATTTGTTGAGGTGGACCATGACATAGTCTCCTACTGCAAATTGCAAATCTTTTCTTGACATATCCACCTTATCTTTCAACTTTTGAGTAGCCTCAATGTCTGTCTTTACCTGCTCCTGAATCTCCTTCATGGTTTGAGTGAAGTCCTCTGCATGTCCACTCCTATGCTCCATAGCTCCTAGATCCTTGTGCTCACACATACCTCTTGGGTGCATTCCATACACAATTTCAAAAGGACTCTTCCCTGTGGTCTGGTACAACTGTCATTATATGCATACTCAGCCTATGAGATAACCATGTCCTATGTCTGTCCATACTCTTTGGTTAGGAATCTTAGAAGGTTACCTAACAACCTATTAACCACCTCTATTTGACCATCGGTCTGAGGATGGTAAGCTGATCCAAAAGAGAGGTTGGTACCTAATCTGCTCCATAGAGTCTTCCAAAAGTGACTCATGAACTTCACATCCCTGTCTGAGACAATGCTCAATGGAAATCCATGGATCCTTACAATTTCCTTGAAGAAAAGGTGAGCAATATAACTAGCATCATGAGTGGTCTTGCAAGGAATAAAGTGACTCATCTTTCTGAATCTATCCACCACCACATAGACACTATCAAACCCTATCTTGGTCTTAGGGAGTCCTACCACAAAGTCCATGCTAACACACTCCCATGGTCTATTAAGAATGGGTAGGGGTTGATATAGACCACCATTACTAGCTCCTCCCTTAGCTTTCATACACACTACACATTGCTCCACATACCTCTTGACATCCCTTGACAACTTAGGCCAATAGTAGAACCTTTACACTAGTTCCAATGTCTTGTTGATGCCAAAATGTCCACTAAGACTACCATTATGCTTCTCCTAGATGAGATTCTCTCTCATTGATCCTTTTGGAACACATAACTGATTCCCTTTGAATAAAAATCCACTTTGCAATGTATACTATGAATATTGGCTATGAAAATGATTCTCAAAGTCAGAACATACCTTGTATGCCTCCGAGAAGTCTTCATCTTCCCCATAGAGATCCTTGAAACTCTCTATTCCAATGCTCTTGATCTGTATCTCTTGTACTGTCAGCAATCTCCTACTTAGTACATATACTACCTTATTCAACTATCCCTTCTTGTGCTTGATGGTGAAAGTAAAAGCTTGGATGTAATCCATCCATTTCAAATGTCTATTGCTCAACTTCTCTTGGGTGTTGATATAACTAAGTGCCTGATTGTCGGTAAAGACCACAAACTCTTTGGGTAGAAGGTAATGCCTCCACTTCCTAAGTGACTAAACTAAAGCATAAATTTCTAGGTCATAGGTAGAATACTTCTTCTTAGCTTCATTGAGCTTTTCACTGAAGAAAGCTATAGGATTGCCTTCTTGACTTAGCAATCCTCCTACTGTAACTCCACTAGCATCACATTCCACAATAAACAACTTGTCAAAGCTAGGTAATAAAAGTATAGGTTGAGTTGCCACTTCTTGTTTCAATTTCTCAAAACCTTTCTCAGCTTCTTGAGTCCACTTAAACTTAGTCTTTAAGCCACATTTGATTGTATCTAGGATTGGTGCACATATGCCACTAAAGTTCCTTATGAATTTTCTATAAAATTGATCCAATCCATGAAAACTTCTTACCTTTATCCCTGTGGTTGGTGTAGGCTAATTTAGGATAGCTTCCACCTTGCTTGTATCCATCTTCAAAGATCCTTGGGATACTAAAAACCCCATATACACAAGATCTTGTTTGAAGAACTCACACTTCTCTAGGTTGATGGATAACTTCTCTTCTTGCAATCTTCTAAGAACCAACTCCACATGCTTTGGGTGTTCTTCTACTGCCTTGCTAAAGATGAGTATATCATCAAGATATACCACCATAAATATCCCTGTAAATTCTTTGAGCACTTCATTCATGAGCCTCATGAATGTGCTAGGGGAAATAGAGAGGCTAAATGGCATAACTCTCCACTCATACAACCCATCTGTTGTCTTAAAGTCTATCTTCCACTCATCTCCATCCTTGATTCTAATTTGATGGTATCCACTCTTGAGATCCAACTTGGTGAAGTACTGAGCTCCTCCAAGACAATCCATCAAGTCCTCAATCCTAGGAATAGGGAACCTATACCTAATTGTGATTCTATTTATTGCTCTAGAATCAGTGCATAATCTCCACTTGCCTCCTTTCTTGGTTGCTAAGACCACTGGTACTGCACATGGGCTGATACTCTTCCTAATCAATCCTTGGTCCAATAACTCCTGCACTTGTCTAGCTACCTCTAGATTCTGATCTGGTGTAAGCTTATAAGCTGATTTATTTGGCAATGAAGCTCTTGGTATGAAGTCAATCTGATGATTAATGGCTCTCTTTGGAGGTAAAGTTGTAGGTGTCCCATCACTCACTATATCTTTGAACCGTTCTAACAACTTTTGGACTGCTCTGGGTATGACTATTTTTTTAGCCTTGTCTTCTTCTTTAGGTTGCAACATGACCACATATCCTTCACCCCCTTGATGTAGGTTATTAAGTAGCTCTTTACCACTACTTAACAAGACACTAGGTTCCTTTGACTGTCCTTCCTCTTCATCTGACAATGAATTCAATTTAAATGTCTTCCCATCCTTTTTAAAAGAAATGGTGTTCTCTTTCCCATCATACATGGCACTTCTATCATACTGCCATGGTCCACCCAATAGTAGATGGCATGCATCCATGGGTAACACATCACAAATCAACTTATCCTTGTACCCTCCAATGGAGAACTCCACCATTACTTGCTCATTGACAAGAACACTTTGCCCTTTGTTTAACCATGTTACTTTGTAGGGGTTAGTGTGGGGTACCTTCTCCAATTTCAACTTCCTTAATGCCTCCTCTGGGATGATGTTATCTGTTGAACCTGAATCCACAATAACCTTACATACTTTTCCAAGTATTTTGCATCTCACTCTAAATAAAGCTCTTCTTTGTTTTGGCTCTTCCTTGACTGGTTGTCTGATCAAAAATCTCCTAAACATCAGATTCTTCCCCATTTCTAATTCAATGTGACTGAACTCTGGTGATTTAGTACTCATGGTGTCCTCTTGAGCATATGCCACTCTCTTCTCAATATTTGATGAAGATGCTTTCTCCGGGCACCTATAAGTTGGATGTCCTACTTGACCACAATGGTAACACTTCATATTAGCAAAGTATGAATTGATCCTACCTACTCCTTTTACTCCATTTGATCCCCCTTGAGATCCTCTACCTCTTCCATATCCTCCTCTAGAAGATGTTTCACTTCCATGCTCTGTGAGTTTAGACTCTCCTTGATTTCTTTGCTCAGTTCCTCTACCTTGGTAGCCACCTCTATGTCCTCTTTGATCTCTTTGTTCTTTGCCTTTGCCTCTACTCTTAGAAGCCCAATCATGTTTCCTCTTGCTTGTTTCCTCAATCTTAATAGCTAATTGGTAACATTGGTGTACTGTCTTAGGACTTAGAAGAGTCATCTCCTCTTGAATGTTCCACTTCAAGCCGTTAAGATACCTAGCCACCTTGATACTTTCATCTTCTGAAACATTAGACCTCATACAAAGTTTTTGAAACTCCTCGGTATAAGTGTTCACATCTTGTTCTCTTTGCCTCAAGCTTTGTCTTTTCTTATGTAACTGAATCTCATAATCATCTGGTATGTATGCTTCTCTCACTTTTGCCACCATACCCTTCCATGTTGAAATAGGCTTCTTGCCTTCCTTTTCCCTCTTTATCTGAATGAATTTCCACCATGTCAAGGAAGATCCTCTCAATATTGATTCATCCACCTTCACCTTCTATGCTTCAGTGACTCCATCACACTCAAAATGGTTTTCCATGCCTTCTATCCAATCCAAGACTAGATCAACTTCCAATTTGCCACTAAATAGTGGTATGCCTTCAAGTGATTTTCCACTCAAAGCTTTCAATGCCTTCAAGAAAGGCTCATCTTGCAGAATAGGGTTACGTTCAGGGGTCTTGTCTTCCTCTGCAACCTCTTCATTCTTTGGTACCCTGCCCTCCAATCTATCACTGACCTCATCGGCCTTGATTTGCACATTGCTTAATGCTTCCTCAAGTTGTGCTAATCTTTCTCTCAATATCCTATCATCTTCCTTCTCATCTTCAACCTTCTTTTCAAACTCAATATTTGTCACCATGGTTGTGGAACCATTGGATTCAATTTCTGATATACAAGATTCTATCCCAAATCTTTAACTGGCTCTGATACCAATCTGATAGGCTAGGGTTGGATGGAACAATCACTGTTCCATGCTCTGGATCTTTATTTGCAAGATCTCCTTGGTGTCTTACTTCACCACCTTAACCTTTAGGAACTTCTTCATGTTTAGGTACCCTTGGTTCTCCTGGCCAACCCCACTACCATCACAATCCAACCTACCAAGTCAATCTTGGTGCAATACGTCTAACTCTTCCTTAGCCCTTAATCTACCCTAAAGACTAACATTCTCCAAGAACTAAAGCTTAGCTTTGCAAGGGTGTGGAGATGTTTCCACTGAATTCATTCCATCCTATTATGGCTCTGAAAGATCCACCTAACTCCATCTTTCCATCGCTTTCACCAAACCCTCATCTAGGGTTAAAAAGGCTACTAGCCTAAGTTTTGCGAATTAGGCCTACTTCCCGAGGAAACAAGCTAGAACTCTAAATTTCTCCAAAGAACATAGGATCTTCTCTTGGGTTTCCTAGTCCTTGTATCTATCCCTCAAATATTCTAGAGGCCTTAATCCTCATCTTTTCGTACACAACCATAACCCTCCATTTAGCAATTTAGGCCTTTTTTAAGCCATTTCTTGACCACACAGCAAACTGCCATTTTATTCTTCCTCCAAATGGACTGATGAAGCCTCCTCCTTCATGCCAAGTCTTTGCAAGGCATCTATCTACCCTCTCCACACTGTGGCTTGATAGGGAATGGTCACCCCTACAAACCAAGTGCTTTGCACTTCTTGACTTTCCTAGCTGGGCACTGTTAAGCTCGCTTAGGAGAAGTCTCCCACAGTGATTTCCTGACTCCTAAGCACTCCTAACCCTATCCTATTTACAAAAATGGAGCCTAGTCATAGTTCCCAAGGGCCCATACACAAAGTATAGTGGGAATGTAACTAAACCTCCATTCTTCAGTGACTGATTGTCAGATCAACAACTACAAGAAGCAAACTATCTACTAAGCAATGCTTGGAAATTGAACACACTAACTAAATATTGCCACACAAAGCTTCAAATACCACTACAATACATTCTACAACATTTCACAGTGCCATGATCGCTCCTGACCACACAAATTCACAACAAAACACAGAAAATTACACAACCTTATCACTGTCCTCACTTGTATTCATGAATTTTGAATAATGCAAAAGCTTCCAACCTTCCTTTCAGGTCGAGGCACACCATATATAGGTTTCTAAATCAGTTAAGCTTGATTCCTAACTACTCCATGGCCACTTGTGTGATTTCCAATAGGCCTTATTTGCAACATTTTAGAGAAACTAACACCTAGAAAGGTCTACAAAGGTCTTACACCATCCTTGTAGCCAAACCTCAATCTAACAAATGGTCAACATGACCTTTATTAACACATTACATGTTCTCAAATGCCTCTACGACACAAACTCAAGAAATAGAAAGAGATTACTACATTTGGCCTAAATAAATTGGCAATTAATAACCTTCTAGACAACCTTCCTAGATGAACTATGGGGTGCTCCTGCACCACATATGCAAGAGGAAGCCTTCAAAAATCATAAATGAGAGTCAGCTGAGCCCACTTTGACTTCAGGCATCCAAGATTTAGGGAGTTTAATTTTTGTAAGATTTTAAACTTCTACTATGATGAACTATATTTGTTTGATCCTAAATTTTGGATGCATGATTGACCTTGAAGCTTGGCTGACAATCTCACTAAGAATTTGGATAAAATATGAAGAGATGTTATTGGGAGTTGAAAACCTCAAAAGTGAATTTTGGTAGTTCAAATCCTTGGGTGCCTTTTTCAAGAAGGGTGCTTTTCTTGCTAGTGTTAGCCATTTTTCAGAGATTTTCAAAATCCTCCATTCTTGACCTTCTGTGCCTTGATCTACGTTCTTTGTTTGATTGATGAATCCTGCAAACATGCTAAGATGGGGAATGGAAAAAAAGTTCAATTTCGAAGAGAATGATTGGTTTTGCAACGTTTGAAAGTTGAGAAGAGGGCTCAAAAGGTTGGGCACCCTTGGTCTGCAGGGGTACAATTTACCTTTTAAGCTATAATTTTCACTTTGCAACTTTCGACGGGATGCTATAGTTTGGCTCTCATTGCTGGGAGTTTTCCTGTTCTGATGTTCGTGTTGACGGATTCACCATGAAGATTGTTCAAAATACAGGACTTCTTGACAACTGTATCTGGTGAAAGCTGCATTTGAGGCCCCAAAAGGTTGGGCCCCTTCTCCAAGGAGGGTGTATTTTCTTCAACACTTAGCCCAATTTTCATGTTTTCCAACTTGCTTTGACTTTTAGGATTCTGCACTTGATCTTCATTCACAAGCCTTGGATAGGTCCCATTAGTTGGCGGTTGGAATCATCGCGTAGCTGGAAGGATTCTGAGCAGATCTCTTGACCAAAATATTGAGCACCCCTAGCCTATAGGGGTACAATTGACCTTTTGAATTTCATTTAATCCTCCATTCTACGTGCTCATTTGATCAGTAGCTATTGTCATTTGATATCTCCTCCGAATTGGCAAACAAATTCATTGCAAAGTTGAGCTAAAGATGGGAAGATAACCTAGAGATAACTTCTACAAAAATTGATATCTGAATGGTCTCTTCTCTGGGCACCCATGGGCTACATGGGTGCAATTTCCTTGATACACTATACTTTTGGATGTCTCTTGCCTCACAGTGTCTTCCACCTCTGCCTTCATTTTCTAGAGTTTGATAAATCCATTGGACATGATTGACGATTCGTCAGAAAGATAGAAAAATCCTGAAGAAGATGACTGGTTCAACGAGTGTTAACAATTGCATTTGACCTCTCAAATCCAAGGGCACTCCTAGCCAACAGGGGTAAATTTGGCTCTAGTCTTTATCAAATTTCAATGATTTTGAATCCCCTTGAGCTTCACGTTTACTGTGTTGACCATGATCACCGTTCGTTGATTGCACTTGCCGTTCGCGTACAACACCAACAAAAAATATTCACATGTTTTTTGACTATGTTATCGCCAATTCTGATGTGTTGACTGCATTCCATCATTGCACATATGTGATTTGCATCTTTCGTCTCACATGTGTGATTTGCGAAGCTTCCAACATTCCAGATAGTTTATTTTTTGCATTTTTTAACTTTTTGAAATCCCCCTCTATCGCGAAGCATCTTTTCAAGAATATTTCACCATAGAATCATTTGTGTAGCATTTGAAGCTTGGATCTTGATACTTGGTACTTGCCATCTGCCATTAATGACCTCGAAGGTCCTATCTTTTCTCTTGAAAAAGTGAAATAGACCCACCAAAGTAAAACAAATTTTTTTATGATTTTGACTTGATGAGTGTGATTGTGAAGTGAAATTGAACTATCAAAATCATTTTGAGTCATTTCTAGAAAGTTCCTATTTTTTAGGGTTTTCCTAAAATTAGGGGTATGAAACCCTATTTTTTAAAATTTTCAAAATTTGCAAGTATCTTCCTTGACATAAACCCACAAAAATCCCATGTTTTATTTGACCTAAAATTGGCTTTTGATGAGAATTTTACAAGATTTAAATCATTTTTACCAAAATACCTTATTGAAGCAATTTTTTAATTTTGGGTACAACATTAGGCTCCGTTTGGTGACTATGTCAGATACTTACGACATAGGAGAATCGAGAATCTTTGAGTTTTTAAAGTGCAAACCAATATCTTATCAGTTGGGCAATGGAGTTACGACATTTTCACAACACATTTGGTTTGGAGTTATCCTAAAATTTACCTAAAAATAAGACTACCTAATCACCTAAAACATGACAAAACTTTACAGAATGGGGAAATACGTTATGACATAACGAAAAACAAAAACAAAAATTACTTACAAATATTTACTCCACCCCCAAAGGGATGAAGTGCTTTGGATATTGTCTACTGCATGAAAGTGACAAGAGCCTTCCATCAATGCTGCTTCTGCCTAAAAGGATTTACTTCTCTTTTGATGGGTATTGCGAGAGATAATCATTCTGGGATGAAGATTCTCAAGTTTTCATACATCCAAGAAAAGGTAATCTAACAAAAGTTAGAATACGATGCAATTGGGAAAGTTGATACCCCTAAGGCATTAGTTTTTCTATAGTCCATCCTCAGGATGTTGAATTCTTCAAACCAGTTGGTTGAGTTCCAAAATCGATTTCTATAATGTTGTAGGTGATTTTTTTTGATCTAGAAATATCCTTTGATCGGCTCATTGATCAAATCTACACCACCTTTAACACATAGGAGTTTGATTCCCATGTCTTAAACATTTTTGAGGCCTAACAAAAGTACCTCTTTTTCAGCTTCAGTAAATTCGAATTGCACAAATGGGTGCAATTGTCCTTTAGGGGAGATGATCATTTCCCTTGCTTTTGAACTTGCATTGGAACAACCTCCATCACACTATATTTTCCATGGCCATGTGTCCTCTGTCAGTCTCTTTTCAGAACAAGAAATGTTCTGGTCTTCAATTTCTATCTTTGATAGAGTCACGTAATTACCAGGACCCGTTTTAGGATTCACTTCTATTGGAATAAATGACTTGAGCACAACCTACTTCTTTACAACTTTGAGAATATAATCTAGTTGTTCTAGATGACCCTGAAGATATTCCAATTGAGAGATTTGTACCTTGGTCTTCATCATGGAAGATATGATGTCAAAATTTGTTGAAGACAGATCTTGAGAAACTGGCATAGTGTTCTCACGTGAAGGTTTGGGTTTAGAAGTGGAAGAAAATTCTTTACCCTTTTCATTTAGTTTCCATCTTTCTTCTTCTTCTTTCTGTGCTTTGAAGTGTTGAGCACGTGTAAACATAAGCGTTGATTTTTTTTCATGATTCACCGCAAGAGAATACTGATGATATGATTCTTTTTCTTGATTGACAGGTTCTTTTTCAAAGTATCCCACTGTGGAGTTGCCATTGAAGTTGTCCATATGTGGTAAGACAACGTTCAAACATGGTGATTGTACAAAAATAGAACTGGGAGCAACTTCAGTGTATCCCATGATTTGGTTCATTCTCAGATTCTTAGGACATGTGGATTCGATATGTGCATCAGTCTCATGGAAATAAAAAAATACTACATGGTGTGAAACTTCAACTATTTGTCTTGGTGGAGGTGTTGACAATTGTGGCTATCAATTCTCTCTTTTTGGATGGTACGGTTGCTGAACTAGAGATCTGATAGAATTTGTTTTCATCAAGCTGAAAGTGATCATATTATCCTCCAAATTAATGGTGTTTTCTTGCACACTCTTCAACTCTATTTCTTTTTCCATCTTGAGGAAGAAGTCTATCTCTGATGGAAGAGCATTTATGAAACAACTCATCAAAATCTCCAGTGATGGATTGAGCGTAGAAGAAATTCTTGTAGCAAGACAATTAAATTTCGCTACAAATTCCCTCATGTGCTCGTTGTGTTCCATCTTTAAATTTGTAAGTTGGGAAAATAACTTATGACTATCTTTAGCGGGCTTGAATCTCACCAAAAAAATTTCACTCATAGTGGGCCAACTTATAATAATGCCTGGCTCCAAGTGATTGAACTAGTTGGAAAAATTTCCCATAAGAGTCTCCATAATGAGATGCACTGCGATATCTTCATGTGCCATGTGCAACACAACACAAGCTATTGTGAACACAACAAAACGTTCATCTGGGTGTTGATTTGCATCACTATGAAATCAAGGAAAGTGTATCCTTGAACCTTTAGGTAACTCATGATTTACCTGAAAAGCTAAAGGTCCAATGTTATTACCC
Organism: Sequoiadendron giganteum; assembly: GCA_007115665.2. Taxonomy (NCBI): domain Eukaryota; kingdom Viridiplantae; phylum Streptophyta; class Pinopsida; order Cupressales; family Cupressaceae; genus Sequoiadendron; species Sequoiadendron giganteum. Next base: position 611,849,305 of record CM021100.1, on the reverse strand, counting down.
CAAGGTAATGGGGGTGGATGCCGTTAATTTTTATCAAAATTTCCAACATTATTGTTGTTATGTTCCATTTCTTCTATATGGATTATGTAATAGGATGCCAGATGATCATTCCCATGTCATAAAGAATTTTATTTTCTTGAAGTTTTATGCCTTGTGGCCCACGGTGGGTGCCAAAAACCTATTGGTGTTTTAATTTTCACCTCTGGAGTGCGTATTGGAAATAGATAGCTATGCACAAATAAAATAATCTTAAAATTAGGAGGGGAATATCCCTCTTTTTCTGTTATTACATAAAAAGTAAAGTAAACTAAGTTCCTATCTTTTTTACTCAACTGTAGAGTACAAGGTCATAAAACACATTTCGTTGTAGCTAAGGTTTTCTCTGGTTTCCGTAGATATTAACTACAACTAGGTTAAAACTATGACTATCCTATCTCCTCAAGTAACTTAGATCGAGAGGATCTAGGAACAATTTGGAATGGTTTGATCACTTAGTCAAACTGTTTCTTAGAGTGTGAATATGAAATAAAGTTTATGCAAGTAATTGTCAAACGATAAACTATATGGCATGATTCCCAAGGAGGCGCAATGCTTTGTTTGAGGTGTAGGCTGAAATAAAGTTTATGGGAAACAACATCAAATGATAATCTTAATCTCAAAATTCCCAAGGAGGCAAGACACTTTGTCTGAGGTGTAGATTGAAAGAAATATTATTGAAACAACAAACATGAATGATCTTAAGAATTTTGGATCAAAGGCAGGTGGCTCTCCTAATTTATTATCTCAAAATCATTATCTAGAGATCATCACATGCCTTAACTATCAATTTACCACTTGTTAGCAACCTGATCAATCCTAGAAATATCTGCACACTTCAACTGGCAGTTCACTAGTTGGTAACTTTGGTGGCTCTGTAACTGGAGTGATGAACTCTATTTCTTCTGTGACTTTACGCTTCTGACGCTTTTCTTGATTTTTCTCAATGGAAGAGTGTTGCATGACGAAACCATGAAGTTTGGCTTTGGACACTCTAGCTACTCATGAACTTGCTGCATAACTAGAGTTCCAACGGTTTTCAACCCTCTAAACTAGCCTTGAAAGGCTATCAAATATATGAGGTATGAAACTATGTAGAATTTGAGTATCTACGCCTGTCAATTTGTCCAAATCAACCATCAAATGTGTTTGATGTAAGTCGGTGTCAGCCGTCTTTAGGAAATCATGGAGCAAGACCAATTTGGTCTTGAATTCAACTTGAGAGAATTGTATTCTGAAAATTTGGAAGATTGATTGGGCACATGCCTATACTTGAACAACTTTTCACGACAGCTAAAAATAGCTTCCTCAAGGGGCAATTTTTATGAAAATTTCTTAGACATGGGTTTTGTTGAGAATATATATTTGAATGAACCCACAACGTCAGATTTTTGAAAAAGTGACTTTTTCTTTGATTTGCAACAACCCCTCGAGGTAGAAGCTCCAAAAGCTATTTTTACTAGAAAATTTTGGCACATGGGTATTGTAGGCACCTATGAGCTGATCAAACCTAGTTCGTTAGTTTCTAAAAAAGTGACCTTTTACAGAAACCCTAAAAGCTGGAAGCAATGGGGCAACTTTTTTTAAAATTTTGGCATGTGGATTTTTAGGCCAATCTCATGTTGAAGATACCTAGAAGGCCATATCTATGAAAAAATGTTGTTTATTTGGACATGCAAGAAAATATAAGACAAGCATAGAAAAAATGTGTAGGGAGAAGCTAAAAGCTATAAGCTGATGCCTTGAAAAATGATGCTTGGTGATGAAGTCTTATGAAAAATGTCCCTCTATGTAACTTGAGACTGGAAAAGTGAAGAACGCTGAGAATGGCTTCCGTTAGATATTCAAAAGGTGTTGGGGAAAAAATATCTATGTTTGAGCTCTTCAACCTACAAGAAATAATAAATTATGATGCCCAAATGCTTTATTGAATAGCATTTGGAGTTACAAGAATCAGTTAGGGCACCAAATTTGATTGAAGAGTCAATTTACATGATTTCCTTGTTAACTACAAGTTCTCCACTGATTTTGGGATGCCATATGCAAGAGGAAGCCTTCAAAAATCATAACTAAGAGTCAAATGGGCCCACTTTGACTATAGGCATCAAAGCTTTAGGGAGTTAATTTTTTTAAATTTTTAACTTCTACTATGATGAACTGCCTTTGCTTGACCTTGAATTCTGGACCCCTAATTGAACCTGAAGCTTGGCTAATAGTCTCACTATGGAGTTGGATCAAATATGAAGATATGTTATTGGGAGCTTAAAACCTCAAAAGTGACTTCTGATGGTTCAAATCCTTGGGCGCCTTTTATCAGAAGGTTGCTTGTCTTGCTATTTTAGCCATTTTTCAGAGATTTCCAATATCCTCCATTCTTGACCTTCTATGCCTTGATCTCTGCTCACTATTGATTGATGAATCCTGTGAACATGCCGAGATGTGGAATGGAAAACCAGTTCAATTCAAAAAATAATGATTGGTATTGCAACGTCTGAAAGTTGATGAAGAGGGCTCAAAAGTCTGGATGCCCCTGGCCTGCAGGGGTACAATTGACCTTTTAAGCTATAATTTTCACTTTACAACTTTCAACGAGATGCTTCATTTCGGCTCTCATTGTTGGGAGTTTGACTATACTAATGTTCATGCTGACGCATTCTCTATGAAGATTGATCAAAACAAAGGACTTTCTGGAAGTTGTATCCGGTGAAAGCTGCATTTGAGGCCCCAAAAGGTTAGGTGTCTTTTCCAAGGAAGGTGCATTTTCTTCAACACTTAGCCCAATTTTAATGTTTTTCAACTTGCTTTGACTTTCAAAATTCTACACTTGATCTTCATTCGTGAGTGCTTGACAGATCCTATGAGGTGGTAGATGGATTCATCGCATAGTTGGAAGGATTATGAGAAGATATTTGAAGAAGACAATTGTTGAAAACCTCATCCGATTGACCAAAAGGCTTGGTGCCCCTGGCCTACAAGGGTATAGTTGAACTTTTGACTTCCATTTGATCCTTCATTTTACGTGCTCATTTGATCAAAAACTGTTGTCATTTGATATGTCCTCTAAACTAGCGAACATATTTGTTGTGAAGTTGAGCTGAAGTTGGGAAGATCACCTAGAGATAACTGTTACAAAAATTTACATTTTAAGTCTCTTCTCGGGGTGCCCCTAAGCTACAGGGGTGCATTTTCCTTGATACACTTTTATTTTGGTTGTCTCTCACTTTGTGGTGTCTTCCTCCTCTGCCTTCGTTTTCTAGAGTTTGAAATTTTTTTTGGACTTGCTTGATGATTCATTGGAAAGCTAGCACAATCTTGAAGAAGATGACTGGTTCAATGAGTGTTAACAACTGCTTTTGACATCTCAAGTCAAAGGGCACCCTTGGCCAGTAGGGGTACATTTGGCTCCAATTTTTAGTGATTTTGAATCCCCTTGAGCTTCATGTTTATCATGTCATTGACTGTGTTGACTATGATCACCGTCCACCGACTGTGCTTGCTATCCGTGTACAACACCAACACCAATCATTCACATGTTTTTTTATTGCATCGTCTACACTGTTGGTGTGTTGATTGTGTGCACCATTGCACGTACATGATTTGTGTCCACCATTGTGCATGAATGATTTGTGAAGCTTCCAACATTCTAGTCTTAGTTTGTTTTTTGTATTTTTCAACTTTTTTGAAATTCCCCTTTGTTATGAAGCATCTTTTCAAACATATTTCACCATAGACTCATTTGTGTAGTGTCTGAAGCTTGGATCTTGATACCTGGTACTGGCCATCTACCATTAATGATCTTGGAGGTTCTATCTTTTCTCTTGAAAAAGTGAAATAGATCCACTAGAGTAAAATATACTTTTTTGCGATTTTGACTTGATGAGTGTGATCGTGAAGTGAAATTGACATATCAAAATCATTTTGAGTCATTTTTAGAAAGGTCCTATTTTTTAGGGTTTTCCTAAAATAGGGGTGTGAAACCCTAATTTTCAAAATTTCTAAAATCTACAACTATCTTCCTTGACATAAACCCACAAAAGACCATGTTTTGTTTGACCTAAAATTGGATTTTGATGACAATTTTACAAGATTTAGACCATTTTTACCAAAATTCCTTATTGAAGCAAAAAATTATTTTGGGTACAACAAAGTTCAATAAAGAAACAACAATCTTAGTCAATGGGCTCTCTACCCAACCATAGGGTTGAAAATCAACCCACCCCCGAGCTAGGGTCACATAGCTCTTCCAATGAACATACAAAACTTTTCACATAGACTCCTCAACAAATATAATCCACATCACGTTCACTTTACATAAATTTTCACATTATAACAATTTCATTCATATCCTATTATCCCTTCACCTAAAACACATATATGATTATTTATGTTCAAATTTAGACAAGGTGGTTACTCATACCCAGGCATAAACTCACACATAATTCCCAAAAAAAGACATAAGGATTCACCATCTATTTGCACATAAATTTTTTAAACATAAAAAATAATCCAAACATTCTTTTACACATTAAAATCAATATCTAACAAAGGGTTTAGACCCTACCGTAAGAATTTCTATCCAAGTTGTAGATGACTCTCCAAATCATCTCTTCCATATTTCCTTCCTCTACCCTTCTTCTCTTCCTTCCTCCAGCTAGCATTTGTCTCCACCAAATGAAAAAACTAAGGAACTCAAGAATAATTCCAAATGAAAAAAACCCTTCTCCACTCAAGGAGAGAGAATAAATAGGAGGGGAAAAGAAACTATCTTTCCTGAACCACATAAACTACCCAACCAACTCTAATTTTTTCTATTTCTCAAAAGTGGGTAAGTAGAGTGCGTTCTAAACTCCATTTAAGGTGTTTTATAATAAAATTTAACCCCTAACCTATAGGTCCTACAACTAGGAACCTTTTTAAACCATAATAATGAAATCTAAACATTATAAAGGCACTTAAAAATCACAAAAAAAAAAAAATCACGTTAAAAAAATTTCAAAAGAAAAATAAATACACTTTCACATTTATACAAAATTTGCATAACTACAACACAATATTTCACAATGCGAACCACAAGACCTTAGTACCCCATATGAGACAAGGTTGAGTATTACATTGGAAATAACATAGAAGTAGCTATGTGAACCCAATCACCATTGACAACATTCACCTGATTCACTCAACAAAAGGTGTCAGTATATCGTATAAATAATAAGAGCCGAAACAACTATTAAATTAGAACTTTGAAAATAAATATTATTTTCCAAAATTCCTGAACTAAAAAATCATCTAGGAAACCACATAGAAATAATTTTAAATCAATGACCATATCAAGTAAACATTGACATATTAGATCTCATCTCCATAGTAACACCTACTCACACATCCACATTATGTAATCATCTAATAATAATAAAATCCATCATCTCAACAACTCCTATCAACATAATGTAATCCATCTGATAACATAATAACACCACCACTAACAATAAATCAACATATATAACCAATAACTCATCATAAATGAACATCTAGATCAACACATAGTTACATAATTAATGAAAGGAATTCATCTAGCTATCACAAAGAAATCACAACAACCATTAGTTAGACAAAATTAATCAATTAACCATATCTAATAACAACCAAGCATATGAACATCATTTATGTATGGGAACAACCATCACTCATAAAACTCATGTATAATGTCGAAACATAGAAGCATATGAAACTTTAGATAAGAAACATCAAAGACTCATAGAATCAACATGATCAAGAAAAGGTGGGTCTCAAACAAGCTACAAATTAAAAAAAGTCAATATTTTAATATTTTTGGAAATATTATGAATCGTTAGGTTGGGTTAGTTCTTTGTAAGTTACTATTTCAAGACAATATATATTTTATAATTTAGTGGTCAAAGTTAAGTCAATTTTTTTTATTATTCTACTCCATAGGCCTCATTTTTAGAATTATTTAAATTTATTTACATTTTAAGAAATATATTGAAAAATTAGGGAGGATTAAATTTCTTTATAAATCTTGGTTAATTTTATTTTATTTTTCGTAATTGAGTGGTCAAAGTTTGGTAAAAATATGTACATCAAACTCAAGCATAGCCCATGTTCTAAATTTTTATGGTTACAAATCACATAAGATATTATCCTCCCTTAATAAAAAAGAATCTAGAGTTCAAAATAAAAATACATATGAAGTCATTTCATCTTTAGGATTAGAGGAATTTTCTATAAATACCAAATTCAAGGACCCTTTTTATTTTCCACCACCTAAATTTAAGGATAAATTTTTACTGAGATGTGAAATGGTGGTACATTTTATTAAGGATAATTTATTTAGGGCACATGCATGAAAATGGGGGCCCAAAAAGTAACTACAACCACTTTTTAGTCCATCAAATCTAAAATACAAGTGGGTTATAATGTGCTCATGCATTATGGCTCAATAGTGATCGAGCCTAGGCTTGTCAATATTGAGCCATAGTGCAAGCACATTATAACACACTCATATTTTAGGTCTTATAAATTAAAACAATGGAGATTGAGCTCATTTTAGCTTGATCTGATTTATCTCCAATGCCCAAAAGCACTAAGAAATATTGCAGGTGCATTTGCAAACCATTCAAGTGGATACAACATAACTAAATGCCACCACAATGTCTATGAGGTTGAGGTAGGATTTCTATGTTTTTAGTAGTTAAAATTAAAATAAAATTTATTTTACAATTATTTTGATTCAATAATTTTACTTTTTAAGAATTGAAAATCCTTCAACACCCTCAACTGCTAATTCACCAAACCATGTGCACGATAAATCATAAAATAACCCTCTTGAAATTCCTCCATCCATTCCTTACCATCCTCTTGAAACACAATAAAACTTATTAGGTCAAATTGAAACCAACAAAGAAGAACTCCAAACATTTGTTGACACATTAAAAATTCTAAATGCAACTAATTTTCATAAGAGAGCTCTTGCCACAATTTTGAAATCTATTAATTTTATATAGATTTTTTAGTGACCAAATAGACATATGGTCCAATCATAGGGATAATGCATGAAAATTTTATTCTAAATAATTATTGTATAAACAAGTGAAAGATAAAAAAATTAAAATCTAATTTGTGTGCATTGTTTGTTGATTCAAGAACCAATACACTCCTACATATAATTTTCAAGAGATTATTAATTGGTGCCAACACTAAGGAATAAGGAATAATTTTTCTAATAGATGATGGATGGTTTTTAACTTACCTCATGAAACAATAATTCTCAAGGTCCCACAATATTTCTTGAGAAAATTCTATTATGATATTTCCCTTAATGAGATTTTAAGTCATTTTGACATGCAAGATTTCTAAGGAAAATTTAAAGGCTATGCATAGGATCTAAGAAGGGGGCACATAGTACCTAAGACCAAGTACGAAGCCCCTAGCTAGGGTAGACATTTAGCATGCGACAATACCTTCCATTGTGAAGGAGAGTATTGAGGTGGATACCTTATGGTTCAAAAATTCCATCACATAAAATATATTATATCATATAAAGCCTACATAGGGTAATGATAGTGAAGCTTCTAGGAATTACCTCACCTTTTCATAATTGGATCTATATGCTATTATAAGTTTGAAGATGCTTAAGATACACATACTAGAGAGGAAGATCCATAGTTTTAGGAGTATGACACACAAGGTTGGGACTAGGATACATCCATATTAGATAATATAGTATTGAAAAATTATTTGCTTGATAACACCTTTAGCATTGATCAACATATAATTTTTAATAACGTTATGTAATTTGTTCTATTTCCTTTTTAAATCTAATATTAGCTATATTAATTTATTATGACTTAAAATTTATGTAAATAATTATATATAAAAAAATTTCAAGGTTAGAATTATATGAATGACATTCTTAAAATTCAAATTTTATGATGAATAGGTGGACGTTGGACCTTCAACATATCAAATCTTTGGTGGTAGTGGTCATATGTCAACTTTCAGTAAGGTAAGTTTTGATATTTTTAATCATTATGTATGCAAATAATGTTAGGTAGACTTTAGTAAAATAAAGTTATGTTTTTTTATTGATGACATCAATTAAAACTCCTCTTAAAGTTCATGGTATAATGGAGATGGGAATTTTTGTAACAATTTTCCTTCAATGTCTTTACAGAGGTATGAGCTAGTCATGAAAATTTAATTTTGTATCTTATTTTTTCTACATGATTTACTATAATTTTAAATGATATTCATCTTTAGTTTGATTTTATTCTTCATTCTTATCATAGGTTGTCACAACTCTAGTTCATGCACTTTCTCATTAGATGGGTGAAGACAAGTAGTGAATGATTGAGGTGAATTATCAGCTTGTAGTAAGTGACTATTCACTCAAGTATCATTGAATATTTAATTTTTATACATTAATGTGTATATTTTTCGATTATATTAATAGTGGAGATCCATAAAATCTTAGAGAGGAGGCCTATTTAGAAATTGAGAAAAAAAAAATCCATCAATCACTTCTTCATCTTAAACTTGTTGACTCTTCCATGATAGTTTATAGGATTATCTATGTTATGAATTTTTTTTTGTATGCTTATATGTAATTTTTATATAACTACATGGTTTTTTTGCATGTATTGTAAATGGCTATGTTTTACATATATTTTTTTATACCAACATACAACATTGCATACCTATATGTTTTTTTTGTACAAATGTATAACATTGTGCATGCCTACATAGCTTTTTTGAACATACATTTTGTTTTACAAGTGCATAATATTGCATCCCTATATATATTTGTTTATAAATGCATTGTATTCATAAAATTATGCATACAATGTATGCCATTGTCATGATATTACCCTTTGTAATGATGTATTGATAGGATTACACTTTATAATGATGAATTGATGGATTGATGTATGATTTTCTTCATTTACATAATGATTATTTTGACTCTTGAACTAGTTGCCATATGATTTATCTCATTTTTTTGAAACCATATTAGATAATTAATTTGAAGAAAAAAATAATCCATCTCCATTCCTAAAGAATAAGGCTAGGATAAGTTAAATTTGAAAATTTACTCATGGACATCACAACCCTACTTAGGAATGCCATTGGCCTTAGATTGAAAAATATAATTATAGTTGGTAATATATTTGAAAGGAATGAAATTTTTTCATGATGACTGAGAGAAGCCACATTTCCCCCCCTTTTTAATGGAATTAAGATAGGGTATTACAAAGGAACCCAACATCCACTTGTATGTGCAAATGATACATTTCTAGTTGTCATATATTGCGAGAATAGAAATAATTTTTTCTATTAGGGATCTTAAGAGACTACCTAGGTGAAATGTATCATAGAAGGATTAGGATACCCAAGGAATAAATTAAGGAATCCCTTAGAATTCAAAAACCCACTCTAATGTGCTAGCACATTTGGTTCAGTCTCATGAGGTGTGAAAGAAAAATATGCCTATTGGTACCCTAACAGTACTATCAAATGAGGTTTTTGTAGGAATGTATTTGTTGTTAGCACCATAAAATAGTATATAATTAATAAATAATGAGATATGAAATTATAGAGGAACCCAACATCCATTTATAGGTGCAAATGAGACATTACAAGGTGCCACATATTCATAGAATAGGTAGGTGAAAGTTTGATTTATAAATTTTTTCTCTTGGTGCTCTTAAAATACTATATGAGTGAAATGTAGCTTGGAATGATTTACACAATTTTGGAATGAACCAATGAATCCACTGATATTCACTACCCCATCGTGATGTGTTGGTAATATCAATTTGGTCCCACTAGGTACAAAAAATATGTATAAATTGGCACCTTTACATTACTCTAAAATGAGATGTTTTACAAGAATAATTTCATTATTGGCACAATAAAATTGTATAGAGTTGACCAATACTGAGATAGGATACTATAAAGGGAATCGAAATCCACTTGTATATGCAAATGAAACATTCATAGGTGCCATAAAATGAAAGAATAGTCAAGAAAATTTTTACCGACATTTTGTTCTTAGTGCTCTTAATTTTTTATCTCAATGTAATGTAGCCTTCAAGGATTGAGAGACCTAAGGAGTAGAAAAAGGCCTCCACTATAATTCATTGTCCCACCCCAATATTCTAGTGCAATTAGTTCAATCCCACAAGGTGTAGAAGAAAAAATATAGCTATTGACACATTTATACTACTCTCAAATAAAGTATTTTAAAAGAATGAATTCATTGTTGGCATGGTCAAATCGTTTGATTTTGACAAAAAAATAAGATTAATATAGATGGGCTTGTGATCCATATGTAGGCACAAAAAATATGTTCCTAGGTGTCATAGATTGAGAGAGAAAGTGGGAAATGTTTTGGCAACTTTTTTCTCTTAGGGCTCATGAGATACTATTCTAGATATAATATAATCAAGAAGGATTGAGAGACCTAGGAAATGAACTAAGGCCTTGAATATAATTCATTGGATTACCCCAATGTTCTTACATAGTCATTTCAATCCCACAAGGTGTAGAAGAAAAATATTCCTGTTGGCACCTTTACAATATTCTCAATTTGAAATATTTTACAAGAATGCATTCATTGTTGGCACAATCAAGGAGTCTAGAGTTGAAAAATATTGAGCCAAGGTATGTAGAGGGAATCAACATGTACCTACAGGTGTAAATGAGACATTCCTTGGTGCCATAAATTGAAAGAAAAAGCAAGAAAAAGTTTGGTAATTTTTTTTATCTTAGTGTTCTTAAGAGATTGTCTCAATGCAAAATATCCTACAAGGATAATAAGATCTAGGAAATGAAATAAGGCATCCACTAGAATTCACTATACCACTCTAAAATTCTAAGATAGTAATTTCGATCCCACATGGTGTGGAAGAAAAAATATTCTAATTGGCACATTTATGCTACTCCTAAATAAGACATTTTGCAAGAATGCATTAATTGTTGATGCACTCAAGTGGTCTAGAGTTGAAAAAATTGAGATAGGGTATTATATAGGGACCTCAAATCTTCCTATAGGTGTAAACTGGACATTCCTAAGTGTCATAGATTGAAATAAAATGCAAGAAAGTTTTTGATAACTTTTTTCTCTTAAGGCTCTTAAGAGATTGTTTAGGTGCAATATAGCCTAGAAGGATTGAGGGACCCCAGGAATAAAGTGAGTCCTCCACTATAATTAATTGGACCAAAATAATATGATAGCACATTAATTTAATTTCCTTGAGGTGTAGAAGAAAAAATATTGATGTTAACACTTTTATGTTGCTCTCAAATGAGATATTTTAAAACAAAGGATTCATTGTTGGCATAGTTGCATGATTTGTAGTTGAAATAAATTGAAATATGTTTATTTGGATAGACCCTAGATCCAGTTTTAGATATAAGAAATACATTCCTAGGTGCTATAATTTGAGAGAATATGTAAGGAAAAGGTTTGAAAACTTTTTTCTCTTAGTTATCTTGAGAGACTACCTTAGTGCAATGTAGCTTGGAAGGATAACAAGCCCTAGATAATAAACTAAGGCATCCATGATAATTCACCATCTCAACCCAACATGATGTCATGGTTGGTTTAGTACCATGAGGTGTAAAATGAAAAATATTGCTATCGAAACATTTACGTTACACTCAAATGAGACATTTTACAAGAATGCATTCATTGCTGACACAATCAAATGATTCTGAGTTGGAAAAAGTTGAGATGGGTCATTGTGGGAGGAAACAAAATCCACCTTCAAGTCTAGATGGAATATTCTCAAGCCCTACTAACTTTGATAACTACTCCATCAAATTTTACTAGTTTTTTTCTCTCAAACCTCTTAAGGGAATTTTTTGAAACCCTATAGCCCAAAAGTACTAAGAGCCATGAGAAATGAAACAAGAACTCCCTTAGAACTCACCTTCCCACCTTGATGTGTCGCATGATACAAAGAATGGAAAATATTTTTGTTACACCCCAATTGTGTAATTACTATTTACTATTACTACATAGGGTAAATATAAATGTAATGTGAATTCCTGAGATGAATAAATTGTTCTTATACTTTGTTATCAATACGTTATATATGTTGTCTCACTTAATGTTATCTCATGGAAAAGTATTGCATATATGTGAATGGATGGTTATTGAATTATTATTCTAAATTTGGAGATGTTTTATGTATACCGTATATGTTATGAACAATTGACTACCATGCACATGTGTTAGTGGATGTAGGTATATGTTCCATTCCTCTAGGCGAAGGGGAAGTATCACTCAGGAGAAGATCTTGGTCGAGTAATTGGTAAAAGAACTATATGAGCATACACACACCACATTAGAATGGTTGAGTAGAGTCAGTTTGTGGGAATTTGGTAAGTCATCCTTAGTTGATGTGACTGCATTAATAGAGTCTTGTTTACTATTGAATGCATTATTGGGTGATGTTTATCTGTTTGAAAATTTGAGATCTTCTTGTACTATTACGATTATATTGATAAGTGAGACGTACGTGGAGTATATGTATATATATGCACATACATGTCAATGGAATTTAACGACATGTATATGCACATGTATAGATGTACCACACACAAATTCTTATCAATATGAAGCTAATTCTGAATGGCTATATGTGAATTGAATGTGAACATATATATATATATATATATATATGTATAGTATATACATATATCCATATGTATATATGTACCGATACACGCGTACGTTGGCGAATGGACACACCCATACAAGTGTATAAATATAGATATACATACATATATGTGTACATAGAGGCATATAATTTTATACATATATATGCATACATTCAATATATTGTGTTTATTAGGTGTAAATACTATCTTGCCTATATTTATTTATATATATCAAATGTATACTTGCATTGATGGCTTATGATATATATATGTATGTATGTATAAATGTATATTAACATACATATATATATATACATATACATATATATAATATATAAATATAGGTTGATATTTAAATATATATATGTATATGTTATATTATATATATATTAATATATATTTAACATATTTGATATTGCTTGAGATTGACTATCATTTATCATGATAGAGGCTGATTTTTAGTTGCTTATGACCGTGTTTATTGAAGCCGAGTTTTACTCATATTGTCATGCTTTATGGAACACATATATTTAATTTTAAGCTTGATGCCTTATGTCGATTCATGACATAGACTTAGTCGATGCCTATGGTGAATATTATCTTTGACTTGGTAAAATTAAAATGCCATGTTTTATTCTTGAACCAACATCTGTTAAAATATGAGGAATAGTTGATGACTTTGTCAAAAAGAGTAAATATCTAAGTCGACTCACCTCTAGACCAAGTTGATGAATGCTTGGTATTGCAAAATGGTAATTGACTATTTCTTATTGCAAGGAAACCACACCAACATTAAGAGGAGTGTGGAAGCTTTGGCGCCACCTTTGGAAACCCATTTTTTTTAGACGTCTATTGCTGGAGATAATTCAAATTATCCATGTTCAGATTTGAATGTCTGATTGCTGTCAATTTTGCAAGTCGATCTGTAGATGTTTTGCAGAGTATGAAATTGTTTAGTCGACACCTTTTCACTGTGATTTAAGTGTTTCTTTGTATGGTATTTTATGTCCATTTTCATGCCTAAACTATAGGCTGAGAAGTTACCAAGATGCTATATAAATAGGGGTGCTTGATCATTGAGAGGATGCATTCTTCTTGCAAATTTCTACTCTACATTATTTCAAATTATAATCTATTTTTATTTGTGAGAGAGAGAAAGAGAGAATTCTATTTATTGTGAGCGTTTATGTTTGAGATAAGTAAACTATCAACTTGAGAGATAGAGTTTCTTAGTGACATTTTCTTGGGAAGTTATTATCAATCTTGTTGCTATTTAGGAGAGGCTTCATTGTTGCCAATTGATTGGACAAGTGATATTGGGCATGGGGATATTATTTTTTGTTATTTTAAATTATGAATGATTTATTCTTCATGTATTCTTGAATTTTCTTTCCCAAGTACTTTCATTTAGAGAACTTAGAATGTATTTAAAGAGGGAATAGAAGCTTTTATGCTATTTTTATGATGTGCTTGTAAGTACTCCATAATAGGAGATTGGTGTTTATCATAGGTATTATATACTAGATATGATTGAACATGAGTGGAACATGTGATACACTTAGCTAAGTTATTGATTTAACTAGAATAGCTTGTGTTTACTCCCAAGATTGATAATCTAGTATGAGATGGAGCTTGTGTACTTACTTGTTAAGTAGGTTTATTCCAAGTAGGTTAAAATGGTGATAGCTTATCTTTGGGATGATAGATTATCCATTGAAGGAAATGCCTATGTGTAGTTTAAGATTGCCTTAAGTCAAATAGACCCTGAGTAGTGTATGTGATAGATGACCTTCCTTCGGATTACCATTGAGAGTACTTTGGAAAAATTAGTGTGACGACCTTTGGATCCACTGTCAGTTCACCATGATCTAGTATTACATGTTAGCTTGATATTGCGGGATTACAAGTTTGAGTTATGTAGTACACAACACTATGCTTAGTTGGTTGTCATTATCGGTTACTCTACCAATATCTTCGTCGAAGGGAAGGGTCATCTATTGAATGATATATGTGCGAGGGCCACATTAAGAGTTCGAGGTTGGTAGAAAAGTGCTTGAGTGATGCTTCTCCTCCACAATAGGTGACAAAAGAACCAAGATTTGAAAGGAAGGATCTTGGACCATCTTATTGCTATTTGTTCCAAATCTCATTAAGCTATGTATATAAATGTATGCATTATTGTATTGTTGTAACTTATGAAATAATTGAAATGAAATGGAATCCATGTTATATTAAGCTATGCATCTTGTTTGTAAATTATCAATAAAGAAAATAATTTTTTTTATTGCAATGGCTTGTTACTTAGTTTATTTACTCAAAAGGTGAAAACTTAGAATTTTTAGTTCATTGAAGGGTTAGTATTTTATATGTGGTATCAGAGCTACCAGGTTTAGCTCTAGAACCTATGAGCTCATCATTATTTTTGTCCAAAGTTATCTAATATTGTGAATTCTTGTGCCTAGATGGTGCGTCTTAGATTAATGACTCGAAAGTCAATAATAAAAAACTAGTGCTACCTCAAGGCCAAGAAGGAAAGAGAAGCCATTGTTAGAATAATCAAGGGTACCAACTACAACAATTCCATCCAGTTGAGTGACATTGAAACCTTTAATCACACACTCTTTGGGATTAGTGATGTCAAGAAAAAGATGAAGATGGAGGATATTTACAACTACCTACCGACCATCTTACCAGAAAAGTCTGAGTCATTATCGCTTTGCAAGGATATGCCCTCAGAAGGAAGTGTTAGTCCAACATTTATCTTTAGGGACCCTAGAGTTATACCATTGGCATAAGTAATTATAATTTCTTTGATTAATGAGTATGAGGAATATGTACCACAAACACCACTAGATGAGAAATGGTCTCATGAAAAAATGTCCAAAAAAAGGGTAGACTACATTGTTGATGAACACCATATTGATTTTACCTCTCGTAAATATGTATCAGATGATAAATCCGAAGGCTAATATCCTTTTTGGGATAGGTATGAACAAATGAGGGATGGAAAGAAAGATAGGGAACAACAACAGTCTCAGTATGTAGGTTATACTCCATTAAGTTATGTGTTAGAGAGTAAATCCGAGGGATACTCTCCACTCGACTATCTAAATAGTCACTCCATGTAATCAAGGGATATTGAAATACTCATGAAATTAATAAAATTATGTGTTTATAAAAAAATAGTGTGTTCTTAATCTTATGTGGAATTATTTATGTGCATATGAATGCCATTTTCAATGTTTCCGTAAGGTAGTTGATAGCATAATTTAGTCTAACATGGATAAATATTCAGGTAGAGATCAATCTCATAATAATGGTAAGAACATGAACTAATCCTAGCAGAAGCGAAGAGGCTAGATAAGCAACCGCTGGAGTTGAGGCTAGAATTGACCAAATTTTGGCAAGGTTGGCTAACCTTGAACATGAAAGATTTAAGGATAGGATAGAGAATGATGTTCCCATTAATGAGAATGAGGGAGAAAAATCATCCCATGGACATGATGAAATCCATGATCATGAGAGGGAAAAATCATCTATGCCATCTGAAGAAAGGAATAATAAGCTTGTGGCTTCCAAAATTTCCAAGGAAATGAAGAAGATAATCCCACCCAAGTTTGATGGAAGTGCTGGAGGAGATGAGGCTGAGGTGTGGCTTGTTTAAATGGAAAAGTATTTTGAAATACAAAACTATGATGAGGTTATGAAAGCTGCATGGAGTGCATATCAGTTAGCAGGAGAAGCCTCTAACTTTATATTAACTAATGGAAGCTAACATGGGGGAATTCATGGAGATTTTCTATAAGAGATGCTTTCCACAAATGTACTACAAAAAAAACTCTCAGATTTCTAGGGTTTGAAACAAGGTAATATGATGGTCAACGAGTATTGGAAGAAGTTTACCCAAATTCTACGCTATGTTTTTATACATTACAAGGATGAGCACTTCCGCATTAGAAAATTTATAATGGGACTTAACAATCATATTGGAGGGGAAGTGGATATGCATGGTCCAATAATAATGGATCTTGTTTATGAGAAATAAATTAAGCAGGAGAAAAAGCTCAAGGCTAAATCCACTCGTCAAGAAAGAAGAGAGCAAAAGAAGGATGCAAAAGTTTCTGACAAGATAGTTTCAAAGAAGGTAAAATCTCTGCAAAATTTTCCAAGAAAAAAGGGAAAAAGGTTCTACAATGATGGAAAGGAGTCTAGAAGAGAGCATAAACATAATGATTCTAGCATGGGTAATACCAACAAGGCTAATGAAAATGTCAACAAGTCTAGAGAAACCATAGGGAAAAGAGGGCAGGCTACATGATGGTTTATATGTAGAGGGGACCACTATGCTAGCGATTGTCCCAATAAAACTTCTGGATCATGACTATATGGTAATCCATTACCCACCCAACAAGCGATGTTTTTGCAAAAGATACATGCAACTGTGGATGATTGTCAGGCAGAGTACCAAGTAACTCCAATTGAAATGCCATGTATTTTTTTGGCTTACCTATTTTTGTTCTTATTGATATTGGTGCAACTGAGAATTTGATTTCACCTAGAGTAGCTAAAAAATTATCTAGGAAGGTGGGATACATGGAAATATCTTGGGATGTAGAGTATATGAACCAAACAAGAGCAAAGGTGGATCAATGTCTATTCGAGGCTAGGATAGAACTACTCGATTTCTCTATAGAGGTAAACCTTTATGTTGCACCTCTAGGATCATATGAAATTATCCTAGGTATGAATTGGTTGTGGAGACATAGGGATAAGGTAGATTTCCATGCTAAAACTATAGAATGCCTAGATGAATTTGGAAATCAAGTAAAATTTCAAGGGATACATAAAGAGGTTAGGATTTTCCAAATCACGACAATGCAAATGATAAGAGCTAAGAAAAAAGGGTGTAAAATATTTGCCGTAAATATTGAAGACTTGGAAAGGATAGTGATGATTTGGAGTTCCATAGTTTTCAAGAGTTAGAAGATGGTGAAATAGATGAAACTAGAAAGTCAGATATGGAGAAGTACCCAATATTGAGAATTTTTTTGGATGTGTTTCTAGATGAGTTACCAGGGTTGCCTCTGAAAATAATATTTGACTTCTCTATAGATATAATTCTAGGGTCAAAACCTATTTCCAAGGTACCCTATAGGATGAAAACCACTAAAATTATGGAACTTAAGGCACAATTAGATGAATTATTGTCTAAAGGATTGATAAGACCAAGTGTTTCACCTTGAGGAGTGCTAGTCATCTTTGTTAAAAAGAAGGATGGTACCTTGCATTTGTGCATTGACTATTGTATGCTTAAAAAATCTATGGTTAAGAACGAGTATCCATTGCCATGTATTGATGAAATTTTTGATAAAATGAGGGAAGCCACCACATTCTCTAAAATAGATCTAAGATCTAGATATCACCAGTTAAGGATTAAGGATAAAGATCTTTAAAACTACATTCCGAACTAGATATGAACACTATGAGTTCACCATTTTACCCTTTGATTTAACAAATGCACCTGCAACATTTATGAACTTGATGAATAGTGTGTTTAGGAATTGTCTTGAAAAAATTGTATTAGTTTTTCTAGATGATATTTTGATTTATTCTAGAAATGGGGAAGAAAATTGCAAGCATTTAGAAATGGTCCTACAATGTTTAAGAGAATATAAGTTGTATGGTAAACTATCTAAGTGTACATTCTTCCAAAAGAGGGTACATTATATGGGTCATGTGATCTTAGCAGACGGAATATTTGTAGATCCAACTAAGATCAAAGCAGTACTTGAGTGGCTTGTACCTAAGAATGTGTCAGATGTAAGAGGTTTCATGGGTCTAGCATGGCACAATAGGAAGTTTGTTGCAAACTTCTCTAAAATCGCTTTCCCAATTAATTCTTTGCAAAAGAAAGGAAATAAATTTGAATGGACTAAGAAGTTTCAAGAAGTTTTTGACCTACTCAAAGATAAATTAACCATCACACCGATCTTAAAAGTACCAGATCCTGAGGGTAACTTTACAATTATCACAAATGCATTGCGGAGAAGGGTTAGGAGGTGTATTAATGCTAGATGGGCAAGTAATTTCTTACGAATCTAGAAAGATGAAACATTATGAGATTACATATGCACAAAATGATTTAGAATTAGTAGCTGTGGTTCACACTTTGAAAATGTGGAGGTACTACTTGTTAGGAAAACCCTTTGAGATGAAAACTATCCATAATGGGTTAAAGTACTTTTTCACTCAACCTAATCTAAATGCTAGACAAAGAAGATGGTTGGAGTTAATAGTAGACTAATATTTTAATATTAGTTATATTAAAGGGAAAGAAAATTGGGTTGTCGACGCCTTAAGTCGAAGATGTCATATTACTTCTATAGTACAATTCAAATAGAATTTAAGGGACAAGTGTTGAAAAAGTGCAAAGAAAAGTGCAAAGAGGATGAGTACTACTTGCAAGTCAAGCAAGCACTCGCTAATAATCCACAATATTTTAGGTATGAAGGTTTTCTTTTTGAACCTAACGAGTTACTTAGATATAAGGGTAAAATGTATGTACCTGACATAGAATAGTTAATAAATTTGGTATGGAAGGAAGTACACAAAGCGTTGTACTCTAGACATCCAGGAGTGATGAAAATGATGGTTGATGTAAAGCCATTATACTTCTAGAAAGGGATGAAAGGAGATTCTACTAGATTTTTAGCTAGGTGTCTTGAGTGTCAAAGGGTGAAAGCAGAACATCATCATCCTGTAGGCTTGTTATACCCACACAATATACCAGAGAGGAAGTGGCAAGTCATAAGTATGGACTTTGTGCAAGGATTGCCTATGTCAAGGAATAAGCGCAATTCCATTCTTATGGTTGTGGATAAGCTTACTAAAGTAACACATTTTATACCCGAGAATCTAACTAATGGAGCACCTGTCATAGAAAGGAAATTTGTGCAATAAGTGTTTAGGTTGCATGGGATTCCTGAGAAGATTATCTCAGATAGGGATGCATGAGTCACTTCTAGGTTTTGGCAAACCTTGTTTTTTGCACTTGGGACTCAATTGAATATTAGCTCAGCCTATCATTTGGAAATAGATGGAAAAAATAAAAGGGTGAATTAAGTATTAGAAAACCATTAGAAAACCTACTTAGGATGTATTGCATGGATCAACAATACAAGTGGGAAGACTAATTTCCCTTAGTAGAATTTTCTTACAATAATTCTTATCATTCTGTAATAAAGATGGATCCTTTCAAAGCTTTGTATGGCTGAAAGTGTCAAACTAATATAAGTTGAGATAAAATTGAGGATCAAGTGAGTCTTGGGTTAGAGATGTTGGATGAAATGGATGAGAAAGTTAAGAATTTTAAGCAAAGGTTACTTGAAGCTAACAATAGAAATAAAAGCTACACTGATGCTAAGAGAGTGCCTTGTAATTTTTCCTTAGGTGACAAAGTGTTGTTGAGAGTGAAACCTCACAAGACCTCCATTAAATTTGGAAAGTCTTCTAAGTTATCCCCACATTATGTTGGAAATTTTGAGATTCTAGAGGAAGTGAATCTAATAGCTTATCAGATTGTGTTGCCACCAAATCTTTCGAAAATGCATAACGTCTTCCATGTGTCCTACCTTAAAAATTATATACCAGGAGATAATCATGTGATTGATTGCACTTCTTTATAGGTACAAGACCCTAGGGTAGTAACTCTTGAGTCTATCAAGGTGCTCAAAACATGTAATATTTTCTTGCATAACAAAGAAGTCTTGCAATGAAAAGTCCATTGGGACCAATATCCAAAACACTCAACTACTTGGGAGGACAATGTTGAAATTCAGAAAAAGTTTCTTAATATTCTTAAAGCTTTTGAGAATGCTTGAAACACTATTTTATTTGTTGTTATGTTTTATAATGCTACCTAAAGTCATCAAGGATGATGATTCACAAAGGGGAGTATGTTACACCCCAATTGTGTAATTACTATTTACTATTACTACATAGGGTAAATATGAATGTAATGTGAATTTTGGAGATGAATAAATTGTGCTTGTAATTTTTTATCAATGCATTATATATGTTGTCTCACTTATGTTATCTCATGGAAAAGTAATTCATATATGTGAATGGATGGTTATTGAATTATTATTCTAACTTTGGAGATGTTTTACATATATTGCATATGTTGTGAACAATTGACTGTCATGTGCATGTGTTAGTAAATTGTGCACATGTGTTAGTGGATGCAAGAATATGTTTCATTCCTCCAAGTAGATGGGAAGTATCACTCAGGAGAAGATCTTGGTCAGGTAACTGGTAAATGTAAACTATCTAAGAATACACACACCACATTAGAATGATTGAGTAGAGTCAGTTTGTGGGAATTTGGTAAGTCATCCTTAGTTGATGTGACAACATTGGTAGATTCTTGTTTACTATTGCATGCATTATTGGGTGATTATCTTTGTGAACTTTAGAGATCTTCTTTTACTATTATGATTATATTGATAAGTGGGATGTACATGGAGTATGTGTATATATATGCACATACATGTCAATGGGATATAACGACATGTATAGATGTACCAAACACAAATGATTATCAATATGAAGGTAATTGTGAATGGCTATATGTGAATCGAATGTGAACATATATATATATATACATGTATAGTATATACACATATCCATATATATATATATATATATATATATATATATATATGTATCGATACACGCGTACTTTGGAAAAAAAACACACCCATATGAATGTATCAATATAGATATACACACATATACATGTACATAGAAGATTATAATTTTATACATATATACATATATATACATTTGATATATTGTGTTTATTAGGTGTAAATACTATCTTTCCTATACTTATTTATATATATTGAATGTATACTTACATTGATGGCTTATGATATATATATATATATATATATATATATATATATATATATATATATATATATATATATATATATATATATATATATGTAAATATATATTAACATATATATATACACATATACATATATATAAATATAGGTTGATATTTATATATATGCATATGTTATATTATATATATTAATATATAATTACCATATTTGATATTGCTTGAGATCGACTATCATTTATCATGATAGAGGCCAATTATTAGAGGCCGATTTTGAGTTTCTTATGACTGTGTTTATTGAAGCTGAATTTTACTCATATTATCATGCTTTATGGAACACACATATTTCATTTTAAGATTGTTTCCTTATGTCGATTCATGATACAGACCTAGTTGATGCCTATGGTGAATATTATCTTTGACTTGGTAAACTTAAATTGTCATGTTTTATTCTTGAACCAACATCTTTTGAAACATGAGGAATAGTCGATGACTTTGTCAAAGAGAGTAAATATCTAATTCGACTCACCTCCAGACCAAGTTGATGAATGCTTGGTCTTGCAAATTGGTAATTGACTGTTTCTTACTGCAAGGTGTAACACCTCACCACATAACCCTAGAGGAAGTTGAAACAACTACAAAAGTATACAATTTTTTTTTTCATTTAAAGTGCAATAATAACATGAAAGGTGCACTACACTATCACAAACATCCTCTAAGGCACACGACTAAGGTTACATCTGAATCCCATAATATAAACATTAATTCATTCATAACATATAAATAATTACTAGTGAATTTTAAGAACATACATTCAAAGCATTAAAATTGCATCACATAGGATAGAAATACATAAAGATCCAAACATTATATTTACACTAATCATTTACAAAATGAGGAAGAACGTACAATAGTATTACAATTTACAAGAAACCTCCTCGAATACAATTGAGGAGTAATATAAATATAACGGCTCAATTTGATATAGTACATCAAATGAAAGGAACATACAAAATGGTACCCACGAGCTCTCCAACTGGAAGATCTCTCCATCACAAACAAAAGAAGGGAACCCAATGGAGTAAGGTGCACGTTCCACCCAACCAAGTGGTACTCGAAGGCCCACCCCCCGTGCTAAGAGATAGTAACAAGGCTCCCTAGACAAATCCTACTACCTCTAAACACAGAATATCACATGACTAACCAAATAAATACAACGCTTACATAAGAGATGGATTGCTTCCAAAGTAAATGATAGTCAAGTATGTCAATTGAACCATACAAAAAAACTATTTCCATAGGAGAAACATTCTCTCAAAGCCGCATGGGTTACCTTGGCAGACCTTCCTAGGACTCGAACCCCATCATGAGTCACTTCCCTATAGATAACACGTGGAACAAATCCACAACCCAAGGGTGAATAGTGCACACATAAGGATATTAAATTCCACTCCAATACATAAAGGCATCACATCCACATTCTTGGAAATTGGGTGACTCACTGAGTTCAATTGAACATACTACCCAAGGGAATTCAAAGGCTAACAATAAAACACAACAATTCCCCAACTAATTATCACATCCGGAAGTCTTACTAACGCTTCAAAACATTTTTTCCCAAAATGAGAACACAAGAAATTACATACAAAAGGGCAATAAAAAAAGGAAATAAAACTACTCTTCGGATATCCTAAATGCAATTTCCCCTTCAGTGATTTATAGTAAAGTTTTTGATTAAGGTAAAAGAAGTTTTTGAAGGGGCCCCAAAACCCTTTAACAGTAGATAGAGAAAGGATAAAGCATTAAAAGTTTAACAAAAGATGAAAAACTGCCAACAAAGAAAGACCAGAGACCAGCGCAAAGACAACACAAAACAAAAAACCAACAAAACACCTGCAGGAAACCAACCACTAGGCCAAGTTTCTCAAGATTTCAGTGACCTCCTTTTCCAGGTTTTCCATGTTAATAGCAGCTTGCTTCATGTCCTATATGTCCACAGGGGGCTTGTCCAACTTCCTTTTCAGATTGGCTCTATTACGTTTGCTTGGCCCAACCCCTTCCTCCTGGCATGGATCTTTAACCTCCTCCACATCCACCACAGATTTTACCTGATGAATGCTTTCCAAATTTTTGACCATCATGTTCATGGTACTGGCAGTGGACTTAAGAATTTGTGGCTCATTTCCAAAACTTTTTGAATATATTCTCTAACATTTTTTAGCCTCCCCTCAATATCAAAAAATTTTCCTTCGTGATTGTTCTTGAAATGCTCTGTAATGCCTCACCATGTAACCCTAGAGGAAGTTGCAATTAACTACTCAAACACACACTTTAAAAAAAAAAGGTACAATTAACATGCAAGTTCACTACCCCATTCCAACAACCTCTAAAGTTATGAGAGTTAGATTACTTTAAAACCCAAACATACATCATAATTGAATCCATAACATTTATCTACTTAAGAAATCAATAACACATACATTCCATACATGATAATTTACATTATAATAATAAGAGATACAATAAGATTTCACAAAATAATAATTCAACAAGGAAGATTACATCTCTCATTCCCCGAATGAGGTGGAACCAATGAGTATGATTAAAAAATACAATCTTCCACCTCGAATTACAAATGAGGGGTAAAATTACAAGAATCAACTGAAATGAATATAAGCATGAAATGTAACTGGATCCCACAAGCTCTCCAACTGGAAATATCGTCAACACGAACAAGAATAGAATCCCAATGGAGTAAGGTGCATGTTCCACCCAACCAAGTGGTACCCAAAGGCCCACCCCCTGTGCTAGGAGATAGTAACAAGGATTCCTAGAAAAGACCATCCACCTCTAGACACAGGGTAAAACAAAACAAAACTGAATCAAATACAATTACAACACTATCACAATGGTTACAATGCTTCCAGAGTTAACTAATCAATTGCATCACTGATATAAACATACTGCTGACTTGGAGAAGTGTCATCATAATGCTACATGGGATATCCTGGTAAGTCTTCTTAGGCCCCGACCCCTCATGCAAACCAATGCAGAATTAGTTATCTCTCGTAGAGACAAGATAATGATCTTGCCATTCCAGGCCTTCTCATTCCATCCCAATTCTATACAATCCTTTGCGTCCATGAGCGAGGAACAATTAATCTTATTAAGTGTTAAATACTACCTATGCTTCTAATAAGTTTATTTAAATTATCACTGGATTAACTAACTCATAATGAGTTACCCTGGCACCACTTTGTGTGCCAACCCTCATTGAAAGCCACTCCTCTAAGACAACACGTGTAACAACTCCACAACCCAACGGTAAACTAGTGCACACTTAAGGATATTAAATCCCTATCCAAAACATAAAGGAAACACATCCTCGTATGTGGTAACCAGGTGATTAACTGAATGCAACTATACACACTACCCAAGGGAATTCAAAGGATGACTAAATAGTATGACAAACCCAAAGATTTAAATACCGCATCTGGAAGACTTATTAACGCTTCTAAATAATTTCCCCCAAACGAAAACAAAAGAAATTACATTTAAAAGAGCAATTTAAACTAGAATTAAATCTATTTTTTGGATTTCCTAAATCCACTTCCCTCAATAAAATACAGTAATTTATTACCTCAATAAGTTAATTTAATAAAGTCTCTTTCAGACAAAGAAGGAAATTTAAACTATATATTTCAATTCCTTAATTGCCTTTAAATGAAAACATTTAAATCTTCTATTAAAACATATCATTTTAAAAACCATTTCTTCTTTTCCAAAATAAATCATTTTAAAATCCAGTATTTCATCTATTAAACATACTATCTTAAAAATCCTCTAATTTTGCATTTAAGACATGCAAATATTTAAAACATCAATTAAATATATATATATTAAACATTATTATAAAAATTTCAAAAAAATAAATATAATAATGTTAGTAAATATATATACAAAAATATATAAATATATATATACACTAATATACATATATACCCATATATACACATACATATATTATATATATTTTAATATTATAAAAAACATAATATAAGATATTATTTAAAATAAATAAATTTAAAATAGGCGAACCTGGTAGGGGTTTTTGGGGTATACGTCGCATTTTTTTTTGGGGCAACTGTGTTTATCACAATCGACCCCATGCATATGGGCGACGACTGTGTTTAACACAACCGATCCCCATACTTGGTGGTGCGACTGTGTTTAACACAACTAATCCACCAAGTATGTGGGCAGCGGTGTTAAGGGGTGCGTTGGGCCCGACCTCCCCCACAATGCCTCCCATGGGGGCGGTTGTGGGGTGAGCCCCCAATGACCCAATAAAAATCAATTTTTTAAAATTTTTTTTTTATAAAAAAATTCTAAACAAAACCTGTGGATTTTGAAATCCGTCCAATAAATAAATGGGTTTCTCTTTTTCTTTTAAACAGTCATCTCAACAATGAAAGAAAAAAAAACATATATAAATATATATGTGTATGTATATATGTATATACCTTTCAAATATATATATATATACATATATATATTTATATACAGATTTATAAAAAATTATAAAACTAGTAGAGCAAATAATTTCTAGAATGATCACTTGCAACCATATATCCAATTTTATTTTGAGAAAACCATTTGAATACAGAGGTTTCCATAATTTACTACAAGATTTCACATGGTTTTTTTCATCTTAATCCATTTATGAGTTTCTCAAACAATGATTTTGCAACGAGCATATCAAATCTAAGAATATTTTCAAAAATAAAATTAATTTAAATAACAAGAACCTGGTTTCCAAATGCTTGAGAAGATTTGAAATGGTGCAAGGATTCCTCCACAGATTCAAGCTCCTTCCAAGCAATCAAAGAGAGCTTCTCCACAATCCAATTCCAAAACAAAAAAAACTATAATTTATTCCTCCTCTCTTTTCTTTCTCTCCCTTTTTCTTTCTTAGACTTTCATGGTTATAGCCAGTAAACTCCATGAATTTTTTTTTCTTTCAACCACCATCATAACTATTTTAAAACAAAACAAAAAATATCTTCCCAAATTCTTTTTGCATCAAATTCTCCAAATAATTTCAAAATAAAATATTTAACTAATTTCAAATAAAATATCTAACATTTCTAAAATAACTTAATTCAATTAATTTAATTAATTTTATAAAATAGATATAATCTAAAGATTAAATTAATTTACTAATTGAATTAAATTAATTAATTAATTAATTAACATCTTCCAACTTAATAAACCAGATTAATTTAACAATCAACTTAATTATTTAATGCCATTTATTACCTTTTTCAACTTGTAATTTAAATAATATCAAGGCAAAATTGAACAACATTAAAACAAACAAACCCAACTTAAAATCAATGACACACTATGACCAAGGTGATGGATTGACACGGGAAACCTAGCTACTATCTCCTAATCAAAATATTGTTGAGCAATGGACATGCTCAAACTTGCAAAACCAGGTGGAGTCAATGTCCTGTACCTGTAAACCTGCAAACAAAGCATATATCAAACATGCATATACATCATAATAAAACACACCATGAAGAGGGAATCACAGAATCGTAGGGCACTCGCAAATGAGTGGTACAATTCCATTCCCTTCACCAATACAATGTTACAAAAATGATGAATCTAACATCAATAATCTAATCAAAAGCATAAAACAACATTAATTCAAATATTCTCTATGCTAGTCTAAAGCATGTCATAATGATAACATCAAAATAAAATACCATCACATCAAAATGTAACATCCACATTGCTTTACAGTTAGCGATCAAATAGTAACCGAGTATCATAGTCAAAGTACTAATAGAAAACAAAGCATACCAAAGAAGAACACTGTCCAATCAAAAGAGAAAAATGGAGGGGTTCTATATTCTCGAAATCCTCCATAGTTTTCTTCAGGTACTCAACCATATATTTATTTTCATCTTTTGTCCACAGGTCCTTAGCTCTTCCTTTGTCCTTGCTTGTGTTATCAACTCTCTCCACCTTTTCCAATCTAATGTTATAACCCCTTTGATTAAGCTTTATCTCCTTTATCTTGAAGAAGGCCCACTTGATTAGACGAAAAAAAATCAACAGAACTATTGCGAGCAATAGCAAGGATGTCACCAGGGTACTCGTGCTCAACTTTGAAGTAGTGGTCATCTTCCTTGAGATCTCTAAGGTATCAAGGCCTATCCTCCATGTCCATTGTAGGATAGCTAGAAGTCTCAAAATAACTAGTATTCTGGGGTTCCTCATGGTCAGTGTGGTAGGAAGGGTCCTCCTCCAATTTTATTTTACCTTCCCTTGATGAGAAACATTGGGAGTACCTTTCGGTTTCAAATTGGAAATATTAGACCCAGGATAAATAGTTTTGGCCCTACCAATAGACGTCATTGCACTGGGTTTAGGGAGGGCACATGACTTAGACTTGCTTTTGACATTGCCCTTCTTCTTAGCTTCCATAGGGTGCTCTTCCTCCCCCTCCATTTCAGTATCCCACTCATCTTTTCCATATAACTATCACCCAACTCCTCCTTATCAGAGATAAAGTGAGGAGAAGGGGTATGATGGATGGCCGACAATACTTTAAAGTGTTCATAGATAAGAACAAGTAAACCCTCATGAATTATGGGATATCTGACCGAATTAGACACATAATCACGAAGATTCAAATTTAAAGAAGTAGAGAGGTAAAAAAGGAAGGGAGAACCTGACCTGATGTCTGAAATGGTTCAGGAGCACAAAGTGATACCCAAAAATTATGGTGTATCTCCCATCCAACGTGATATACTCTATAATCCTCAACACCTCCCTCCACAAAAACTTGATTTTCATAGCATCATAGCTACTCTTAGTAGCCCAAAATAGGTCCTACCTTTCCTTGTTAGTGCGAGGAAAATTCTTAACCATTTGGTCAGAGAGCTTCCTATCTCTATGAAACTTGAGACCTTGCACTGGCATACCGGTTACCCCAAAAATTAATTTCTCATCGATCTTCACTTCCTTCCAAACAAATTGATTTTTCCATTATTCCAGTCCTTCACAAAAATCCTGGTAACCTCCTAATCCCTACCATGGAGCTTCTCTAAATAGCTCATGATGCCACCCTTCTCCATCACCCTCCATAATTTTTCATTGGTCTTCAGCTCACTGCAATCAATCGGCTCCAACCTACAATGCTCACAACCCATTTTGTCTCCAATGCAACCTTTCTTCGAAGACTCCAAAATTCCTCTATTCGTGAGCGCAAAAATTCCCAGAAAATGTGTGAAGCACTAAAGATTAATAAAACCATAAAATCCATGGTACTCCACCCCTTGAAGAAAAATGATGAAACAACAGTACCAAGACTGCTTAGGAAAACTCGCCTTCACCTTAATCATTATTCAGAGAGGGAAATTGAACCTTCCCATGGGTTTGATCATACATAATTAAGGTTGTGATGTCAGCCTCAAGACCATCACTCCTCTTTCATGTCACTTTATTATTCGCCTTCACCCCTATGTTAGCTAAATAATCCACCACCGTATTGATCTCCCTATGGACATGGGTGAAAAAGTAGTTCTCAAAGGAATTAATAATTTCCTTAGATAAATTAACCCAATTTTCTATAGTCCAGGATGGCTTTTGAGACCCTTTAATACATTGGATTATATTGTTAGAATCTCCTTCAACCGATACATTTTTGTACTTCAACTTCCTAGCAAGGTTAAGGACTTGGTAAGCCCCTATGGCTTCAACAAGGTGGTTAGTTATTGCCCAAATAAATTAATCAAATAAAATCCCTTTACAAACAAAGAAGGAAAATCTAATTTATTTGTAACTTCAGTTCCTCAATTAATTTTAATAAAATATAAATTTCTTCTCTTTCCAAAACATATCATTTTACAAAACTTCTAACTATGCATCTATTACATGCACCTATTTAATATTCTATTTATATATATATATATATTTAAATATATATACAATTATATAATACACATATATATAATTATATATATACACAAATATATAGATACTATTTAAATATTATAAAATAAAACATCTTACAATTTTTCCAAAATAATATATATTAATATATATACGTATATTTATACATATATATACATACATAAATATATATATATATATATAAATATAAATATTTATGTATATATATAAATATATAACATATATATTTTAAAATTCAAACTTACTTACAAACCAATCGTAACCATAAAGTATCGACGGTTGAAGTTTTAGTTTATATTAGAGCTCAACATAAGGAGTGGGGGAGCGGGGGCGACTATGTTTACCACAACCAAACCCCCCAATAAGAAAGGGGTGACCATGGGAGGGGGAAGTGCTGACGCTGCCTACCCATAGCACCTCCCAATGGGGTGGCTGTGGGGAGAGCCCAACCTCCTCCAGAATATTTGATATTAACCTCATAACTTATATTTACAATTCCTACGAATTTATACTCCAATTCGCCGTACGGATAATTTGTCCAAAAATTTTCAAAATAAAATCTTCATTCTGGTTTTCAAAATATAAAATTTACAGACTTCATAAATCATATCTATATATTTATATAAATCTAGCAAAATGATTGCTCTAGTTGAGAAAATTATTTTCAAATTATATTCTATAGGAAGTTTTTCCCCAAAAGGCTATCTACATGAAACTTTCACGAAATTGTTTAGAAAGCCAATTTACAGAGAATTTTCTATAGAAGAATTTCTCAATTTAAACACAGATGTTTTCAAATTTGTCTAGACAAAAAAATCTAATAGAGGAGAAACAATAAATTTCTATAGGCAACATTTTCAAGGAAATTTCCTGAGAAGTTTTTCTAACTTATTTCTACAGAGAATTTTAATTCTTTCCCAACAAAGATTCTTCCAGATTCCTAATGTTTTCTTCTAGGTTCTTCAATGTTTACAACAATCCCAAATAAACTTGCAATAATTTTAATAGAAGATTTAATTTCTTCAAAATATTTCACGAAAATCTTCAAACATGGCTTTTTTCAATTTTAACAAAACTCAAAAGCTTCATAATTTGCACAAGCAATCTTTTTCCAGACAGTAAAATTAATCTAAGAAACTTTTCCAAAATGAAATTAACTAGAATAATAGAGGAACTTGAATTCCAATGCTTGAAGGAATGTGAATTGGTGTAGAACCTCTTCCTCAAAACCAAGATTCTTTCGGATCAACTAGAGCTTCCTCTAGAAACAAATAAATTCCATAGCACAAAGAATTTTCTTGAGACTGTCTTTTTTCCCAAAATTTTAACAAACAATATACAATAACATAGCTTAATTTTTTAAAAACAACCTTTCCCCACCAAATATCCTCTCCTCTCTCCCATGAAGAAACTTCTGACCTCACATAGTTACAACCATTATTCTCTCTGTGAATTTTTTTTTCCCAACAACCATCATTAATATTTCCAAACACATGTTGAAAACAAAATATCTTTCAAAATCAATTTGCACTAAATCCTCAAGATATTTCTAAAAATTAAAACATTTTAATAATTTCAAAAATACATAATATTTCTAATTTAAACTTAATTCAACTAATTTAATCAATTATAAAATAAATTTAATCTTAAAATTAAATTATTTTATCAAATAGATTAAATTAATTAATTAATTTAAATTACAATCTTCTAACATAATAAACAAGATTAAATAAATAATCAACTAAAATATTTAAATCATTTATTTTCCTTAAACACACTTTGCAACATAAATAATATCAAGGCAAAATTGAACAACATTATAACAAACAAATCCAACTAAAACTGACGACACACTGTGACTAGGGTTGTGGCTTGACAAGGGAAACCTAGCTACTAT
Organism: Sequoiadendron giganteum; assembly: GCA_007115665.2. Taxonomy (NCBI): domain Eukaryota; kingdom Viridiplantae; phylum Streptophyta; class Pinopsida; order Cupressales; family Cupressaceae; genus Sequoiadendron; species Sequoiadendron giganteum. The sequence goes on along the minus strand of CM021100.1, from coordinate 611,817,791 downwards.
CTCCCAATCAACAATACCATTGGGCAATGAACACACTCAAACCTATGAAACTAGGTGGAGTTGATGTCCTGTACCTGCAAACTTGCAAACAAAGCATATATCGAACATGCATATATATCATAATAAACACACTGTGAAGAGAGAATCGCGAAATCACAGGGCGCTCGCAAGTGAGTGATGCAATTTTGTTCCCTTCACCAATATAATGTCACAACAACTAATGGATCTAACATCAATAAAATAATCATGAGAATATAAAAATATCAGTTCAAATAAACACTATGCTAATTAAACGCATGTCATAATAATATCAAAATAAAGTACCATCACATCATAACATAGAAACCCACATCGCTACAAAGTTAGCGATCAAATAATAACAAAGCATCATAGTCTATCATAGTCAAGGTACTAACATAAAACATAAGCATAATAAAGACACACACTGTCTGATCAAAAAAGAAAAATGAAGGGGTATTCTCCCCCCTAGGGTCAGGCTTACTCTTGGAAGCCTGCGAACACTCATAGTACAAAAAATCCATATGATAACACATAATCATCAAGCACCATATTCATGATTTAACATAAATTCTTCACATACACACCAATGCACATCACCCGACATCACAACACAAGGCCACACATGGGTCTATCTAGACACCGAAAAGCAACATACTAATCCATGATACATAATCCATGAGCCAAGAGCCAATATCCATCTCACATAATCCATACATCATACTTAGTGACTTGATGGTGTTAGGCCACACACATGGTGAGACCATCCAATCAAGACCACAATGGCTTGTCTCTTGTTGTATAAGGTGATTAGCCTCCAAGAGATAGTCATCACACATAGGTGGGTAGTGGGTCCTAGCTAAGTAACAACCTCACATACCCCCATCCTCAATGTTCCCTACGTCTACTTCCTCGTATACACTCACCAAGTCCGCCTTATAAATCCTTGAAGAGGATTCACAATATGACACATTGTCGACATTTAAAACAATAAAGATAACTAGTTTAGCCACCAAATTCATAAAGAAGAGCAAATTAAAATTCAATTTCAACAATAAGGCAATAAATACACATAATTTCAACACTAAATCAAATATAACCCCAAGGGTTACAAGAAAATAAGATCACAAGGTGTGGCTAAACCATCAAAATCAAGTATAACAAGGTGTCAACCTTCACAATCAACAAAAAATCATCAATAACCATAAATAAAGTTCACAATCTTTAAAATTGCATTGTACAACACTATGTGACTATATACTATCCACAAAATGAGGAAGGAGGGAACAACGTTTGACTATAGTAATAGCCCTCATGTGGTGTGGAGTGAGAATGCCATCCACATGACCTAGAGTGTACTCCACGACTATCACATCGTCATTCAACATGGTCATACGCTAGCTGGAGAAGGAATGCACTGGTCGTATGCCACATGGAAGTGTATCTGTGGCTCCACAAAAATAGGCATGCGTAGAACACAGCCTGCATAGAGATACCTCATGGAAAAGGCACACACAAGTACTTGATGTAGCCAAAGGTATACATGGATAGTACCTACTCATATGCTATCTAACCAAACACTGTCGAAGCAACCATGAGTATCCCTCTACAAGTGTGTGAGGCCCCATAACACTCATCACACAAGTAGGCTATCATAACAAAATATCATAATGCGCCTTCACGTGTCTATGCACGTGGCATCGTGTAACACAACATCATCACCAATACTATGTCAGAACATCAGTGGGATGCGGTATCGTATCTATTGCATCATATCAAAACACGTGCATATATAATATATCACGACATCATCACCAACACTATGTCAGAACATTAGTGAGGTGGGCATCATATTTATTGCATCATGTGAGAAATGTGCAAATACAATATATATATATATAATGCAAAAATGATAATATCAATATGGCGCTACTCGAGCTTCACCTCTCATACATACAAGTTTTACTCAATAATTCCAGATCAACGTCTCTACGAACGACCAAGCATATACTAACAAACCAATACTATTGTACTCAAATCTGTGGGGATCGGACCAACACATATGGCTCAAGCATCCTGATCCATCGTAAGGGAAAGTAGTGGGTATGTTTCCTCAGGATTGGTTGTGCTGAGACCTCTTTGTGCTGCAATATGCGTATGCTGCACACTCCACCCAAGGAACTTTATGGCTGATACTATGCCTTCATCAATTGAGGGCTAGAGAACCAAAAGAAAAAGAATCTATGAAACTAAGTTTTGGTTAATATTATATATAAGTTTCAATGACACATGGATTGGCCCTCAATCAGGTAACAAACATGCAAACACAAATAATGGTATGGTTAATCCCACATCAAAATAAAAAAATCTCCCCATGGATGGGTACACAATATCACCATGCCATGGACACACAAAGCAAGTATGGGGTATTCACAACACTCAACCAAAGCATAGTTACTGGTTCCTCACATTTATAGGGGGGTACAATTACATACAAAATTCCATAAGAACATCCACTTCCATAACCCATGTGATACATATCACTACTTTTCATCCATAACCTTTTATCAGTATTCTTTCACTCTAGTCTTTTCCACAGAGCATATGATGCTAAATGTCATTGCCATAAATATCGCGACCACTTAACAACTCTCCACTAAAAAATTCACAAGGAAAACATAATGGGTTCATATATACCCAGAGTACCCAGTGTATGAACTTGGCTCTGATACCATGTGTAACGCCCTGCCACGTAACCCTAGAGGAAGTTGCAATAACTACAAAAGCGTACAAATTTTTTCATTTAAAGTGCAATAATAACATGAAAGGTGCACTACACTATCAAAAACATCCTCTAAGGCACACAACTAAGGTTACATCTGAATCCCATAACATAAACATTAACTCATTGATAACATATAAATAGTTACTAGTGAATTTTAAGAACATACATTCAAAGCATTAAAATTGTATCACATAGGATATAAATACATAAAGATCCAAAGATTACATTTACAATACTCATTCCCAGAATGAGGAAGAATGTACAATAGTATTATAATTTACAAGAAAACCTCCTCAAATACAATTGAGAAGTAATATAAATACAAGGTGCCAATCTGATACAATACATCAAATGAAAGGAACATACAAACTGGTACCCACAAGCTCTCCAACTGGAAGATCTCGTCATCACAAAAAAAAGAAGGGAAACCAATGGAGTAAGATGCACATTCCACCCAACCAAGTGGTATCCGAAGGCCCATCCCCCATGCTAGGAGATAGTACAACAAGGATCCCTAGACAAATCCTACTTCCTCTAGACACAGGCTATCACATGACTAACCAAACAAATACAACGCTTACATAAGAGATGGATTGCTTCCAGAGTAAATGATAGTCAAGTATGTCAACTAAACCATACACAAATACCATTTCCATAGGAGAAGCATTCTCTCAAATCCACATGGGTTACCCTTACATACCTTCCTAGGCCTTGACCCCCATCACGAGTCATTTCCCTATAGACAACACGTGGAAAAAATCCACAAACCAAGGGTGAATAGTGCGCACATAAGGATATTAAATTCCACTCCAATACATAAAGGAATCACATCCCCATTCGTGGAAACTAAGCGACTCACTGAGTTCAACTGAACACACTAGCCAAGGGAATTCAAAGGCTGACAATAAAACACAATAATCCCCCAACTAATTATCACATTTGGAAGTCTTACTAATGCTTCTAAACAATTTTTCCCAAAATGAGAACAAAAGAAATTACATACAAAAGGGCAATAAAAAAAACAAGAAATAAAACTACTCTTCAGATATCCTAAACAGGGATAACTTTAAGAAACCCCCCCCTCGGCGCAGGTGTAAAATCCTGGCGAATCCTGTATACTTCTCGATGAAAAATATTAAATTTATTGGCGATTTTTTTCGTTTTTTGAGGAAAAAAAATCCCCATTGGCGAATCTTTTATAATCCGTGGAAGTCTATGGAAAATCATGGCGAATTGCAATTTTTTTAAATTCAAAAAAATATTTTTCATTGTCGAATAAACCCATTTTTCAAACCAGAATTTTTTTCCCATTGGTGATTAAAACCTTTTTTCAAAGCAAAAAGTATATTTTCATTGGCGAATTAAAATGAATCTAAAAATAATAAAAAAATCCAGTGGCGAAATAAAAATCATATGGGACGTTCGATGAACGACTGTAGTTGCATTCCAGAAGTAAATCTATCAAGCAGTAGACTTGCGATTTGAAACCTCCGGAATATCACTAGAACCGTTAGATTTCTAGAAATCAATGGTTGAGATTTTATTACCATATAAATGGTTATAAAGTTCTGTTTCTCAACAATTGGGTGACCTCGACGGGATGCACAACTTTCGAAGTGACAACTCATTTAATGATTTGTACGATGCCATTAAGGGATGTCTTCTCAAACACCAAATGGATAGATCTTAAATAAGGTATTAAGGAGTTTGGACAAACGAATTTAGTAGTAGATTGTAAAGTTAAGTGAGTCTGCATACGAGGAAAGGTGGCAGCATTTTGAACTCCATACTCAAAGTTTCCTCAAAATGGTACTTCTAGCCGATATTAGGGTATGGGAAGATGAAATTGTGGCCTTCATGCAACCCAATTTGAATTGGCTTGAAGAAGAGCAACTCGACATCATTTTCCAGCTACGTTCAATGGCGTGGAAAGAGAAAACTAGCTATGCCGAGTACAACAGGGTGATTTTTGTTTTAGAGGAAGAAGAAGAACGCGCTGAATTTCATAATTTTGCTATGGAAATGCAGTTGGAATTGTACAGAGTCCCAGAACCTCCAACAGTTTAACAACGTTACAACATACACGAATCCTTTAGTGAATTGTGAATTTGTGACACATAATGATAAGGGGGCGTAGTTTCAGCTTTTGAGCACTTTTTGAATGTTGATTGTACAGGGTGTGGGGTGACAGGTCTGTGAAACCATATTTTTGGCATTAGAGAGATAAAATAATATATTTCTAAATCTTTGTATTTATCAATGCTTCCTTTTAATTATGAATGAATTGTGTTTCTTCATGATAATTGTTCAATGTTTATCTGTTAGTGTTAGGTCAAATTCAGAATGCTTATTTTTTCATCTCTGAGAATTTGTGTTCAGATTAATTCATCGCTCATTCACTCTTTTCAATGCCTCAAATCTTGATGTTGTAGATTTCATTTCATTTAAATTCTCAATATTTTTGAAGAAACTATGGTTGGCAGTGGCAGTGGCGGCAATTAATGCCATATCAATATGTGATATGAACATCCAAAGCAATTTCTTGGACAACTCATAACTTTAATGAAACAAGATTTGTAATGATTTCATATCATTTGAATGAGTGATTTTGATAGCTTGTCAACTTGAGGTAGAGTTCAAGTTGGCACGTAGCAAGATGTCAATCAAATTAGAAATTTTAATTATACAGGCTAGTAGCGGCACTGGTGGCCCATAAATAAGGATAGTGATTCATTGATTAGTAGATAGTTCCATAAGGGTTTTTATTTTCTAGGGTTAATAAGGATTCACGAAGAAGATGATGCAGTAGTGGGGATATCGTAAATTCTCCTACCTACAATTATGTAGTTACAGAGTAATCAGTAAAAGATGAATTTCCTTCAAGTTCAGAATGGGTGGAATTGGAAAGAAGTTGATTTGGTTAACCTGAATTTTCAGATGCGTTTTGAACTAGGATGAGGAGCTCTGATGGAGATAAGTGCTATCCAAATGCATAGAGGCTGCAAGTAAAAGCTGGGAGTAGATTTGTTTCTCCTTCTGTATTGTAACAACTCCCATTTCCCCAGCATGGTTGGCCAGGCAAGCTCCATGCATTTATTTTCAATGAGACATTTGTTTCTCATTTTCTGTATGACTCTGGTTCTCGAAGGGGATAAGTACATTTTGTATCTTCATGGCTCCCATTTCCCCAGGAGTGATTGGAACCCCCTTTGCCCAGCATGGTTGGAAAATCCACCAGCAGAAGCTTGGAATCATGAATTTATTTTTAGAGCCAAATTTATTTTTAGAGATAGATGTGTATTAGGTTTTCAACAACAAAGCTTGGAAATTGGAATCAATTTGTAATCCATTGTAACAAGCAACAACTTGGAATAAATTATTAAATTTTGTCTAGGTAAGGTACTAAAGTGACACACTAACATATGTTATTTATACAAAACAGGAGCTACAGTGCTACTTGTCTGTAAAAAGATATGTAATAATGTGACACTGAAATTCAGTTGCAATAAAATAAATGGTTGTGTTGTGCTATTCTTGAATCTTCATTATTCATTTACGTTTAAGAGTAAAGAGTTGTTTTCTGAGTTCGGAACTTCAGTGTCACTCTCTATTAATAATTTAACATGTTCAAATCATTTTTTTTTCTTTTGAGAAATTAAGTAATATACTCTGTGCAATATGCACTTGAGAATTCATGGTTATATCGGGCCATCGGGGGAATGCAATCATTCGTTCCATTGATGTTTATGTGTTACAACGATGTGCTTACTTTTGTTGATTCTATCGGTACATCGGGGATTGGGAGCGGTCAACGCACCTTATGAGTTATGAGTCTTCGTCTTCGGGCCATCAGCGGGGCTGTGATGGGGGTTCCACCGATAAAGCATTGTTAGGGGGATGCCTATGGTATTGACTTTAAAACACATGTGTCATGTTAATTTTTTTAAGTTATTATCATAAATTAGTAAATTACTAAAGTTTCAAGTTCAACTATTGGATGAACATTTGATGTATGGTTGTAGTTACTTCCGTAATGAAATGAACAGAGCGATCGACTTCCCAACTTAAACCTCCAGAATTACCCTATATCCGTTAGATTCAGAAAGATCAATGGTTAAGATTATGACAATAGCAAACAATCAATATGAAAATTTTATGATGGTTTGACTTTGGTCATTTAAATGCCTATCAAAAAAATTGTTTAATTTACAAATTTTTATATAAAATCTTTTATAAATGGATTATCTTGAAAAATTAGAAAACAATGATAATTATTAGTGATAAATATAAAAATCTACTGTTATAATTAACAATTAACAAAAGTTTCTAAAATCGTATTAAAAATAAATCTTGTTAAATATATTCTAAAAATTAAAAATAATTATGTTTTATTTTGAAAAGATTCTAAATTAATATATATTTTTATAATAATATTATAAATCATATATATTAATATAAAAAATGATAGCTATTATAAAAAAGTCAAAAGTTTCTAAATTCATATTATAAATATTCAAAAAAGTTATATTCTATTTTCTTTTTATAATAAAAATTATAAAATTATATATATTATAAATTAAAATACTATATAATAATTTTTTACAGTTTAATAAAAATATAGCAAGTCAAACTATAAGTCTAATAAATTTTATAGCTATAATATACGGTCTAAAATTGAAAAAACGGTCAAATATGTAATAGACCATCAAATTCTGTAATGACATGCACAAAGCTATGGGCTTCCCAACTTAAACCTCTGGAATTACCCTATATCCGTTAGATTCAGAAAGATCAACGGTTAAGATTATGACAATAGCAAACAATCAATATGAAAATTTTATGACGGTTTGACTTTGGTCATTTAAATGCCTATCAAAAAAATTGTTTAATTTACGAATTTTTATATAAAATCTTTTATAAATGGATTATCTTGAAAAATTAGAAAACAATGATAATTATTAGTGATAAATATAAAAATCTACTGTTATAATTAACAATTAACAAAAGTTTCTAAAATCGTATTAAAAATAAATCTTGTTAAATATATTCTAAAAATTAAAAATAATTATGTTTTATTTTGAAAAGATTCTAAATTAATATATATTTTTATAATAATATTTTAAATCATATATATTAATATAAAAAATGATAGCTATTATAAAAAAGTCAAAAGTTTCTAAATTCATATTAAAAATATTCAAAAAAGTTATATTCTATTTTCTTTTTATAATAAAAATTATAAAATTATATATATTATAAATTAAAATACTATATAATAATTTTTTACGGTTTAATAAAAATATAGCAAGCCAAACTATAGGGTTATGGTCTAATAAATTTTATAGCTATAATATACGGTCTAAAATTGAAAAAACGGTCAAGTATGTAATAGACCATCAAATTCCGTAATAACATGCACAAAGCTATGGGCTTCCCAACTTAAACCTCTGGAATCACCCTATAACCGTTAGATTTAAAAAGATCAACGGTGAAGAATTTGGAACTTGTAGACCTAAGACGTGTCATTCACTTTAATGTTCCAAGTTCGAAAAACAAAGCATTTAAAGCACTTTGTATTGCTAAGTGTCAACTGTCAAGTGATTAATGTTTATTTTAAAAGTTAATATTATTAACTAATCATGTTTCAACCATTGGATGAACATTTGATGTATGGTTGTAGTTGCATTCTGTAATGACATGCACAGAACGATGGGCTTCCCAACTTAAACCTCCAGAATCACCCTATAACCGTTAGATTTAAAAAGATCAATGATGAAGAATTTGCAACTTGTAGTCTTGTAGACCTAACTCCTAAGACGTGCCATTCACTTTTACATTCCAAATTCCAATTACGAGAAAAAAAACATTTAAATCACTTTGCACTTTGAAATTTTACTGATTTCTAAAGTCTTCAATCTTCAAATTGCTCATTGCAGTGCACCACCCTGTTTTGGATTCCATAGTTCCACTTCCAACAATGCCATTCCAGTTTTCAAGCGTCGAGACTCATAATCTGGGTAAGTGAAAGAATTCCTGTGGCTACATTTCAACTTTCATCGTTTGACATTTCTTAAAATCTTATTTTGTCAAAGTTTGAAGTTTGGTTTTAGACTTTAGAGACTCAAGAATTCATTAAAATTAAGGAGGACTAATAGGTATTACTTATTAGGGAATTCAAATTACACAACTTCACATTTGTACAAGCATGTCTACCACCAGTACCACTACAACAATGTCCGATAAAAAAATGCATTATGCAGAATTGCTTAAAACCCCAGGTTTCACCAATGGGTACCATGATATTTATGATCCTGAAATATATGGTAGGCGTACCTCAGAACTTAGATTTTCATCTCAGAATAAGGCTGCAAAGCGAACATAAGTTGATATTATCAGTGCATCGTGGGTAATTGGATTAGGGCACATGATGTTACATGAAGTTTTCCCTTGCCCAAAATTTATCATGGTCTGTGCCGAAAATTATGATGATAAGAAAAGAGCAATTGTTAATAAAGATAACCAATAAGAATTTTTATCCATTAATGCAGAAGAACATGGAAAAGTGTTGGGGTTTACAACCAAAGAATTTGGAAACCACCACATTGACCTAGAAAAGCTTGCTAGTGATTATGAAGCAGTGGAAGAAAGGCTGAAAAATGATTTCTTAAATCAAATAGTTAAGGATAGAAACAAATTGAAAGGTGGTAATAAGCCTCCTTATAATTTGGATTTTTTTAAACCATGGGTTCAGGATACTATTTCCATGCTTGCATTTTGCCTCGGTCTGGATAGCAATTTGGAAGTGGGTGCAAGCCTCCTTGAAATGGTATATAATATCCATTATACTAAGGAACATGTCAAATATAATTATACACAACACATTGTAGAATCCATGCATAATTTTTTTTTAATGATTAAAGTAGGTTCCACGAAGACATTTAGGTTCACAACCTACTTGTGCTATCTTTTTCTATTCAAATTTAGAGGAATGTTTCAGACCAACAAGCTTTAGATTCAGCCCTACAGTAATGCAGAGGAAAAAAAAATGGCTCTAGTATATGAATGGACCAATGAGATAAGGATGCATGATTCTCAAAGGAACTACAATCATTTTGTAGACTACTTTTTGGCTCCATTGCATTAAGTAATTACAAATAATCCAATGCCTAGATTGCCTATGTCATGCAGAAACTGCATGCAACTAGGAAAATAAATACAATTGGCTGATTGGTACTTAATGGAAGAATATACTGTGCTCAGATTTTATGGATCGGGAGTACAACCATACAAACTTCCAATACATGTGACATAAAGGGTTTTTGCATTGGAATATGTAAGGCAGGTGCAGAGTGCTGATGAACTACACTTTCTTAGTTAGCAAAAGAAGACCTTATTTCCTTCTTTACCTTTTTCATGTGGAGGGTTCACATTCGAGAGAAAAGCATTTAGTGTGGCACATAATATTTTGATTTTTTTTAACTTTGATCCTATCTGTCACTGGCAATATGATCCATGTGACATCATTAAATCAATGATTGTGGCCAATAGGAATGCTGCAAATAGAATTCAACATCAAACTAAACCCTTGCTTGAAAACTTGAGAAACAAGGATTCTTGGGATGAGGTCAAAATAGCAATGGAGAAAAGTGCTATTGAGAATGGTATTTCTTTTGAACAATTGTTAGCTATGGCATTGCACCAAAAGATAATCAGGACATACAAAATTTTTTTCTGTAAAAAGTGATAAACCATCTAGTAGAGTAAAAATTCCAGGTTCTCTAGAGACAAAACTTATAGATAAAAAATGGTCACGATAAAAAATTACCGCCTTTTGGTCTATGAGGAAGGACCTAGGTGATCCAAGAGCTCTTGAAGAGTATGATAATAACGAAGAAGATGAAGAATTTAGCAAATTGTGGAATATAGAGCATGGGCATCCCGATGGACGTGATGAATCTGATGATGATATTGATATGGAAGAAGAAGAAAAAAGCCATGCCAATTACAAACCTGGTTTAAGTGAGGCCGCAAAATAAAAATATGCTTCAACATATACTTTAGGAGCAACCATACTTGAAAAAATTGGTTATGAAGGTGGTCCTTTGGGGTCCAAAGGACAAGGCCCTTTGACGGTAACAAATGTTGAGCATAGAAAACCAGTTGATAAATCTGGCCTTGGGCTTCGAGGTGAAAAGCTAGACCAAGGGCATACAAGTGAAGCTCAATTTGTTAGAGCTTCTAATCCTCATCCTCATGGTTAGATACAATCACAACTAGGACATGCCCTTGGTGGATAGCTTAGTGCAACTGGGAGTGCCATTGGTGGCGATGGTATGGGTAGTAGTACTAGTAGTGGTCAACATGTGAAACAACAACAAATTACACACATTACTAAGAGGAAAACAAAAAAAAATACCACAGAAACACCAGGTGATCAAGGCAATCAAAAGAGGCAAAGGATTTTGAGAGACACTATTAGTGGATCCACCAGTACCACAAAGGAGTTATTTCTAGAAACTCCCACAAATCAAGTTAGTGTGGGTGCGACATCATTAGCAACTGCAAGTACTCCTATTCCTTTTCCATTCAAGCATTCCATTGTTCCTGCCTCCCTAGGTTATGATTTCATTGAAGAGTTTAAAAAGAAATCAGACTTGAATAAAAAAGAAAAGAAGCAACTGATGGAGAGTGCGTTTGCTGTAACTTTAGAGACTGCAACAACCATGGTATTACCCACATTTGACACAAATAAAGAAATCATGGAGTACACAATTGTTGTTCCCATTGTTCAAAACAAACCAACAAATCAGATGGATCGATCTGAATACCAGGTAACCAATTTTCAATTGGATTTTTCTGGCCTAAAAAATACTGACAAAATTAATGTATCAAAGAAGAACAATGAATTGGTGTACACATCATTGCTAAAGCAACATAGAGAGAAGAAAAGGTTGCAGACCCAAATAGAAAAGTTATAGGAAGACCTAGCAAGTGAGAAAGTAAAAAGGAAAGCAGTAGATAACAAGAGCAATCAATTAGAAAAAAGAATAATAAAATCTACCTTTACATCAGCAAGCAATGAGGATAAATCAAACGAGAGAGAAGTGAATGACCTGAAGCGAAGGATAGATGAGAGCAACAAGAAATATGATGAGGAAAAATCCACTTCAGAAAATTTAAGACTAAACATTGCGAATGGAAATGCACAGTGGGAACAAAAATTGGAGAAATAGAGAAAAACAAATGAAAGATTAGAGACAGAGCTGATGAAAGTAAAAGAAGAAATTAAGTCTTCTCAAAATAGGTTATCTGCATTTTGTAGAGATACAGTGAGGCATATGAAACAAAAGATCTGGGATGAAATAATGCAGAGGTTTGATCATTTGTGTGACATGTTTCAATTGATTGATGCTACCATACAACATTATAAGAAGCTCAACAAATATTTAGTGGACAACAAAAAGGTGCTGGAATCAGAGAAATCTACAAATGAAGTTCTACAAACAGTCTACAAAGCCAGTGACAATGATCTGAAATCAAAAGGGATTACTAATCGGATTGAAACCTCAATGAAGTTGTCATCTATCATTGAAAAGTGTTCGAGAATGTCTGGAACAAAGGAATATTTGCATTTGGTTGCAGACAAGATGAAGGTGGTGGATGAAAAGGTAAGGAACTTCACAAAGCTTGGTTTTCAAGAGCCTTTTGACACCAATGAGCGATTCACTGGAAAGGATGCTTTCAGAAAGAAGATGGAAGGTGCAAGGAAGATTGATTTAGACCAGTTTCCTCAGAACCAAGATGTGAACTATTTGGATTCCATCAGAACACTGATAACCTTGAATGCAAAATTGACTGAAGAATTCAAGACAGGTTCCATTTCCAATTAAAATAAAGAAATGTTAACAAAACTTCAAGTCAAACAACATCAGTTAGAGAAAATGGAAATTCCACCACCTAAAGAGTGGAAGTTGCTAGAAAAGTTGATACAGTGACTTGATCTATTATTTTCAATCTTTGATAATATGAGTTTCAAAGTTCCAACTTAGCTCTGTGCAGACTTGTCTTTGGGCATTGACAAGATTTTGCATTGCCAATGCCAATATGTACTCCTTCATTTGAAATTCAATTAAAAAGCTCAAATTCAAACTTCAATAATGTGATGATGTTCAATTATCAGGATTCTGTATTATTTATTTTATCATTTGAACTAGTGATGAACTGTTAGCTCTTTATATTTACTTCTTGGTAGAGCTTCCATTTCCAAGTTATGGATGTTGAACTGTTAGCTCATTATATTTACTTCTTGGTAGAGCTAAAGCTTATAAGTTATGCATGTTGAACTATTAGCTTTTGTTATGTTTTGACTAAAAATCTTGATCAGTATCCACCAACTTACACCTCACCCACATCCCACATACTGCAAAAATACACTACATTTGATTTTATGATTAGCACAAATTGTAGGGATTTGTGTGACAAGATCCATTTTGTGGCCCACATTACTACTTGATCAATGATCATGTCCATAAATAAATCTAAAACCCCATGGTCACAACCCCTATTCCTGAATAATTCAAATTCAATGTACTGAAAAATTGAATAACATAAATAATTTGAATAACATAAACAACCACTTTGGAGACAGCCAAATAAGTTAATAACTTATAAGCATATGAATCCACAACAGTTGAACACTCGAAAGAAAATCAGTAGATATGTGTAACCTTCTCCATTGTATTGATCTTCAAAGTTCAAATGATATACATTATAAAAATAGTTTATGATATGAATAATGAGATGGATGGGCGAATTGGTGCAATCTATTATCTACCTTCTTACTATTTTATACTTTAAAGTCTAATTAAAAATGATGTGATGATCCATTGATCTCCTATTGGGGTCTTGATCTCTCTTATATATGAGAGGCAACAAGCTACAAACCCCTTGCAAAAAGTTATGGTGTTTTGACAACTAAACATAACTCAAATTATAAATAAAACAATGCCGCAAGTGAATGCACTGATCCGTTAATCTCCAAGCAGAAGCTCGTGACCACTGACCACCTAAGATCTGTTCAAGGCTTCTACTCCATGATAGGGCGCTCATAATGTTGTCGACTAGCATTCTTCCTCTGAATCTGATGGTTGTCCCGTTGGATCTGATTCTAACAAATCTACAGTTTGGCTAATAAACATATTGACTATAGAGAGGTGATGGATGTACTCCTGTTCAACATAGGTGTCCACGTTAGAGATTGCTTCTTTCATATCATATTCCAGAGACATTCTTTTTTCAAGTTGCTTATGAATGTTTTGTAAAACCATATCCTCGTCATTTATTTCTTGCAACGTAGCAATCAGAAGCCCATCAAGCTCTTCCTTCCAATCATCATATTCTCGTAGGTTTCTAATGCCAAAATAAAGTGTCAGGAATGGGACTGAATCAAAGCAGATGAAATCTTCCATAAGCCTATTCCGTTATGTGATTCTACCAACTTGTTATATGTCAACAATATTTATCCTTTCATGGCATTCTTATCTGTGAGCTCCTTTTTTTTCTCCATCATTCTAGGCTACAATCATTCATTCTCCACCAATGCAATGCGTGTCTAATTGAATACTTCCCAATATTCAATAGCACATTTCATCATTTAATTGAACCTTTCTTTTATCATTTCAGATACACTGTTATATTTGATGGTTTTCACTTCTTTCTCCAATTCTTTGCATTTCCCCTGGGATTTCAGATGGCAATTCTTCTAGTAGGCTGCATTAGCCAATGCATCAAGCACTCTCTTATCTTTTTCAAGCCATGGGGAGTACAACTCTGATGTGGAGGAGGAAGATATTTTTTCTCGATGATTTGCTAGCTCCTTCTTCAGTTTGTCATTTTCCTTAATCAATTGTCTCCATAGGGTTGGTATCCACTACTCGTTGAACCAAGAGATGACCAAACACTTGGTTTGGATTACTAATTATAGTAGGTCTTTTATCATGGGGATACAGTGACCAAATAAGCAAGGTGGCTTCGTTTGGGTTGTACCCAGATCCTGAATACATTTTGTCACTTGCTTCTTTTGTTAAGTTCATTGTCGTATCCCCTCTTTTTCTGAAGCTATCAAATACAATTGAAGAGCTAATATCCCACCCTGGTAGGAGCAACATTCCAGCTTCTTGAAGTAATTCCCTACCTCTTTTAGGAGTGATCGACTCCATTTCCTTTTCTATCTCCCTTTTCAATTCCTCTAGAGCGGTTGCCTCATGTTTAGGAGTGATATCCTGTATCTGTTGTCTCATTTTTCTACCTTTATATTCATAAACAAATGATTTAAATTCAGAAGATTTAACAAAATCACAATTAGAAATAAACTGTTGTCCAACCATGACCCTCACATCATCAGATAGTTCATTTGATGCTTCAAATATTACAATATTTTGCTCTTGAGGGGGATCGTACTATGCAATCACAGGAGCATTGATTTGCTTGACTTGCTCACCCTCTTCATCACTCTGCTCTTCTTCACTTATATCAATATCTACAGAAAAACATACCTCAGGAGTAGGTTGTGAAGGTATGTAATCCAAGGGCTCTATGTCTTCATCTTGTACTCCTGAATAGGTTGCATGAGGTGCATCAAAAACAACTGGGGGAACATCCTTTACCAGTTCATTGACATGAGCGATGAGTTGCTCAATTCTTGTTAAAGGATCCTGTATCTCACCAAATGCCTTTGAATAAGATGGGACATTTTTCCTCTTCCATTCCTTTGCAAGCATAATCTTGTTATAGGTGGCCATTCTTTCCTTGTTGGAAGCCTCATCATGGTTTCTTATGACATCTTCGATTGAGAACAAATGTTCATAACCTGATAGCCCCTGTGATAATCTCGCCTTGTGAATAAACCCTTCTGCATCAAATTGTTTCCTTACATCACCTAGAGGTAGGTTGTACTGTGCTAATTTACCATCAATTTCTCCATATCCTTCATTGGCAACCACTGTAAAGTCTCCAAAACATAAGGTGCTGGGCATAATTGATTGTTTGCTATGTCCTTTGAGGTGTTTGGAATCAGATTTTGCCAATTGCCTCACAATTTCTAAAAAAGAAATTCGGTCAGGAACTATTTGTGGCATCAAGTGTGGAGCCCCTTCAAACCCATAAACCCTTATCACTGTATAATCAGGAAAAGCATACTAGTCTCCCCAATTATGATTCACTTTATTTCTCCGGTCATTTTCCTTTGGTCTTAGAAATCTTTGTACTTCTGGGGATAGGTTATAGTTGCACGGATACCCCAACAACTTCATCAATGGTTTTACATAAAATTCTTCAAAATAAAGGTAATGAGACCTAAAAAATTGGCTGTCCCATAATGAAGTCCACATTTGTATAGGTTTAAAATCTCCATTTTCATCTGTATCTTTTATCCTTAATTCTTCACTCCAGACCCCTCTGACTTGTCCCTCGTACAATAGCAAATGCATAAGTAAAGAATAGTGTTCAAAATTAATATTATCACTATTATTTTTAATCTTTTCGAGCCCTCGATGTAGGGCATTGGCCAAGTAGCTAGCATAATCAAATGGCCCGGCATCCTTGCTCTGTATGTCTGCAGCTAAGACCATTGGGGAAATCAACATGAGAGGTGGAACCTCTACTCCCAAAACCTGACCAACTGAATAATAGGTGTATCAGAAATACTCTTCAAACAAATCTTCATGGAAAGGAGGGTTTTCATTGCTAGAGAACCTCCTGAGTTGGCCTCCATCATCCTTGGGCCTATGCAAAGGTAATTTCCATCCCTTATAGCTAGTATCCATGTGGCGATACTCTGTAAAGAGATATTTGAGCATGAATGATAAATTCAGTGAACACTCTAATTGAAAGACATTAGAAATGGGATCCCTAGAAATAACAAGCATGTCATCCCCGGCATGTGACTGAATAGTTCTTTTCTTGGGGTCATATCTGATAGCAAGAGCTTTAATTAGCTCTGCTTTCACAAACACGTTGAGCACCACAAGTCTTCCCAGGTTCAACCTCCATGGATTGCAGATTGGTTGGAACCTAAATTGTTTTCTGTAATGGTACATGAAGAGGTCGTACCCTCATTGCGGTGTACAAATATCCCCTAAGCCCTTATGTTTGTCCCATAATCGATCCATGGAAGGATTCATTTGAGCACTCCTCTTGGGTCTCAGCCCCGACCCAGGACATTGATCTATCAGGTCTTCATTTAGGAGTCTCTTAGGCTTTTCGGTTTTCTATTTTTTTAGCTTTAGGTTTGTCTGTACTCTCTTCCATTATTTAAATCTTAAGCTTTTGAGTAAAATAGCTTCTTAGCTGGGTCTGAAAGTGAAGTACTTATGTGAGTCTCGCTGAGTCGCCTCCACAGTCCATCGGTTTTTTCTACATCAAAACTCCAAGTTTTTGCCTTTCTACTTCTGCCTTAAGTAAAATCTTCCAGGATTTTGTAACAACTATGCGATCAACTTGTGATATAATTCACTTCAATTTTGGTTCATAAATGCACCGCAACATGATGCCATGGGATGTCACATTAGTCTTTCACCGATAGCCACCCTCTCCATTGGTGGACACCTATCCTTCGTTCTATTGGTGGGATGCTAGATAATGTTTCCCCGATGCAGCATTGTTCCCTCGATATACTTTATGCATTTGATAATTCATGCCCATGGCCATGGGCCATGGTTATAATTCATGGTTACTTTTGTTGACAACTTGACTCTATCGATATATCGGGAGAGCAACTTAGGAGTCAGCCCGATAGAGTATTGTTACACCGGTAATAGGTTGTGAGCTATTTTTATCGGGCCATCAACGGGATTGTGATGGGGTTCTGTCGATGAAGCATTGTTAGGCCAATGGTATTGAATTTTGTTAGGAATGGGGGAAGAACTATGTCACTACAGAATTTCAAATTTTGTTTAATTACGCTGAAAGCGTTATACACTGGAAGCAACAAAGGAATATTCATAAACTTTTTGAAGCTTCATTGAAAATGACAGGCAAGTGGAAGTATGTGCTCCTTAAAAATAACAAGCACTTAAAATGTTTTTTTTTTCTATTTTTCGATTTTTTTAAAATTAAAAGCTTCCTAATAAATAGTTGTTAATTTAAATACTTTTGGTTTAAAATTACAAACTAAGATATGTATGCTTAAATAGTTTTTTATATATATTATTAATTAATATATATATATATATATATATAAATAGTAGAAATAGCTTTTTATATATATTATTAGTTTTTAATATATTTTATTAATTAATATTATAATAAACAATGTTAAGTATTGATAACTTTCAACATTCTTTATATATATTATCAATTAATATATGTATACTAGTATTTATGGATGCAATGTGAATGCAGGCTATAATATGGATCTTGTCACACAAATTACTACAATTTGCATTGTTCATAAAATCAAAGTGTGGTATATTTTTGTGATTATTGATAAAATAAGATAATTCATGCCCATGGTCATAAATTATCATGCCCGTGGTCATAAATTATAATTCATGGTTACTTTTGTTGACAACTTGACTCTATCGGTATATTGGGAGAGCACCTTAGGAGTCAACCCGATAGAGTATTGTTACACCGATACTAGGTTGTGAGCTATTTTTATCGAGCCATCGACGGGATTGTGATGCGGGTTCTGCTGATGAGGCATTGTTAGGCCGATGCCCGATGGTATTGAATCTTATATAATTTGTAAAATATCATCAACTACGTTGCTATAGTTTGACTTTGGCATATGTATTCTGATTCATGAAGTGCAATATAATATAAAAATATCATGGAGACTTGGACTACAATATAAAATAAAATATTTTGAATTTGAAGTGCAATGATACACAATTTATTTGAATACAATATACAAAATCATCAACTACAGTTTGGAATATGATTCAAGCTGACATGCAGTGCTTGAGTGCAATATAAAATAAGATATCATGAACATGAAGTGCAATGATTCACAATTTCAATGTTCATTGAATACAATATAAAATATCTTCAGACATCAACTACACTTTGGACTTTCGAACAATGGAAATTGATTCATGAAATGCAGTAAAAATACCTAAAACCTGCTAATTATCTCCCATTTCCCAAACGGAGTCAGGGTCCTCAAACCGATCCTCATCTTCAGATAAAGTAAAAGAGTCATCTTGATTTTGAGACTGCTTTATAGTTTCTTCGGACTGTGTCTCAAATTCAACATTCATTGTTTGATTTGTGTCAATTTAAATATCATTGTCATCTGTCCCAGGTCCAGTCCCACTACCACTACCACCAGTACTGGCGGCTGTTGGAATTGGAGAGCCTGTGTTGCACAACCCGGTTCCTCTTCTTTCACATGTGGACCTCCAGATTGTGAGTGCCCTTTCAAAAGGGAATTTTTTGACATTATACGCAGTTCCTTTCATCCTCAAGCAATTTTCCAAATTCTTGTCTAGTTTGTTTCTTAACTCTGATTTCAAAAACCCCAATGTACTGAAAACTCTCTCATCCTCCACCGACCCCAATATCATTGTTTGACATAAATCAACAAGTTTGAAATATTTTGACATCGAACCACACAATATTTCACTCTGACCTAAGCTTGTCCAAACCTTTTTTATTGATCCCAATTCAAAGGCCTTCTCCTTGCCCATGGATTTATACTGCTCCCTCATAGCTGTTGCAAAAATCCAAGATTGCTTTCTAAGCTTTTTTTCATCTAAAATTCCTTCTATTATTTGTTCATTGTATGTTGCCTTTTTTGAAAACTGTTCGATCAATATTTTTAATTGATCATGAAATATTTTGGGTTATCTCGGTTTACCCAAAATTGAGGATACACAATACCCATGGCTTCAAGTATTTCATGTCGAGGGAATCTTTCATGAATCTCTGAGGAAAGAGATTTTGCAATTTCCTTCAAATTATCACTAATAGATTTAACAACGCTGTTAAAATCTTCCTCGTTAACAGGTACTTCTTTTCTAGAGCGCCTGCCAGTGCCTGTCTTACAATGGTACATTGGTATCTCATATCCACGTACACAAATACATAAGTGCCCGCTTGCATTAAACTGTAAATAATTATCAGGATTATTCAAATCAGTAATTTTCCGCCACATCAAATAATTTGCGCCTTCTTGTGTTAGATCTAGATATAGATGATCGAGGGCCAAGCATGTAAGTTTACGTAGATTGGCATATTCATAAATATACATAGTTCTGTCTTGGGCTTTCTTCACAAGATTTTTCATCTCATCCAACATGGGGAGAAGACTAGCTAAAGTCAAGAGTGTCTCTATATCGCTTAACCTATGTAAGAGGTCAGGAGCTTTGTCTACTGTGCTGCGATGCTCATACATCACTCCAATCAAGGATTGATATTCTGAAAGAACTCGTTGCGCTGGTCCATGCAGGGAGATCCATTTGGTATCAACATCCTTGAGAAGCTTGTTTCCGGGTGTTATTCCCTCAACAAAATGTTGAAATTCAAGGAAACATTTGGGACTTCGGCAAAAGTATGCGTAGATCTCGCGAACTAGATTTTCAACTTTTGATAATGTAGGAAACTTGTTTACAATTTTGAATGCTAAATTCATTATGTGGGCCATGCAGTGAATGCCAAGCATATATGGTGCACAAGTAGTTTGTAACTTTGTGCAAAGACCGCTCCTTTGACCTTGCATCACTGCAGCTCCATCAACTCCTACACACACCAACTTTTTGGCAATTGTCAACTCATCCATACCTGCAATTTCATTCAAAGATTTCTTGACTAGTTCAAATAGATTTTGCGATGTTGAACTGTCCTTCATTTTACAAACACAAAGAAGATGAGCTTGGTGAACATGTTGTTCTATAGTATACAAATGCATACAAACCCAAGAAGTATTGTCTACCGTAGTAAATTCATCTAAAGATAATGCAATGAATTTTGACTCTTTTAATTTCTCCATTAAATCTTGCTTTTCCACTGCAGCAAGACAGTTCGCCCATTCCCATCCAGCGTTTACTGACCAATGTGAGAAGGGAAAGTGGGGAACACTCAAATAAGATAATAAATCAAAATATTCTGGGTAGTCTGTCATAGGACGCCCCCTGGACAAAATATGAAAAACAACACTCATCTGAACAGTTTTTGACAGATTTGCTGCTGCCATGGCTTTTTCAAAATGAGCCTCAAGTCTACCTTCACATTTTTTAATCTTCGTTATTCTATGGTTATGCTCTCCATAATCTACGACATACTTAACATGAAGAAATTCTTCCTTTGATTTCCATCGTACGACTGATTGTTCCTTTCTGTCTATGATTTGTTTTTCGTAAACTTTGCCTATATGCTTTTCTATAGTGTCAAGCTTTAGCTGCATCATCTTGTCTCTTCCACTTTTCCAACTACAAATCTTACATCTGACCTCTATTGCCCTTTCAATATCGTTTTCATTTGATACCCCCACTGGTTCAAGGAATGGGTACTTCAACAACCAACCAATTTGAAAATTACTTGTCATTTCCCATTTACGCCTCGATTTTGCTTTGCCTTTTCTTTTCTTGCTACCAACATCATCCTCATCCAAGTCGATTATTGCATTCTGGCTATCTAGGGTATCCCTTGGAACATCTTCTGCGGTATTGCCATCCTCATTTGATACATTTTGATTTAACACAATGACAATCTCACCTTGACCTTCCTGTGGCGGAAGAGTTGATGATGTATCTCCATCTTCAATAATATTTGGTGGAAGAGTTGATGGTGTAGCTCCACCTTGATCTGATGGATTAGAAGCTTTGCCAATTCCAAATTAAGACTGTATGGTACCTCTCCATTTTAGGCATTTTGATGGCCTCCCAGTCTCTTCATTACCCGCCTGCTCAGGAGTCTTACCCTTGTTGCTCGACATATTGATCTCACTTCGAATAAAAGCTGGAAAAAAATGTCTTCTTGTTTAAGAAGGACAAACTGACAGAGAATATAGATCCCATTCCCTACTTAAAATTATGTTTAAGATTGAAGCAAGAATGGAAAACATATAAAGAAATCTTATTATTATAACTAATAGTCTAATAACTAATAACAGTATGAAGAAATGATCACTCACCTTTGAGAGAGAGAGTCTATGTTTTCAGCTTTCGTTGACTTCTAAATTGAGAAGTAGAACCTCAGAACCGAACAAAATGTGTAAGAACAAATAACAGTTTCAATTGTATTTATATCAATCCATATTTGGTGAATTCCGCAAGATTTTGAAATGATATGTTAAAAATTTGGCGAATCCCGCGTGCTTATACAACGATACCTCAAAATTTTCAAGGCGAAATAGGTCCTCATAAGCAACTATTTATAAATTTTAATTGGCGAAATGGGTCTTCACAAGCAACTATTTGTAAATTTTAATTGGCGAAATGGGTCTTCATATAATGTTGTTTTAATAGTATTGGCAAATATGTAAGTGACTTTGACATGCTCCCTGGGATTCCAGGTGAAAATATTGATCGGTAAATTGGAAACACGTATTCTATTATGGCGAATTTATTGCCTAAACATGCCTCGTAAAAAAAAACTGCTGGTGAATGGACATGCATTGGATCAATAGTCCATGAATTCTTGGCGATTTGAACACCCTGCAGATACGGTAGATTCACCAAATTCGAATTGCCAGATTCCTAGAATTCGCCAATTGGCGAAGATTTGCCACTAAAGTTATCCCTGATCCTAAATCCAATTTCCCCTTCAGTGATTTACAATAAAGTTATGGCCCATTTTTAATAAATTAAATAAAACCCCTTTACAAATAGAGAAGGAAAATCTAATTTATTTGTAACTTCAATTCCTCAATTACTTTTAATAAAATATCAATTTCTTCTTTTTCCAAAGCATATCATTTTACAAAACTTCTAACTGTGCATCTACTACATGCACCTCTTTAATATTCTATATATATATATATTTAAATATACATACAATTATATATACACATATATACAATTATATATATACACAAATATATAAATACTATTTAAATATTATAAAATAAAACATCTTACAATTTTCCAAAATAATATATATTAATATATATATATACATATATTCATACATATATATATATATATATATATATATATATATATATATATATATATATATATATACATACATAAATATATATATAAATAAATTTATGTATATAAATAAATTTATGTATATATATAAATATATAACATAAATATTTTAAAATTCAAACTTACAAACCAATCCTAACCATATAGTATCGACGATCGAAGTTTTAGTTTATATTAGGGCTCGACATAAGGAGTGGGGGGGGTTGTGTTTACCACAACCAAACCCCCCAATAAGCAAGGGGCAACCACAAGAGGGGGCAGCGCTGACGCTGCCTCCCCACAATTCCTCCCAATGGGGAAGCTGTGGGGAGAGCCCAACCTCCCCCACAATATTTGATATTAACCTCAAAACTTATATTTATAATTCCTACAAATTTATACTCCAATTCGCGGTATGGATTATTTGTCTGACAATTTTCAAAATAAAATCTTCATTCTAATTTTCAAAATAGAAAATTTACAAAGACTTCATAAATCATATCTATATATTTATATATATATGTAACACCCCTCTATTTTTCTCTTATGTTTAGATTAAGATGCTTTGTTATTTTGATCGCTATTTATAGAGCGATGTGAATTATATATTATGTTGTGATGTGATGTTATTATTGGACATGTCCTTGATTAGTATAATGATGGTTTGGTATAACATGGTTTTTTGCACATGAGTATTTTATTTATGTTGGAATTTTCAGTTTGTGATAAGTGTATTGGTGAAGGGGATGGGATTGCATCACTTGCTTGCGAGCGCCCTGCGATTCCGTGACTTGCTCTTCACGATGTGTTTTATTATTTTGTTTATATACATGTGATATTGATGCCTCATTTATAGGTTTGCAGGTACATAACATCGACTCCACCTGGCTTCACAAGTTTTAGCATGTCAACCCAATGGTTAAGTTGATTGAGAGATAGTAGCTAGGTTACTTGTGTCAAGTCTACACCCTAGCCTCAGTGTGTCGTTGGGTTTAGTCAGTTGTGCTTGTTTAAATGTGTTTATTATTGCTTCGTATTATCATGTTAAAATGCTTTATAGAGGATTTAGTGAATTTAATTATTAAAAGTTGATTATTAGATTATTCTTATTTTAAATTTAGAGGTTTTTTAATTAATAAATTAATAAAATTTAATTTAATTAATAAATTTAATCTAATTAATAAATTTAATCTAATTAATAAATTTAATCTAATTAATAAAGAGATTTATCCTTGGATTATTTTATTTATTGATTAATTAAATTAGTTAAATTGTTTATATTTAAAAAGGGGAAATGTTTTAATTATTAAAATATTTATTTTTGAATATTAGAGGATTTTATGCCAAAAGGGTTGTTGGAGATATTTTGTAAATTCCAACAAGTGTTAGAAGAAATTAATGAATTTGTTGGGTAAAATTAATTCTTTGGAAATAATTTTGGCTTTGAGTGAGGAAGTGAAAAGATTCTTCATGGCAAGGCATGGGATATTTTCGAGGTTGGGAATTTGTTGGGAAAAAAGGATTTTTTTTTTCTGGCTGTGATCTAGATAGTTTTGGGGAAGAATTTGTTGTAGAAATTAGTTTGGTAATCTTGCAACTTTAGAAAATTTGTTTTGGAAACCTTGCTTTTTTGGGATTGCTCTTGTGATTGGGAAATCAATTTCCTTTGGAGGAAGCCATTGTTTGTCTAGAAAATTTTCTTGAAGCTATGGAGGAGGCTCTGTACCAGATCTTCAAATACTCAAGAAGCATTGGTTTACAAGTTCTTTCCTTTGTTTTGTTAAGTTTTAGTTGAAAGGTTTTTAGACTACATCTTCTTTGTAGAAAAAGATTGTCTGGAGTGAGAAAGATTGTATTACCATAGTTAAATTCTTCGTAAATACTTTCTCTGTTATGTAGAGGCAATTTCTTTTGTATGTTGAAATAATTTGTGGAAAACCTTAGTTAATGGTTGTCTGGTAATATAGGAAAAAATAGTGAAACCCATAAAGAAATATTTAGTGATCTAGAAAGAAAACCCCTGAGAAAGAAATTTTAATTTTTCTGAAGGAAGAAGTTTTCATGTAAGTGGTTTTTCTTGGGAAAATTTCCTTGTGATTTAAATGGTAGGAATTTTATTATTATTCTTCAAGATTTGTTTCCCTCTCTATTTGAATTGGGAAAGAAAGAAGGTATCCTCTGTTAATTTGTTTGGGAAAAAAATTACCTGTATATTCTCCTCTTTGAAATTTGGCTTTTTCTTGAAATTGCAAAACTTACTTGTAGAAATTCCTTTTGGGAAATGTTTTCCCAACTTTAATATTTTAGTGTTCAGATTTATTTTAATATATGTATATATATCCATATATATATAAATTGTGGAGTATATATACATGTAGATAAATATATTTATTATATATATTGTTAAAGATTTATTAATTCTCGAGTTTGAATCATCGTATGAGGAATTGTAACAGTTGAAAAAATGCATGAAATATGAATGAAATTATACAAGTTTAAGATTTGGGTTATTGGAGAAGGTTGAGGGAGGTGCTGCCCCTGTCGCCGCCCCCATAAGGGGACGACGTGTGGAGGCAGAGCCTCCACTGCCCTCCCCACTCCATACTATAGCTATCGTGGGGGATTGGGGGGTACGACTATGCTTGCAATCATCTCCTCTCTCCATTTCTATAACAACGAAGTGTTATGAAAAAACGTCTGCCCTTTTTGTGATACAAAGTTTATTTTAAATGTATTTCAAATTGAGGTTTTATTTGATATGATATATTTTAATATATATATATATATTATGTATATATCATATATTATATATATATTTTAAATATATAACTGATTTAGTTTTTAAATGAAAAGGTAATTATTGTTAAAGGGAATTTATTATATATATATATATTTAATGTATATACATAATTATATATGTTTATAATTGTGTATATATTCTATGTATATATTTTAAAATATATTTTCAATAGTTTTATTTAAATAGGTGCATGTTTTTTATAATCAAGTAGAAGAAATTGATTGAGTTATCTTACAGTGGAAATTTATATTGCTTTTAAAAGTAATCGATGTATTTTTATTTTTGTAAAATTTAGTATTTCCCTTCTTTGGATCTGAAGAGGCTTTTAGTTTATTTTAATTAATTATTTCTATTAGGGTAATTTTTTTTACTGTGAATTCATTATGAAAGGGAAATGGATTTAATATATTTGAAATTAGTTAATTTCCTGTACGATTGCCATTCAAGTTATTTCCTCTATTTTCTTGTTTGGGGAAAATTGGTTTAGAATTGTTAAGTCTTCCAGTTGTAATAGGGAATTGGGGGTTGTGATTTATTTTGAGTCAACCCAATTTGTTACCCTTGGATTAGTGAAATTTTTATTGTCAATGTTATACGGTTTCCACGAATGGGGATGTTATGCCTCCTTTGTATGGAGTGGTTTTGGTTATTTGTTTCCTCAGTTTGGAGTGGTTTTGTTATGCATGTTGACACTAGGAGAGTTATTCTCATTGGGGGTCGGGGTCTAGAAAGATCTATCGAGTAACCCATGCACCTATGTGTTGACACTCCTCTTAGGTCAATAGTATGTATGGTTCATTAGTGTAACTAGTTGTTTAACTCTGGTAGCGTCGTACCCTATGAATCAGTGTTGTTCTTGTGTTTGTTAAGTTTAGTTTTGTGTTAGTTTTTTTCTAGTGGTAGATGGTCTTGCCTTGGATCCTTGTTACTGTCTCTTAGCATGGGGGGTGGTTCTACATGTACCACTTGGTTGGGAGGAAAGTGCACCCTACACTATCGGGTCCCCTTTACCTTCAGATTGTGATGGCGAGATTTCTAGTTGGATAGCTTGTGATGGTACCAATGGTTATGTTCCTTTCTTGATGTATTATATTAGTTTAGCAATTGTATTCAAGGAAGAATCTTATAATTTTTAATAGTTAGATATGATCTTCCTCATTCTATGAATGAGTATTGTAACCTTAATTGTAACTTCATGTAATCTGGATCTTAATGTAATTCTAATCTATGTGATGTAACTTAAATGATTTGAATGATTGTATTTTCAATCAAGTTGAGTAATCAATAAAATGCTTAATATGTGAGTAATGTGTATGTTATGGATTTAGATGTAATCTTTGTCACATGCCTTAGAGGTTGTTGTGAAAGTGGAGTGCATCTTCCTAGTTAATAATGCACCTTTAAAGAAAAAAATTGTATACTTCTGTAGTGTTGCAACTTCCTCTAGGGTTACGTGGTGGGGCTTTAACGATTGCTCTAGGTGAGCAAATTATTTTCAAATTATATTCTATAGGAAGTTTTTCCCCAAAAGGCCATCTACAGGAAAATATCACAAAATCGTCCGGAAAGCCAATTTACAAAGAATTTTCTACAGAAGAATTTCTCAATTTAAACACAGAGGTTTTCAAATTTGCCTAGACAAACAAATCTAATAGAGGAGAAACAATAAATTTCTATAGGCAACATTTTCAAGGAAATTTCCTGAGAATTTTTTCTAACTTATTTCTACAGAGAATTTTAATTCTTTCCCAACAAAGATTCTTCCAAATTCCTAATGTTTTCTTCTAGTTTCTTCAGTGTTTACAACAATCCCAAATAAACTTGCAATAATTTTAAAAGAAGATTTAATTTCTACAAAATATTTCACGAAAATTTTCAAACATGGCTTTTTTCAATTTTAACAAAACTCAAAAGCTTCATAATTTGCACAAGCAAAATTTTTCCAGACAGTAAAATTAATCTAAGAAAATTTTCCAAAATGAAATTAACTAGAATAATAGAGGAACTCGAATTTTAACGCTTGAAGGAATGTGAATTGGTGTAGAACCTCTTCCTCAAAACCAAGATTCTTCCAGATCAACTAGAGCTTCCTCTAGAAACAAACAAATTCCAAAGCACAAAGAATTTTCTCGAGACTGTCTTTTTTCCCAAAATTTTAACAAACAATATACAATAACATAGCTTAATTTTTTTAAAACAACCTTTCCCCACCAAATATCCTCTCCTCTCTCCCGTGAAGAAACTTTTCACCTCACATAGTTACAACCATTATTCTCTCTGTGATTTTTTTTTTCCCAACAACCATCATTAATATTTCCAAACACATGTTGAAAACAAAATATCTTTCAAAATCAATTTGCACTAAATCCTCAAGATATTTCTAAAAATTAAAACATTTTAATAATTTCAAAAATACATAATATTTCTAATTTAAACTTAATTCAACTAATTTAATCAATTATAAAATAAATTTAATCTTAGGATTAAATTATTTTATCAAATAGATTAAATTAATTAATTAATTTAAATTACAATCTTCTAACATAATAAACAAGATTAAATAAATAATCAACTAAAATATTTAAATCATTTATTTTCCTTAAACATACTTTGCAACATAAATAATATCAAGGCAAAATTGAACAACATTATAACAAACAAATCCAACTAAAACCGACAACACACTATGACTAGGGTTGTGGCTTGACAAGGGAAACCTAGCTACTATCTCCCAATCAACAATACCATTGGGCAATGGACATGCAAAAACCTGTGAAACCAGGAGGAGTCGATATCCTGTACCTACAAACCTGCAAACAAAGCATATATATCATAATAAAAACACCGTGAAGAGAGAATCACGAAATCACAGGGCGCTCACAAGTGCGTGATGCAATTCCATTCCCTTCACCAATACAATGTCACAACAACTAACGAATATAACATCAATAAACTAATCATGAGCATATAACAATATCAGTTCAAATGGGAGGAGTATTTTGTTCTGGGATGATAACCAGTTTGGTAATGGGCCACTCGAGGATGAGCCATGGACTCAACCCTTTATAGACCTCTGTTTGTAATAGTTTGGTAGATTTGTTGCTGACTATATTGACAGAGGTTGTTGGAGGAAGTTGCATGAGGTGGACCTTGGTCTAGAAATTATTTATCAGGCTATTTCTTTGGTTCATATCCCTTCTCCTGATAGGTTTGTTTGGAAGCCTTCCTCTGTAGGTAACTTCTCTGTTGCTTTGAATTTTCATTTCAATGAATCTTTTATTGGACCGCCGCCTTTTTGGGCTTCTGTTTGGTCCTCAAAATTGATTCCTAAGGTCAACATTTTCTTTTGGCTCTTCTGTCAGAACAAAATTTTATCTACTGATAATCTGATTGAAAGAGGTTTTGTTATGCCCAGTAGATGCTTTCTTTCTGAAGAGGAAGTGGAAAATACTTGTCATTTGTTGATTGGATGTAGATATGTTGGTGTGATATGGAATCATTTGCTCTCGCTTTAGAATATTAGTTGGGTGTTTCCTAGTTCTATCAAAGATTTATGGTTTCAATGGGTTGGCCCCTCAGCTAATCCGGCTCTGCAAATTTTTTGGTCTCTCACTTTGCCTCATTTGATTTGGGGGGTGTGGTTGGAGCGAAACAATGATTTTTTAATAAATTCTACTCTTCCGACTTTAGCTATGGCCCATAAGATTTGTGTGGGAATTAAGGAAAAAATTCTTTCTGGAATCTCCTTTTATGCTGGTCAAAAGATTAATCTCTCTCCCTATGATATC
The DNA here is from genome assembly GCA_007115665.2 of Sequoiadendron giganteum. NCBI lineage: Eukaryota > Viridiplantae > Streptophyta > Pinopsida > Cupressales > Cupressaceae > Sequoiadendron > Sequoiadendron giganteum. The sequence goes on along the minus strand of CM021100.1, from coordinate 611,788,268 downwards.
TCTATTGCATAAAAGTGGAAGTTGCCTTGTGATATATCTCTTCCAGTCTCTAAAAGTAAATCCTTATGAGAAGATGTTGCTTGGAAGGTGCCACCAGATGGTTGGGTTAAGATGAAATTTGGTGGCATGGCTAAAGGAAATCTGGGACTTGCAGGATGTGGGGGAGTGATTAGAAATTCTAATGGTAGGCTCATCTCTACTGTGGCACTCACTTTGGGAATATAGACAAACCACTATGCGGAGGCGGCTATAGCATATCATGAACTCAAATTGGCTCAAAATAAAGGGTATAGGAAGGTCTGGTTGGAAGGTGAATCTCTAAATATTATAAACAATTTAAAGGATGCCTCACATTGATCTTGGACTATTAAGGCCCTGGTCAAAGACTCCATTGAAAATATCAATTCCTTTGATAATGTTTATATCTCCCATATATTGAGAGAGGGAAATATGTTAGCTGATTTTTTCACTAACTTTGGTGTTAGAGAAAGAAAGGTGTGGGATTTAAATAATCCTATCCCTTTTGAAGCAACAACTACTATTAATAATGAATGATAATCTTAAGCCGATCTTAGTTAGCATTGAGGGGCGCATGTCATTACTTACGTGGTTGAATGTTATGAATGAGGATGTTAAAGTTATGAGTATGGGGGATGGTTTTCACAAGGACCGGAGTTCGAATTCATTAATTCATATCTATCCTTTTGCAGGCTTCACATGGATTCTGGGTGATATTCACCTTAGTTTCCTAAGTCTTTTGTTGTTTATTTTTGCTTTGGGTGGTGTTTGTTTTAGTTTCCTGAGGTTTTTGTTGTGTGCTTGGTTTCTGTTTGCTAAGTCTTTTGCGATGGGTGGGGATAGAAACCACGCTAAGCTTACGTACCGTGTTTTTGCTAAGCACAGGAAGGAGGTGTGGGAGATTTTAGAGAAGGGTGGCTTAACTGTGTATATGGAGAAACTACATGGTAACAATCCCCAGGTCACCAATTTGTTTTACTCAAGGGTGGAATGAGAGAACCTTGAATTTGGGTGGTAGGGAAGTTGTGGTTGATGAAGAATTCATAGACCAAATTATAGGCTTGGCTATGTAGAGTATGAAGGTGTTCAGAGACAAAAAAGAATCGCAGGCTGCAATGTCTATTTTCTTTAAAGGAAATGAGGCTGCTGATTTGAAAATGGTGAAGAGTGGTGGTTATCAGAGGAGTTCCTTGAAAGCATTATGGTGTGATGTGGCTGAAGAGATTATGAGATATGTCACCTTGGAAGGTAGGTATATGACGATTAACACTTACCATTTTATTTTGCTTAACCATTTTTGGCATAAGAAATGGGTTTCCTTTTCTTACTATATGTTGATGTCACTTGACTTGGGGATTAAGGATCATAGGAAAAACCTCAAGAACCCTGTCCTAGATGTGGGGTTAATTCTCCTAATCTATGAACATGTCAAATTTCATGAGGTGCATAAATCTCTTGTGTCTCCGAAGGAAAATATTGCTAATCCTTGGGAGGGTTATGAGACGGATTCAGGAGAGGGAAGGGTTAGTAAAAAATCTAAGAAGAGGAGGCTTATTTTGAGCAAAGATTTTGTGTCTGATAGGGATGATGATGCTGATTATGTCCTAGATTTGTATGCCTCTTTCGAGGAGGTCCCAACTTCCCCTATTCCAGGTAAGACTGGGAAAAAGAAGGAAAATGTTAAGGAGGGCTATATGACTTGCAGTGAGGAGGTGGTTGTGAATGTTCTTTCTAAGGGGGTTAAGGAAAAAAATGAACTTTATGGGGAAGCTTCCTCTCCTCCCCAACGACAAGACAAGCGCAAGAGACTGAGGAGGGAAGCCGAAAGAGAAGGGTGTTGAAAACTGATGGCCAACTCTTGGAGAAGGGTTTCCCTCTTTCCCTGGCTAGAGGTATCTTTGGTGAGGCCTCTCCAAGTGTTGACATTGGGATGTTGAAGCAGGGGAAGGGAAGGGATGTGGGTGGAGGACATGCTGTGGGAACTAGCAAAGTGGATATGGATAGGATGATGAAAAGGAAGGTTATTGCAGAGGAAATTGCTTAATCCATTCGAAAGATGTAGACCCCTGTCTCTGTTGGAAAAGGTAAAGATATTTTTGCTGATAAGGTTCATGTTAGTTCTTCTGATGAGGACATTGCTATGGGGAAACGGATTGAAAAATTTGATAGGGAGGATTTGTCTGATGTGTTGGGCTCAGCCCGTGAGTGTGCTAATGTGTTTAAATTTTTTAAATGGTTCTTCCATGAGAGTAATAGGGCCAATGTTAGAATTAGAGGTGTTACTAGTAAGGCTAAGGACCCTTTTGTTCAAAGCCAAATTGATAATCTGATGGATTCTCTTAATATTGTGGCTAAAAATATGGTAGAGGAAACCATCAATTTGAAACAAAATATGGAAGAAAGAATCTTATCCCTTGAGGATAAAATTGATAAAATGTGGAATGTTGTGATGAAGAGTGGAGATGTATCTAAGGTTTTGGGAATTTCAGATTCTGCCAAGGTGATCTCCCCTGTGCTTACTACGAAAAAAGAGAAAGGAGACTATGTGTGTTGATGATACTTCTACTGGGGGTAAGCTGCTGGATGTGGATTGTGCTGGTGAGAAGGGTGTTGTTAAAGGTAGTGTTTTGAGTGGTGAGGTAAAAACTGGTGGGTTGGGGGTTAGAACTAGAAATAGAATGAAAGCTTAGGCTGAGGCCTCAGATATAGAGGTGTTTGATACTATGGATAAAGCACAAAAGATGGCTGCTAGTGAAATGGAAGCTATAGAGATTTTGAACAATAAGTAGTGTTGTTGGTTGTCTACCTTCTTTTTGGCTACTTTTTGGCTGTTGTTTCGCTACCATTGGGCTGATTGTTGTGTAATGTTGTTCTCTTTTTTTGCTAGCTTCTTTTTTGTAAAGGGTTCTAGGACCCTTCAAAACCTGTTTTTTACCTCCAATAAAAATAATATTAGTTCAAATAAACACTATGCTAATCAAAAGAATGCCATAATAATAATATAAAAATAAAGTACCATCACATCATAACATAAAAACCCACATCACTACAAAGTTAGTGATCAAATAATAAAAAAGAATCATAGTCTATCATAGTCAAGGTACTAACAAAAAACATAAGCATAACAACGACACACACTGTATGATCAAAAGAGAAAAATGGAGGGGTGTTACACAAGGAAACCACACCAAAATCAAGAGGAGTGTGGAAGCTTTGGTGCCACCTCTGGAAACCCATTTTTTATAGATGTCTATTGTTGGAGATAATTCAAATTATCCATTTACATATTTGAATAAGTCTCTGATTACTATCAAATTTGCGAATTGATCTATAGATGTTTTGTTAAGTATGAACTCAAGTTTAGTCGTCGCCTTTTCGCTATGATTTATGTGTTTATTTGCATGGTATTTTCTATCCATTTTCATGCCTAAACTATAGGCTAAGAAGTTACCAAGCTGCTATATAAATAGGGGTGCTTGATCATTGAGAGGACACATTCTTCTTGCAAGTTTCTACTCTGGATTATTTTAGCTTATACTCTATTTTTATTTGTGACAGAGAGAAAGAGATAATTCTATTTATTATGAGAGAGTTGTTGTTTGAGAGAAGTAAACTATCAACTTGGGAGATAGAGTTTCATAGTGATGTTTTCTTGGTAATTTATTATCAATCTTGTTGCTATTTGGGAGAGACTGTATTGCTGTCAATTGATTGGACAAGCGATAACATGCATGAGGATATTATTCTTTGTTATTTTACATTATGAATGACTTGTTCTTCATGTATGCTTGACTAATTTTTTCCAAGTACTTGCATTTAGAGAATTTAGAATGTATTTAAAGAGGCAATAGAAGATTTTATGTTGTTTTTATGATGTGATTGTAAGTACTCCATATTAGGAGATTGGTTTTTATCATAGGTATTATATACTAGATATGATTGAACATGAGTGGAAATGTGATACACTTAGCTAAGTTATTGATTTAACTAGAATAGCTTGCGTTTACTCCTAGGATTATTAATCCATTATGGGAGGGAGCTTGTTTACTTACTTGTTAAGTAGGTTTATTCCAAGTAGTTTAAATGGTAATAGGTTATCTCTCAGATGGTAGATTATCCATTGAAGGAAATTCCTATGTGTATTTTAAGATGACCTTAAGTCAAATCGACCTTGAGTAGTGTATGTGATAGATGACCTTCCTTTAGATTACCGTTGAGAATACTTTGGCCAAATTAGTTTGATGATCTTTGGATCCAGAGTCAATTCATCGTATCTAGTATTACATGCTAGTTTTAGATTGTGGGATTACACATTCTAGTTATATAGGACACAACACTATGCTTAGTTGTTTTTCGTTATTAGTTAATCTACCAATCTCTTCATTGAAGGGAAGGGCCATCTATTGAATGATAGATGTACGGGGGACTGCATTAAGAGTCCGAGGTTAGCAAAAAAGAACTTGAGTGATACTTCTCCTCCACAACAGGTGACAAAAGAAACAAGATTTGAAAGAAAGGATCTTGGACCGTCTTACATCTATTATTTCCAAAGCTCATTGAGCTATGCATGTAATGTATGGATTCTTGTATTGTTGTAACTTATGAAATTATTGAAATGAAATGGAATCCATGTTATATTAAGTTGTGCATCTTGTTTGTAAATTCTCAATAAAGATTTTTTTAATTTTTTATTGCAATGGCTTGTTACTTAGTTTATTTACTCGAAAGGTGAAAACTTAGAAATTTTTACTTCATTGAAGGGTTAGTATATTACAATTTCTATTAACACATTTAAACTACTCTCAAATGAGACTTTTTCCAAGAGTGCATTCATTATTAGCATAGTAAAACAATTTTGAGTTGATGAAAATTGAGAGAGGTTATTATGGATAGATTCCACATAAAGTTTTAGGTCTAGACAAAGCATTTCTAGGATCCATGACTAATAACTACTCAATCAAAGTTTGGAAATATTTAGCCTCAAGTCTCTAAAGAGACTATGTTGCAGCAATGCAACCTAGAAGGATTAAGAGACTTGGGGAATAAAATTATGTCTCCCCTATAACTCACCCACTTACCCACCCAAATGTGTTAGCGTATTCAATTTGATGCACCAACATGAAGAACATAAAATGTGGTTATCGACACATTTACATTTCTCTCAAATGATACATTCTATAAGAATAAATTCATTGTTGACATGATCAAATGATTTTGAGTTGAAAAATATAAGATAATTTATTGTGAATGGACCCCACTTTCACCTGTAGGTCTAGATAGAATTTTCCTATGACCGGATAACTTTGAGAACTACTCCATCAAAGTTTTGTAATTTTTTGCTCTCATGTCTCTTGATAGAATTTGTTAGAACCTTGTAGCCCAAAAGGATCATGCGAATCGGGTACAAAAATGGGCCTCCCCTCATTCATTTACACACCCTAACATGTTGGCATAGTTATTTTAGCCTCATAATGCCAAGAACAAAAATATTCTATTGACACATCTATACTACTCTCAAATGAGGTATTTTGTAAGAATACATTCATTGTTGGAATGATCAAATGATTTTGTGTTAAAAAAAATTGAGAGAGACTATTGTGGAAGGAAGTTATTACATACAATTATAGGTCTAAAAATAATGTTTCTAGGACCCATGAACTCTAATAACTACCCCATTAAATATTTGTAATCTTTTTTCTCTCAAGTCTCTTAGAGAATTTACCAAAACCATGTATTCCACAAGGATCAAGAGGCTTGGTGAATAAAATGAGGCCTCCCCTAGCATTAAACCACCCAACTTGATGTGTTGGCATAGTATTTTTTGTGACATGACATGAGGAACACAAAAATGGTTATGGACACATTTACACTACTCTTAAATGAGGCATTTTACAAGAATGTATTCATTATTAGCCTGGTCAAATGATTTTGAGTTAATAAAACCAATAGAGATTATTATGAATAGACCCCATATTCACCTGTAGGTCTAGGTGGAACATTCCTAGTACCTCTGAACTTTGAGAACTACTTTTTCAACGTTTGGTAATTTGTTTCTCTTAGGTCATTTAAGTGAATTTGTTGAAACCCTATAGATCAAATAATTTTTTTATTCTATTGTCTACCCCCATATTTTATCAATTGAATATTTGATGCCACAACAAGGTTAGAATAATGAATAATTTTCCTATGTGTTTAAAATCCATCAAAAAACCACACATCATATTTCTTCATTCAATACCTCCTAAGCCATAATCAAATAACAACCATGTATACTATTGGATTCTCAATGTTTTCTCCATCTATGATAGGTGCTCCCAATTTATTTGTTTCTCAACATGATGGCACAAATAATAATATATTCATTCTTAATTATCTTCCTCTACAATAACTATATAAATATACCCTACATTAAATTATATATTTAATAAGATAAATTCAATAAATGATACAAAAATACTACACAATAAGATAAAATATATTTTTTATTAAATAACACATATAAAATACTTGGCTGAACTAGATATACAATATGATAAAATTCAACTAATGATTCCATCTCTATGAGTTGCATTGCTCCTAGAAGTTTAAATAGTCTTGTGTGGGCTTAAATTTCAAGCACACCATTCATCAAAACACTCTTTTGAATCATTTATTCCAAGTCATATGAATAGTCCATGAACGTATCTTTGAGCTTCTAAAAAATTGGAACTCACTCAATCCTATCAATCTACAACATTATTCATATTTTATAATATTAGCTTCATTTACCAACCAAAGAATATATTAATTTTAGACTTACCTTCATTACCTAGACCCAATGTAGAGTCACACCATTTGATAATGAATGATGCATTTGTTAAATTTACACCATCTTTATACTTCAATTATTCCATTGTGCTAAGGATTTTTTAATGCATGCTCCTACACCATCATGCTCCTCTTTTACATGCTCAACCTTTAGATAAATTTAATATATTTTGAACACCAATCATATTATGCATCTCACTCAACTAATAAAATATTTGCGAGTTCTTAAATTTCGATGCACAATTATGTTGACCAAATATGATATTCCTAATAATCAAATTAGCATAGAAAATCTAAAAGCAACCTTGCACAAACTTTGTAGAATGTGTGTGATCATTATTAATATAAAAATTATGCTCTCAAAATATTTATATCTTCCTTAGTACTATCAAGTGTATGAATAAATACTATATGTACAAATATAACAACCCAAGTGGAGTTGTAGTACTATGATTAAATCTTATTCTCTACTTGTAATGCATAACTCTCTACAAAAACTATAGTTAAAATGATGACATGAAGATTAAATGTGTTCTTGCATAACTTGAACTGCGAGTCCAACCATCAATCCATATGCATATATCTTCCATAGTCATACACTAGATACTCTAAAAAATAGACATAAATTGATATACAAATATTTACTCACTCACCAATTCACATATCTTTGCCACTTTATCATCTTTTAGAGTGTTTTTCATTGGCTTATATTTTTTTAAACTTATAATTTTATTTCCAATTGCATGTGTATTCTTCATGTGTACATAATTTCAATATTGCAAACCACCATAATTGTCGCACGTCCAACTAAATATGGTTTCTTGTAAAATAATTCTGCATATAATCTATCACATAAAATTATTGAAATGAAATCTAGGTCATGATTTCTATCATATACTCCTACAGAATCTCACTAATATGCAAATATACACATACATGTCAAAAAATATCATAATGATTAAAATATTAAGTGTGAACTCTATAATAAGAAGTTGTGTGAAATCTATGCAAACTCCTTGAGCTCTGCAACTTTATCGCTCCTGCAAGTTTGAATTTCCTTCAATCATGGCACCTACTTGTGGGGGAATGACCCCGTCCCCCTAGATCATGTGCCTCCTATTCCTCTTGTTTTCCCTTTTGTCCCTTTTATCCCTGTGACCATGGATGGGACTGGACCACCTACTGACATTGGGGGTAAGGTTGCTTCCTATTCGAAATTTGATGGATGGAAAGGTGCTCTCCTTGGGGTGTCATTTATACATTAGTGGTGTGAGTATCACCCCTGAATACTTGGATTTAGAGGAGGGAACCTCTATCAAACTCCCTATCTCGATTGTTGATCAAATCCTTTCTTCAATGAACAACTCTCTAGTTGGAAAGTTTTTCTCTTTCTAACCTAGCATTGAGATGGTCCGTCGATGGACATCCTCTACCTAGAAGGTGAAGGGGAGTGTGTCTATGAGTGTTATTCCTGGTGGACTCTTTCTATTCAAATTCACTTCTAATGAAGATCTCATTGCGACTCTTACATAGGGACCATGGCTCCATGGTAAACATAGCTAGTCCCTAAGTCATTAGAAGCCAGGTTTTGACCTAGTTACAAATTTAATTAAAAAAAAAATAGTCTGGATTCATCTAACATGTCTCTTGCTCGAATTTTGGGATGAAGAAATCTTCAAATAAATTGGAAACTCTTTTGGCCACTTTGTCGTTGTTGGAGTTATAAAGGCCAAATCCAGGTTAGTTTTACCAATTTCTGTGTTAATGTTGACACTAACAAAACCCTTCCTAACTTTGTTACTCTACAATAAAATTTAGGAAGTTGGTCCCAACCCATTCAGTTTGAGAATGCTATCGTGTTTTCTCAAAACTAATTGAGATCTAGTCATATTATTATTGAATGTAAATCTCCCAAAAAAAAAATCTCTAAATCTAAAGAACCCATTACCCCACCTTTGGTTGAAGGGATAAACTACACTTCACAGAGGATCTCCTTAACATTTGAAGTCCCCTACTAATCAACCCCCTAAAAATTCCTTGGAGTTGGAAATTTATCCCATCTTACAAGCTAATGCATTTGCTCAACCCTCTAAGCCTCATCTTCTTGAAGTAGGTGAGATCCCCAAACCCATTCTCTCCTTAGGTGAAAAATCTCCCCATTCCAAAAATGTCTTTATGAATACTGAGATACCCATTGTTAACTCCCCACTCCCCACCCCCCACCCCCTACTACCAACTCCCCACCACCTCCGATGGCACCATTTGTTGAGCTTCTTGTTCAACACTTTGGCTCTTCATCTTCTATTCTTCAACCACTTAAAGGAATTGTACTCTCCCTAGGGGATATCCCTAGTGCCTCCTAGATTGATGGTAGTTGGTCAATGCCAAAAAAGAAAACCAGGAATAAGAAAATTGATATGGGAGTGGATTCAAAAGTGGGTAGGCCCTCCCAACATCAAACAAGACAAAAGGAAATAACAAGGGAGATTGCTTGTGGAAGGAAGACCGTAGAGTCAACCACTAAATTTTTTAAATGAAGTTCCTATATTAGAATATGAGAGCCTTGAATAGCCCTAAAAAACAACACTCTTTCAAGACCCGTATCATTGAGAATAAGATTGATTTCCTATCGATCCAAAAAGTTAAAATGAATCATGATAATTTATAGTCTGTGGAAAACCATATCTTCCCTGGGGCCAAATTTTTTATTGGTGAAGTGCAAGGAGCCTCTAATGGGATTGTGACTATGTGGGATCCGTTAGTGGCCTTTGATTCCCTTTTGTCACTCTTTGTTAGTATTTTGGTTGTTAAAATATGTAAATCTTCTTTCTCTTGGGTCCTTATTAACCTTTATGCCCCAAATTTTTGTAATGATTGAAAGGTTGTTTGGGAGGACATTTCTTGGAAGATGATGGTAAATAGAAATTATCTCTAGTTTATAGTTGGTGACTTTAATTCCCCCTTTTTCCTTCTAAGAAACTTGGGGGATTAACTTACTACACTAACAACATGACAAATCTGGCAGACTTCATCAATACTACTAGCCTTAAAGACATCAAATTATAGGGGTAACCCTTTACCTAGACAAACCTTAGGGAAGGTAATAATCTTATTTAGGTCAAACTTGACCGCTTTTTGGTCTCTTCTAACTAGGATATGGGATGCAAATCAAACCTAGTGGATTTTCCCCAGACTATATCCGATCATAATACTCTACTTCTCTCTTGGGCTAAAGTCCCCATAAGGGACCTTTTCCCTTTCATTATGAAATTATGTGGACCACAGACCTTGAATTTAGAAATTGTATCCTTGATTGGTGGAACACCCCCTTCTAGGGCATGAAAATGTAGAAAGTGTCCCAAAAGTTGAACCTAATAAAGGAAAAGATGAAGGGATGGAACATAATAACTTTTGTGAATGTTCTGGTGAAAAATGTAGTTGATTACAAAACTCATTAATATACAAACCCAAATAAAAAATAGATACCTCTCTAAGGATTCTCATCTTATCAAAGAATTGTTATGGGGGGAATGGAAATAAATTCTAAAAAGAGAATAAATTATGTGGAAACAAAGTTCAAGGATTCAATGGTTGAAGGAGGGGGACAAGAGTTCAAATTTCTTCCACAAGTTTTCCATAATACACAAGAAAAGAGACTCTATCTAATCTCTCATGAATGAGAATGGTGAACATATTACTTATGATATATAAATTGGTAAAATGGCCTCTGTCTACTTCTATCAATCCTACTCTGATCAGCCCCCTCCTTGTGACCTTGGGTTGGAAGAACAATTGTTAAATTTCCTACCAACTGTGTTGTCTCCTGAATATAATGCCACCTCATGGATCCAATCTCTAATGAAGAAGTCAAGATTGCTACCTTCTCTATGGGGGCCTATAAAGCCCAAGGTCCAAATGGATTCCCACCAAAATTATTTCAATAATTATAGGCCATTTTTGGTCTTGATATCACCATGGCGGACAAATATTTCTTCCATACTAGTAAAATCTTTAAAAAACTCAATAATTCATATATTAATCTTGTCCTGAAAGATCATATCCAATTGTTCTTGCTGATTTTAGACCTATGAACTATGCAATATGGTTTATAAGATATTTTCCAATGTTTTAGTGAATAGGATTAACCTCTAGTGGGAAATTTCATCAATGTGAATCAAAAAGGGTTTGTCCTTGGGTACCAAGTTCTTGATGTGGCTATTTCAACCCATGATATATTGTATTTGATGAAAAGGAGCCTTCTCCTAGAGATAACTCTCAAATTTGAAATATCAAAGGTGTATGACAGGGTGGATTGGGACTTCATGTTTAAATTCTTAAAAAATGTGGGATTCCATGAGAGTGTTATCAACATTATAAGAGAGTATGTAACTACTGTCAAGTACTTGGTCCTGATAAATCAAATTCCAAGGGGTTTCTTTGGGGTTGAGAGGGGTATTAATTGAGGGGACCTCATTTTCCCTTACCTATTTATCTTGGTTGCAGAGGTTTTGGGGAGAAACATTCTAAAGCTAGTTGAGAATGGTGGCCTTAGAGGAGTTAGAGTTGCTTCAACTCTCCCTCCTTCAACTCTACAACTATTTGTGGATGATACCATCCTCTTTGGTGTAGCTTTAGTGGTCGAGACTAAATTCTAGAAAAAGTGTTTGTCTAACTATGCTGAGGCCTTTGGCTAATGTATTAATTATGATAAAAGTAAGATATACTACATCAACTCCAATGCGATTTTAAGAAGGAAAATTCAAGAAATCTTAGGCTATCAGAGTGCTGATCTTACTAGAATTTATTTGGGTCTCCCACTCACTATTAAATAAGTTTCCCCCATTTTGGAATTCTACTCAAGAATTTATGCAAAAAAACTTACTGGCTGGAGAGGTAAACTATTGAGCAATGCTAGTAAGCTACAACTTCTTGTTGTCTCCCTTTAGGAAAATTTGGCGTACTTCTTATCTCTCTTTAAAATCTTGACCTTGTTGATAAGTTTGACAAAAAATAGATGAATTTATTATGGTGATCAAGTATTAAGGAAAGAAAAAAATTGGCTTTAGTACTTAGCTAGGGTAAATTCTACCTCCCAAAAATGTAGGGAGGTTTAGATATTAGGAAAACACCCAACTTAATAAAGCTCTAATTGGTAAGGTTGGTTGGGAACTTTTCCTAAACATCAAATATTGGTGTGATATCATATGTGTGAATTACCTCAATCATTCAAGGTTCCATGGTGTGCTTTCTAAACCTGGTTTCCCAAGGGGCTCCTGGATTTGGAATAATATCCCGAAAACCCATAGTTTGATCTCTTTGGGCCTTAAGTGGAAGCTTGGGAATGGTTGTCTTATCCACTTTGAGAAGACTGCTAGCTGTTTGATCAACCCCTTGGAGCCCACCCTACTTTTAAATACCTTCAACTTCTTGCTAAAGTCTCCTTTGGCCCTTTGGTCTGTGATTACCTTCTGTATGACAATTCTTGGAAAATTCTTCAAACATGTTGCCAAGGCCAATACCATCTCCTTCAAAGGGATTTACTTCTTCAAAATGATCTTTGCAGGGTCAAGTTCCCTATCTTTCCCAATGTGGATCGGTTCTTTTGGGCCAAAACTCCAAAGGGAATTTTTTTTGTCATCGGCCTACAATCTGTTGTTAAAGGGTGACAACTATAATATTGTCTAGGGGAAATTTTGGAACATAAATATCCCTAAAATAAACTTTTTTTGGTGGATGACCATGCACAATAGAATCTTAACGTAGTACAACCTCATCAAGCATGGCTTATAATTACCAAATAGATGTGTCTTGTGTAGTATGGAAGAGGAAATGGCCCCACACATTCTCATACATTAATCCTTTGCTTAGAAATTTTGGGAATTTGTGTTGTAGAAGCTTCAAATTTTCTAGCCTATGAACAAAGAACTGCTAGACCTCATAGAGGAATGAGTTAGCTCCTTCCATCATCACCTTATTAAAGAATTATGGAAGTAGAATTATCCACACCTTTGCTGGATTCTTTGGAAGGAAAGGAACAATCGAATCCTTAGAGACATGAAAAAAGTCTTGAAGAGGTCTTCTTGGCTTTCTCTAAGCTCCTTTTAGATAATATCTCATTTTTCTAGTAGTCTTGCCGAGATTCCTCTCCTCTCCCTCTGGAATAAAAAATTATTGCTCAATGGGACTTATCTCAATACTTCTATAACATTGACATCACAAAGAAGATATCCAAGTTGAATACTAAATAGTTACCACCCCATATTTATTGGTGTGAAAGGCTCAACTCACCCTAGTTGGGCATTGGAAGATATCATAAATAACATCCATAAACTCCTTTTGGGATTTGAAAAGTTTGATCTCAAACATACCTATAGGGAAGGTAATAAGGTTGTCTAAACTATGACAAGATTGGGGATGGACCAAGTGAGTTTCTCCTGTCTCCCTAATTATGTCAAAAAAATCCTTACCTCAAAGTGGAATTACCCAACCTTTGATAATGATAGTTAATGGTGCTTTTGGTTGGGAGGATTGAAGCCCTATCCTCATGCTCAATTCTTTAGTGTTGGGATACATTTGGGAGTAGGAAATTTCAAATTTATTTTTGTTTATATTTAATTACATGACTGCTTGGTTTCTTTATTATTTCATGTTGACTCGGATGCCAACTTATCTTGGGGCTCTTGGGTCAAATTCTAGATGGGTATGGTGTGTGGTGTGGTGGGCCACCCTATTGTTGTAGCTTCCCCATGTTTGGTCTAACCATGTGGATTCTAATAAAGTTGAGTTGTTATGTTAAAATTTGGCTCTGTGTTGTAATGATGATGAGTGTACTTCCTAGATTATCGATAAGACCATTAAGATCACCCTTTGTCCTATCCATAATGCTATGAGTTTAATTATTATTGTGATTGAAATTTTTGTTGCAAGGTTAACTGCTCCCATTTTAATTATTTGTACTATTGGCTATATGAGACACATTTGGATTATTAATAGAAGGGTGTTAAGTAATAATCATTATTAATTTGACACAGATCTCAATTTTTTAACTTCTCCTACTTTCTGCCTTCGCTTGGCTCTCTTGTTCTGGTTTGATTTTTTGATGAGGTTGGAAAAGTTTTTGCAAATTCTATTGATTAGCTAGGTTAACATGGGTGTTGATAGAGTTTTTTTTTTTAACCTAGTTCTTGTGAGGATTTCTCTATAGGTGCCACTATTTTACACATTTTTTGTGAAGGGGGGGTCACTCCCTTGTTGGAGTGCCTTAATGGGCATGATGAGAGCATGTCCATAAATTTTTCCCATTCATGGGATGCTAGAAAAGTGAAAATTGGTGAAATTTATTTCGATGTGGATGAAGATATTATTTCACAAGCGATGAGTATGAATACTAAAGAGAAGAAATGGAAAAAGCACAATAAAGTGGTGGATAATGAGAGTTTATCTCTCTTTTTCAAGGATAGAGAAAATCCCACTAAACTACATGATGGCTTTGATAGGGAAACGTTACCACTACCATGGGAAAAAAGGCGTCTTATGTTAATAAAGTTTTTTACTTTGGAGGGGAGGTTCAAATGTTGTTATTTCTATCACTTCCCCCTCAACCATTTTCACCACAATGCCCTAATAAACTTCCCTTTCTACCTTTTAACCTCTTTGGAGAGCTCCATTATAGAGTCTAAGCTAATGCATTATAAACTTGGTAGAACCTACTCAATTTAGAGGTTTAATTGGCTAAACACTCCACTTTACATTGCTTAAGACCACATTAAATTGTCAACCCAAGGATTGTAAGATTATGATGATGCAACATTATATATGCCTTCATTGACTCAAGGCTACCTAAACTATCCTACTTAAGTCATCCTACTACTGGAAATTCACAGAACTGTAAAATAATAAAAGCATACACTAGAACTATTTTGCTATGGGTACCTACAACTTGGACTGTAACTGAATTGTTACTAATGAAATGATACTGTATTAATTCAAAACTTAATAAAAACTAATGAATCAACTAAACTATCCACCAGAGTGTTTTGATTAAGCGAGAAAATTAGGTTTTGAAGGGACCCGAAACCCTTTATAGGAGATAAAACAAAATGCTGCTAAAAATATATTCCATAGTGTACTAGCAGCAAACCAATGAAAAAGAAACTAAGGCAAAAAGAGTGTTGAACAAGAGAAGCAACATTGAAACAACAACAACACTCAACAACGACAAAACAACAAAACAACACAAGACCACCTACAAACTAGTAGAGAAAAAACAACAAAGCTACCACGAATTCATGTTGCTTAAGGTGTTGGCCACCTCAAGCTCCTAGCTCTGGAGTCTTACCAGTAACCATTACATGCATATTCATGAGCATTCATTGGAAATAAGAAAGATATGAATTCCTAATTAACTTGCATATGATTTGTGAAACAATGAGAAACTAATAACAACTATTGAACATAAGTAAATAACTGAAACATGAAGTGAAGAACAATACCTTGAGTGGCCTGCTCAAGTAACTATTCCCACTTTAACTGAACCCAAATCTAGCTAATAGATTCTACACATTCCATAAGATTAAATCCATTCATTGAATATCATAAAAGATTACAAAAGATATTCCCATAGATTGGACTCAATCATTCTGAATATTTTTCATGTCTTGAAACTGAAAGTAACTGATAACATAAACTGAGAAAAACCAACTAACTACTCAATGGATTCGACCAACAACTATATACATGCCGAGGGAATATTATTTAAAGTAACAACTAACTAAAATCATTAAATCTACTCCCAGATATTTAGAGCGTAGATTTAAGACTAACTTATTCAACCTATAACTGAAAAGGAAAGAGAATCCTATCAAGAATAGAACTCTGCCAACACAGAATTGCATGCAAACATACAACCATTTGTCAAAATTTCATAAGTGAAGGAGACCCCTTCTTCGGTGTTTATTTAACTGGGTATAATAACACACATCCAACCTTCATTAAGCATCTTTAATCAATGATCATCACGTTCAACTTAACTTGGAGCTTCCCCTGTTTTGGTGTTCAGTCATTCTTTTTACTATAGGTTCATCCAACAGCTGCCATGCCATGGTTCCTCTTTAGCTGCAAAAAATTTAATTCCACAAAACATGTACATGAGGATAACTATCACAATTAACTCATAGCATTCCATCAACATTCCATACATATATTCATATAAACCACATAATACTAACATATTATAACCATAATTTCATCATCACTTTTAAGGTTCAAGTCTTGCATAATGGATATGAAAGGATAGTATAATGTAGGAACATTGTTTGGAGAGTGTATCTAAAAGTATCTTGAAACATGTATAAAAACAACAAAAAATAAGATATTATCTGGACCTATCATCCATTAAGGAATCTTTGGTTTTAAATTAAAATGCCTTGAAAAATCCCCCATTCCTCTGCATCAAGGACTCATTTTGTGTGTTTATCACTTTCACCTTACTTTATTCTCACCTAAGAAAATTAAGGTTGTTTTGATTGAGGAAATATTTCCCTCTGAATCCCCCATGGCAGTGACCGCCTCAGCTAACCTGGGAAAATCTACAGGAAAAAAAGAAACTCATTAACACCTATACACTACTCATGCCTCCCCTGTAACTGTGTCTGTGTGTGATCCCCCTCCCCTAAATGATACCCCTCTATCCACCATTCCTCCTAACCCCAATAGGGATAAAAAAACCCTAAAGAATCCTAATTATGGTTAAAATCAAGCGACACAAGGTCTTTGTGACATCAAGAATATCCCCCTTACTCATGGGTTAGGAAAAAGGGACTAGGTGGGGTCTCAGAAAACTCCTCCCACCAAAAAGCAAAAGAATTCCTCAACCATATCTTGATTGGGGAGGTCAATCTTGATGCTATCATTGTGGACGATCATAGGGGTGAGGGTGTGAAGGAGGCTAGTGGCTCATAACTTAGAAGATCTAACAAACTTGTGGGCCAACCAAATCTTGCTAATAGAGAGGTGATGGAGGATGCTCTGGAGCAATGTAAGAGTTTTACTAGCGACAAAGAGGAATATGATTATTTTTTTAAAGGCTCTGAGAACACCAGTGATAGTCATTCCATGCACATAGTTAGTGCTAACACTACCACTTTGGACCTACTGGATGAGACTCATAATTTCCCCCAATGTGCTTCTAGTCATTCCATGCACATAGTTAGCGCTAACACTACCACTTTGGACCTACTGGATGAGACTCATAATTTCCCCCAATGTGCTTCTATGGCTACGAAGCTCACTAAAGTTAAAGGGAAGGTTTTGGAATTGGAACAAAAGATGGTGAACCTCTCCAAGTTTAGTTCAAAATTTATGCATAGGTCGACCTTTACTCTATGTATGTTGCACAATAAGGAGTTGAAGAAGGTTGGTGACAAGGATGAGAGTCACAAGGAACTTTTCAAGTTCCTCATTGAAGATTGGGGCCAACTCTTTGGCTAGGTCTATGTTTACTTTTCTTTTTGTTTGGCTCTGGTTCCTCCTTTCTATTTGTTCGTTAAGAATTTTTGTAATGTTTTGTTAAAGTGTTGTTAATGTGTTTTCTATGGTCTATGGACTTGGTTTTCAGTCTTTGATCTCTTTGTTTTCTTGGCCAACATCCTTTTTTTGCTGATTTTAATATAAAAAACAAGAAGTTGTGTATGTGCGATTTATTTTGACATGAAAATGTTTTATTATTTAAAGATACTTCTGAATAAGTTTTATTTGAGGATACATCTTTATAAATTTTGAGAATAAATTATGTTTGAGTCTATCAAAAAAATGCTTTGAATATTTCTCATGATTTTGATAACCAATTTTCCTTTTTGCATCTCTTTTATTAGGTGATACTCGTGTTATTTTTCCAAAATTCTTCAATTATATATTTTAAATCTTCAACTATGATTTTATCTTTCATGAAAATATATCGAAGAATTCACATAGCTCATTTCTATTTTGGTCCTCAACTATTTCATTCTTCCCAATAGCTTTCGTTAGTATTTTTCTACTTTCTTTTAATGCTTGAATTATTTTCTTTATTAGGGGATATTTCTTTATTTGAAAATTTACTATAGTTGATGTAGTTACATGTTGTGCAACATTACTATTTTTGGTGCATGAGGTCAAACCCACTCTCATATGAATTGAAGAAATTTTTTACAATGGATTTTTCTCTATTATTATTTGATTTTCTTGGACCAAGTATCTTCATTATGAGTCTCAACTTAAGATTTCTCATCATTTCAATAGATAGTTGACATCTTCCTATTTCACTTAAGTTTTCAAAAAATATTTTCCAATTTTATTAACATTTATGTTTAATAATCGTATCAACCATTAGTTTAAAAATATTATCATCATTTTCAATTAAAAACTTAGATTTTTTACATAAAATTATAGGAGGTGTCTCAATGGTCAAATTTCTTCATTACATAAATTTGGTTCATCTTCAAAATTTAGTATATATATTATGTTTTCAATAGGCTGATTAATTATGTAACATCATCATTAATTGCTTCATTTTTTAATAATTCAATTGGTGTTTGAGGAATTTGATCAATATCATGTTGAGATGGAAAAAATATGTAGCTTCAACTCTAGGTTTCAATTCCTTAATTGCATGAAGTTTTTCATTTATTTCCTTTATTTATCCAAATTCTTATATTTCATGCCTCATGATCTAATTGAATTGGAAAAGATGACACATCTTCATCAATGGAGTTTAATTTCTTATTTTCATGAATTTGTCCCATTCATTCTCTTTTCTTTGTATTCTCAGCTTCACACTCCTTCAATGTTTGAGTCTTTGTTAATTTCCTTGGAATGATATTGAATTCTATACCAATAAAATATAATTGGTCAAAATAATGAAAATAATGATTTCCAATTGTCAAATACAAATATAAAACATGAAAATAATTATTTACATTCTTCAAAACATGGCTTACCAATAAAAAATATATTAGCAACCAACTTCTACACATCACAAAGTCATGTATAATTAGGATGATGAATAATACATGAGAATTAGTCCAAATATGCTATGATAAATCATGAAACCACAAGAAAACATAAAATATAAGACATAATGAAAACCACTGACACACGACCACAAGATCACATCAAACAACCATAAATATGTATATGAACATTAAATTGCATTTTCATTCACAACATGAGAACTAGACAACATTCTCAATAAACAAACACCCAAAAGAGCACCACAAATAGAAAGATGACAACCACAATGAGAAAACACATCACAAAGGACAAAGAACACTATGATAGTACTCAAACATTCCAATCCTTCTCTACAATCATTACTCAAAACTAGCAAACGGAAGAAAAGTTATTCTAAATAGAGATATAAGTTCATAAATAAGGAGAGGAAATCCCTGAGCCAAGTGATACTATAGTGAAATTCCTCTTATCCTTTAGGCTCTACAATATAAGGGATGATGAATCTTGAGATATCATTGATAGGAAAATTCCTCTTATGCCCTAATAGTATCCATAAGTATATATTCTTGGCCTAAACATAAGTGGATTAAAATAAGAATGCACATGCAACAGTAAATGAAAGACAAGTTTATATCAATCTTGATGAAGGTCCCCTTAACATATATCATATATGTGCACATCTTGGAGATTAAAATAATGTAAATTGATAGATTTTTGCAATTTATTGGATCTCTAATGATATTATTACTAATTGTTTTTGTAAAGATGAGGATAACTCTAATTTTTATAGCCACCTGAAGTGTGAACTCTTAGGATTTGATATATGTTATAAAAATAAACTAAGCACGTAGGAATGATAGAAACTACACTATGAATTGATTGAAATGCCTCTTAGGAATGGTGTTAAGATTAATGGTTTGGGAGGTAAATCATTATAGAGATATATCTTCATTAAATAGTGAAGTCACCACCTTGTCTTAAATATCCACACAATTGTAAGCTAATACTAGAAACTAGACCTAAATTTGACAACTATAACATAGCCTCTATAGCCATCAAATGTATACATAGTACTAGTTATTGTTGTTTATGAATTAAAAATAATTAAATAACCATAACAAAGAAAGACAAGTTCATATGAAATACTACAAATAGAAACTCAATTGTACTTTAAGTAATTTTATAACCATTGCACATATTGAATAGTGAACATATAAAAAAAATAGTAATATTGGAGGTGGGAATAGCATTCCATATCATTGATAAGTCCAATCAAACATGGAGAAATTCATGGCACAAATATATTTCTAAATTTTATTAATTTTTGATAAGTTCTTACAATGATTTTAGAGATAAAACATGAAACAAGACATGCAA
This sequence comes from Sequoiadendron giganteum, assembly GCA_007115665.2. Lineage (NCBI taxonomy): Eukaryota > Viridiplantae > Streptophyta > Pinopsida > Cupressales > Cupressaceae > Sequoiadendron > Sequoiadendron giganteum. The sequence continues at coordinate 611,768,078 of CM021100.1, read as the reverse complement.
TAATTGATTCCATGGACAAAACTAATAAGGTTGAATAGTATTTACAATAGGGACACGCCTTGAGGAGACAACCTACCCATCAAAATATTTATATATTTTTTATATTATATAATATTATAATTCAATATTCAATAAATTGTACACTTGAAAATTGACTAACATTTCCCAACATCAAATCACACTAATTATTCTTCCAATGTTAATTAAATAATTAAATAATTTGATTATTCTAATATTATCTTCTATAGTTAAATAATTTTAAATAATTTAATTATTATCAAATTCCCCTTCCACTATTAAATAAAAAAATTCCTATTATTTAATTAATTCATATTATTTATTCTTCCATGACTAATTAATTAAATTTCATTTATTTAGTTAATTCACTAATTATCCCTATTCTTCTCAAATTAATTAAATAAATCATCATTATTTAATTGATTATCTATTTCCCATCTCTAAAATTAAATAATTATTTTAACTATTTAATTAATCCATTTATCTCTCAACATTATCATTTTCCCAATTTAAATAAAATCATTTATTTTATTTATAAATTTCAACCTTGCACATGTAAACAATTTATTTAATTATTAGATACTCATACAAATTCCACCTCACTTGTTGACTAAGACTTACTCTCAATATGCCCATCAATCAAATCCACTTCACTCCCACTCACTTCGAGTTCATTGAGAAATCAACTCAACCCACTAACCTTCAATCTTAGTTAACACTCCAATCAATCCTATTAATTGATCCATACAACCAATTACCTAAAATCATGTAGTCACTTAACTGACCATCAATTCCTTTCATCAATTTTGAGTCGTTGATCTTTTCAATCTCTCCTTTGATCTTGACCGTCGACCGGTGCCACCAATAATATATAAATTGAACCATCCTATCATTCATTCTTCATCTCAAATTGTGCATAGAAACTATTCTCAAATTTTTACAATGCTTTATTGTTATTGTGCTACTAAAATATGAGAGCAAGGACTACTTACACCATTATTCAAGGTGTATAGAGGATAACAATGGAGCTATACTAGGGAAGATTGTGTGTTTATGTGTGTGTAAGTTTGCATTCACTTTCTTTATTGATGTGATCTTTTGGTTTTGATTCTTGTTGATTATTTCTTATCTTTCAATATCACAAATGAATTTCTATGTCATACATTTTGGCATTCTCGATGGGACCCTCTAGTCCCTGATTTTAACCCTTTTTGTGAGTTTTATGTGATGTTTGAAGTTACAGGCTCATTTGATGTAATTATTTCCAAAACGATGTAATTAATAGAAACTTGAGTGCAACTATTTCACTTTGTGGTGCATTTTCTACATAGAATGGTACATCTACTACATAAATTGGCATATCTGTAGCTTATTTGGGTGCAATTTCTAACCTTTATTTTTTTTGATATTTTTAGACTTTTGTGTGTTTAATATTTCATTGATAACCCTAATTCTGTAATTTTTTGACACTGAACTGGCATTTTACCATCTCAAATTAGGTTTTATGTTTATATTTTTGCTATTTTTATGTTTTTGTGTAGATTTACATATTTGAAGCTCCTTGTGGCATAATTAAATCTCTATGTGGTGTATCTATGTAGAATATAAGCACATATGTGTCTTTGTCTAGCATATTTGCTGCTCAAAACTACACATCTGATAGAAAAGGTATAACTTGCTTTTTTATCAATTTTTAGTTACTTTAAAAAAATTGTTTATTGGATTTTATGGTTACCGATCTATTTGTTGAGAAACTTGTGGCTTTCATTGGAATTGAATACCAAACCCTAAAATATTTATTGACATTATCTATTGCAAGGATTTTATGCTTGATTTTTATAAATTAGGAACACTTCAATTTCATAAAGTAAATGGAAATTTCTTGTTGTGTTTGGTAAGTCCTTAGGTACGTATGGTCTCTCCTCATGCCTAGTGAAAACTTGGAGATCAAAAATTCCTTAGGATTTTTATTTTTTGTTTACCTGAGGAATTGATTATCTACGTCTGCTCTTCCCTCATGAATCCAAAGAACAAACTTGGGAATAAAAAATAACATATTTTTTGGTTGCTTATATTAGGAAGCATGCTTGGGGATTTCATCACCCCAAGGATGACCTCAACCAAATTTATTGATGGGGTATAAAAAGGGGGGAGAATGAAAGTTGTACCCCAAAGGTGTGGAAAACATCCTTTAACTAAGCCTCGTAACCCTCGGTCTATTAAGAGGTGTATATGTGAAGAGAGTGAAGGAGACCCCTCTAATCTCAGGTATCCATAAACATGCTCACTGTTCACGATCCCACTACAAACCATATTTATTTAGAAGCATTTAAGACCTTTATTTATTGGCCTAGTGTGGTGTAGAGTATAATATCATGCTTGAAGTTACTCACCATGTACTCTTCTATGGTTGAGGTGAAATATACTTTGTGATAGGACCTCATCCTTCCAAGGTAAGGGGTGTTAAGGTGGTACATGAGCTTAGCATACCCTAGTCACCAATTAATTTGAAGGTATTGCACTTCAATGGGTGGGCCCGCATAAGTCATCACAACTTTACTACTAGCTAGGTTGTTAATGTTCTTGGAGTATCTTATTGTTTAGACCAATGAACTATTCAACCTGTCACCTTTAAAAATTTCAACAATTTTCATGTCTACTGTGTGATGTGTTTTTATTACCAAATTTTCTCAATACACTCAAATTAGACCAAAACCAATCAAAATAACATAATTGAACATCACAATCTCATATTTCTCTATCCTGTTGCACAATTGATTATCATTTGCATGATTTTCTATCAAATAGAAGTTAGAAAACTCAATTTTAGGTCAATTTTTACTCTGTATTGTAACTATGGCTTAGATGGGAATAATTGCATCTTGTATGGGTGTAATTGTAGCTTAGATAGGAATATTTGTGACTAAGGTAGGCACATTTGTTGTAGAGAGTGACACAATTGCTTGTGAACTTCACAAATCCAATTCTATTTTAAAAATTAAACTGTCATTTGTTTTTGCTTAGGCTATCACATTCAAAACCTTTATTATCATATTTTTTCTTTATTGTGGTACAATTTTTCTATATCTATGCATAATTTCTCTATTAGTTAGGCCACTTGCTATCACCAGTCCTTACTATCTTATACATAAACCTTCATTAAAATGAGCTGATAACTACTGGTTTACACAAAGTGAAACCTTAGATTAGATCATTTATCTCATTCATTTTCATCCTTCACATCTTATGAATCAAAGTCTAGATTTAGGTTGAGGTTTGATTTACCACATCCCCATTATCACCATATTTTTAGGCACCCCAAAATTAGATTCATTTAGTCTACCTAGATCTTGTGTTCATATCCATGTTATTTTTATAGTTCCCTTAAAATATTTCCTTCTCAAGGTAGAATATTAAGTTATCTTATCTATGGGTAGTTTGAATTTGGAGCTTCTAAGTTAAGCTATTCCACCCTCATCGCAAATTTTGTTGACTTTTGGATTCACAAGTCTAGTCCAAAAATTAACACATTTTTATTCAAATCTTGATCATCAAACACTAAGATCTAGTTATACTTCTTAGTCATGTCCACCTCATTCAACATCCAAAAATATCACTCAAATCAAAATTTCTTACTATATCTTATTTTCCAGTACAAACAAGGTCTCAAATCAAAAAGAAAATGCAACACCCAAATCCCAACATGACAAACACAGACACAAATCCGTTCCAAGAGACAAATAATGAAATCCCACATATGTATGGACCAAGGGATTTTGAAACACTACCTCCATTAATTCTTAGACATAGTCCCAAAATTGATGGTTTTGTATGGGATGTAATACTTGAAGAGTTGGTTGAAACCCAACAATACCCTAATGCGATGAAACTAGTTGAAACAATTCAAGAAACCAACTGAGATTAATAATTCTTGTTGCTTGCCCTAAAAGGAGCTAAATTTCCCCCCACATTCAACATAGCACATATCCAAGACATCAAAAATAATGTTCCATCCCTAAACTTGGGAGAAACTAGTTCCAATAACTCCATACCACCTTCCCTAAAACCAAAAAACCTCACTATCTAACCCCCTAACAATCCTCCCATTAATTCCTCACAAATTGTTGTAAACATCCCACAAATAACCATTCCTACTAATTCCACACAAGTGACTGTACCACCCATACTCAAGCTCCCATATTATCTATGCATATCACCAACCCATTATACAACACAAGATCCAACCAAACTATCACCCCCACCTCTATAATCAATCCACATAAATTATCACAAGAATATCATTTTTCAAAAGAACCACCACCATATACAACCCATAATCTACAACCACATATGTCTAATACTCACATACCAAGCAACCAATACACCACCTATCAAAACTACAAATTCATGACACAACATCCCCAACATATCACCTCCAACACTAATCATAATATACACCGACATAATCAAAATACCTACCAACACAACTCCACCAAAAACATCATTACTTCACAAAAATATACCCATTCCCTAGATACATACATCTACAACACAACATCCATCCACAATACCGAAATAAAAATTTCATGAACCAAAATCAACAATCCACCCCATTAAACCAATTTTCTAATTGTAACACATCCACTCATGAGTACAATACCCCAAACCATTCATATGTTCATCAAAATCCATAATCATCTAACTTCCCTCAAGTTCATTCATCATCACATCCCACCTCCACTTAGAATGCTATCAACATACCACTTGCAATAGAAACGAATAATTTAGCCCTCCAAACCCAAAATTTACAACAATAAATTTATAATATTCACATGGGGCAACCAAAAAAGAGCTATGCGATAGAAGACATATGCCCTTAACCATTTGATAAGACTTTATCTATTCCTCCCTCTCCACATCATTTTGAAATTCCTAACCTTGATAAGTATAAAGGAAATGAAGACCCTCATGATTAGATGGGAAAGTTCTATGTATCTTGTTTAGAGGTTACACATAATTATACTTATCTAATGTGTCTCTTCACAAGAAGCTTAGAAGGGAAAGCCATGGAGTGGTTTTCTCGACTCCCTATTGGCATAAAACTCTTTAGTGAACTAGACAAGAAGTTTACCTCACATTTATCCTATAATCTAAAGAATTAAATGACAATGACTAACTTATGCACTATGAAATAAAATGCTAGAGAAACTTTCATCTCCTTACAAAGGTGGCAAAACTTAGCTAGTAAAATTCCATGTCACATCCTTGAGAAACAACTAGTTGAAATGCTCATTCAAAACATGAACACTAAAATAGGGTTCCATTTGAAAATTTCTATGCTCAAATTCTTTTGATGAAGTTATCGAAAAGGGGCTTACTATCGAGAAATGCCTAATTTCCAAAGGACTTGTCAATATTTTCAAAGAAAGCAAAGACTATTTAAATTATTCAAATGAAAAATCCCATTATTGGAACACAAATAAAATGTTGTTAATGATGGTGTTGTTGATGTCAAAATGGCTCAAACTGCTCAACCTACCTTATGCATACAAGTGCCAAACAATGTTCTGACCTAAAAAATATCCATAACAACACACAAAGATAACCTCCTAGGATAAATAACACTCTATGATGTAAGTACAATCCCCTAGGAGATCCCATTGAATATGTACTTCACAAATTAATCCAAAACGAATAAGTCGCTCTACTAGAAATCAAGAAATATGAACCAAAATTCAAACCCACATGGTGGAAGGACAATGATTTATGTGATTACCATAGGGTAAAAGGACACACTACTCCCAACTATTTCAAATTACATAACCTTATTCAATACTTAATCGATAAGGGAGATGTTGGTGTGGAGAACCAAAATAATTCCTCGAATAATAACCACATGATCTTCAAGGATCAATTACACAACCATGTAAAATGAAATTCCCCTAACTAGGGTAGTACCTAAAGAAATAATTCCATTTATATAGTTGTCAACTATGATTATACAATTAACCACATTTACGAAGTTGACAAATATGTATCCACCATTACAATAAAAAAATGAATCTAGAATGTAATGTTCAACCCATAGAGACAAAATTACTCTACAAGGAGCCACATATAGAAACCCCACTACACCACAATACAATCCAACGGATCAATTGAGTAAGACTCCAACTCAAATATCCATTCTAGATATTTTACGCATATAAATTTTTTCATAAAGTTATATTAGAAAAATCTCTCAGAGAATCATCAATACCAACAGATCTGAATGTGGACCGATTTCAAGCCATGGCTGGTAATATCACCTCTACTCATTATCTGACCTTTTTTGACAAAGATATGACATCCCATTCACCTAATCACAATGATGCTCTTCACTTGGAAATATTTATCCATAAGCACTGAATAAAAAAGTCCAAATAGATGTTGGTGTTGGCTTGAACATTTGCACCTTAAAACTGGTAAAACAATAGGATACTCTAAGGAATTTTGAAATAGGTGGGCAGGAGGTGGATGATGTAAGAATACTGATAAATTTTGAAATAGGTGGGGAGGTTGTGGATGATGTAAGAGCCTTAACATGCACTGTTTATGTTAGATGATAAATTCATCACCACAGATGAGTTCAAGGATTTCCTCTTGAAGAGTAAAGACGAGGCTCTCACAAAAAAGATGGAGGAAGAAAAAACAAGAATAAGGAAGGAGAAAAAAGATGAAAATATCTATCAAATATGGGTTGCGATCAATTTTGACCTAGGAAATATGACTCTAGAAAAGGGGAGATAAATTATGAGAAAGAGTGATTGTATGCTATTAGAAGGTTGGTATATAGAATCTGCAAATGGATTTGATACTATCATGAGGTAGGAAGGTGATGACCTAGTGTTATCCTTTGAAGAGCAAGACGATGCACTTTAATTTGGGTTAGGTTTAATCCAAGGCATGATACCTTAGCAATTTGGTCTATTTTCTTGATAAAAATAAACCCCAAGTAAACAATAATATAAATGAGTTAATTAGAAAATTAATTATTAGAATATTAGAGGAGACTAGTGCATTGTGAGTTGTATCATTAACAATGAACACTGTTATGTTCACTGAAGCAACTTTGAAGAAATTAGAAGTAGACCCAAATAAGGTATTTTTTTTGAATGTAAAGCTTCAAGATCATGCCAATATTGTCACAATATTTCTTTGACCTCCTCAAATTGTGGTTGATGATAATACAAATTAGGAGAAGATATATTTGACTTTGGAGGTTAGCAAGTTGAAATATGAGCTTAAAGAAAGCAAGGAGGCAAAGTAGAAGGCAAAGATAGAAAAGATGGACAAAATCTCAGAAGTCATGGATAACTTGTTGGGCCACAAGTTATCATGCGCCATTGGCTATCTTGAGAATTATTGGAATGGATATAATATAATATCCAATATCCATGGTATCCATCTCCAATAAAAGAGTCAATTAAGGATCCTCCAAGATGTTTGGAACCCAAGGATATAGTTGGTTAGCAAAATTATTGATCGAACCAATTTTAATACTAATGCTCCATGTGAACTACTTGCTATTTTGGAAAAATAAAGTGCTTTAGAGGATAATATGATTATCCATGAGAGTTTTCAACTAGCTATGGAGTAGTCCTTGGAATCTTTTGAAGGGCTAAATTACGTTATAATTTTTAGAACTTTGTCAATGGATGGGGAGGTCAAGGCTTATAAATCATGGAGGTTTAAATTCAACAATATCTTGTCTCCCCTCCTAGGTTCTATTTTTGCAGATGATAATGTAGACATGGATAAGTGTAATGCCCCAATTGGATAAGTTAATAACTAGAAGAAAATTTAATAAAAAAATTTGAGGCTACAAAAAATAGATAGATGAGGAATATTCTTCTCATCTAATTTTTTTTTGGAAAACTATAGCTTTTCTTTGGACTTCAAACAATACCTTTGTGGAATGGGTGGAGAAATATAACCATCAGAATCATGCATCCACCCAGTTTTGTCTTATTAAATTCATATTAGGGAAGTATCTTCTACAACGACTTATGTAACTATTGTGTCTTCTAGTGTTGTACATTTTTTGTTATAAGGCAGTTGTGCCAATTTTGATTTGATCTTTTGAAGAAGTTTTCAAATGAAAATGTGAATTTTTTCATGGCTCTAGTATTATTTTCTCCCTTGTTTTTATAAAAGGGAATTCTTAGCCATTTTTGAGGATCTTGGATAGTTTGTAATTAGGTAGGTCTGATTTAGACTAGCTAGGTCTTATTCTAGGTTTTTAGGGAAGAAAGTGAATGCAAGTGTAAATCTCTTTGTATAGCAATACACAAGTCAAAAAAGATACAACTATATTTTGAAAAAAGAATAATTGTCTCCAATGTATATTTTATTTCTCTTATAAATAAAATTGATCAAGGATCTTTAAAGTTCATCTCTACATCATTATGCAGTGAATGTTTCTTTTATGGTTTCTATTGAAGTAATAGAGTAATTTTTTATATTTGAAATATTAAGTCTTAAAATGTTTAGGGATACTTACAAAGAATTGATATGAATCTAAGCATAGAAAATATTATTGTTAGGCAATAATAATAAATTTACACTGATTTTTTTATCCAAATTGTTGTTTAGAGAACACTTGCATGATATCTTAACTCTATTACCAATGGTCTAAGTAAGGAGATTAGTTGTAGTTCCAAGGTCATTTAAAATAAAAAAATCACTTGAAGTATTTTTTAATTTTTCCTAAGTTATGTATATGTTCTCAAAGCTAGTATTAGATAAGTCTTCAAGAATCTGGCCAATTATGATAGATTTTTATTCATTTTTGGTGTATTATATGAGAAAATCTCTATTATATCAATATTGTGATGTAAACTGAGTGAAAACTCATTGATATGGTGAAGGGCTACCCCTAGGTCTTGTAGAAATTAAAGTACAAAGGAGCACAACTATAATATTGTCTCTTATTTGTTGGTCGTTGGCTTGAGAATCTTGATTATAATATTTGGCTTATCTTAAGAGGCAATCAAATAATTAGCTGGAAAAAGAACCAACATGTCCAATTATACATGAATTGCAACAAGCTAGCTACTATAGGGTTTACCACTATACATGCTAGGGTTTGAACTCCAAAAAACATAGTAACTTCCCAAACAAATAGCATTATCTCTAATACTAAGTATTAGGGATTTTTACCTTGTTACAAATAATCAATATAGTGAGATTAAAGAAAATTAAGATTATGTGAACCGAAAAAAAATTCAATAGTATTTGTAAAATCCAATAATATTCATAGAAGTAAATTAAAAAAATCATCCCCAAGATTACGAAAGACTTAAAAATTTATATGGGAAAATATTTTAAAAGAAAAACCCACTACTAAAGGGTTAAAAATACAAAGTTGTGTCACACTTTTATAAAGAAAACAACCAACACTGATCCAAGTTTTAAACTTGAATCACTAGAAAGTAACATATATGTTTTAAAGTTTGAAATGATGTAAACTAATGAAATGCAAACAATTTCGTGTATTTTATATTTTTAATTTAGAAATTAAAAAAAAAAATTATTTAAATAGAGTTTTTCATAAAATAAACACTATAATTTAGTTGTTGATAAAATGTTGAAAAATGAAGTTGAATGGGATGTCACTCTTTATATAGTATTTTTTTCTTACATTTTTTTTTTGTAATTATAACTTGAAACTTTAGTGATATGATTTATTTTTCCCATGATACGTACTTCTTCTAAAAATATAGAATCAAATGTGAAATACAACAAGGCCTTTTAACAAAGTCTCAATCTACAAATATACTTCTTTTGTAGTTGCTCTAATGTTTCACATCAACAAAATTCAATCTAATGCTTAATTATTCAATATATACAACCATCCAACCTTCTAACCTTTACAAAAAATGTTAACTATGTACGCGTGCACATGGGAATACCAATCATCTAACTCTCCAACCAATATATAGAATACCAAGATTAATGCAACTATATTCTAACCATAATATGATATCAACATACTTCACATATCATAAAATATGATATCTTTGTGTGGATAATCATCCCATATACATATTCATTGTTGCACACTATGAATCAATTATTATATTCTTAACAATGTCGATGAGTTCATATTTTTGATATAGCTACCACTATTAACTCCACACTTGAGGTAGACCATGCAAACATAACATCACTTTTGACTACTTTTAGTACCTTGTGTGATCTTACAATATATTATCAATCTCTCAAATCATTGTTCATGAACTATAAATCTATCATAAGTTCTCATACATCACTATTCATGCTTCTAGCAAGCATAGTTTTCTATGTGATGATGAGTTTTCCTCCAAATGACTTGTGGTTTCTCTCACAAAATCACCACATGTAATTCAACATGTATGTTGTACCACAACAATTGATTCTCACTATATTTTAATTATACAAGAAAAATATTCCTACTAAGGACTTTGTACAAGTGAATATAACATTTCCCAACACCTAAGAGGTCGTGACATTGTTTTGGGAGCACACTGGCTTCACACTCTTGGTCCTATTTTATGAGAATTTTTCAAAACTTTGAATGTAATTCATAAATAATAGTAAAAAATGCACCTCATAAGGACTAACTCCTAGATAATTTAGTCTTTACTCAAAAATGGGTCTCATGTGATTAATACATAACTTTCTAATTCAACTCAAGGACTTCTTTGCTTCAACTTAACCCAAGAATCTACATATACTTTTGTAGCATCATTTATTTGGATTTATAGAATCAAATCATTTCCAAATGATGCCAAATTAAACCTCTAAATATTTGTTAGTGTAATTAATTAATTAATTATTACACTAGCATAAGTTAACTTAGGTTTTAATTAATAATATTAGTCCTAAGTTGCATTTAATCATTTAATAAAGTTGTTGAGATAAGATTCCTTTCTAGAAAATGAGTTGTCTTTTCTAGAACTTATCTCAATCTTGTTATCATTCCCTAAGTAGTTGGTTAGGGTTTCTTGTTGTCACATGAAGTGTGATTTGAACACTTGGCAACATCCTTTTCATTCTAGGTTTAGCACTTGCCTATATAATCAGACATATGTACTCTTTGTAATCATCCATCTATCAATCAATCAATACTTTCTTTGTGATTGAATATTTCTTCAAACCCTTGTTTGTTTTCTCCATCCATTCTCTTCCTTGTGACAGATATCCATTTGCATGTAGGTGATCTTGGAGTCTGAAGTTGGTTTTGACAACTTCTTCACGGTATCAGAGTTTTCCTGCTACATGTTTGTTCTTGTTTAAAGAGTTTGGAGCTATTTGGAGCTACAAGGGTTTGTTGCATGTCATTTTTTATTGGAGTCATCATCATATTTGCTTCAAAAATCCAATTTTCACTCATTTGCAGGAAAAACGATTTCTGGGTTTTGTAGCCAACATCGAAATTTGAACTGGGCATCTTTTAGATTTTGCATATCTTACATAGATCTGGAGAAAATCGCAGTCTAAAAAGCATCGGGCGTCATTTTTCTCCTAGCTAAAGGTTAAAAAAAATCATTTTTTCATCTTCTTCTTGTTGGATCAAAAAACGATTTCTGAGTTTTATTTTTAGCATCAAAATATTTCTGGGTTTTTATTTTTTTCTATAAATAGTGAGTAGATTTTCCAGAAATCAAGTTAGAAATAAACGTTTTTTGCTAGAAAATTCGTTTCCTCCGAACTAAATTCAGTTTTTGAAAAATTCATAACTTTTGGCCACAATGTCCGTTTTTGGCAAACAAGATATTGACGGAAAGCTTGTTTCGAGCACTTCATAGTGGTGTAAGCCATTTTTTTCAGATTTGGTCATCTACACAAATTTGAGGTTATTTTTCATCATGGAGATAGATGTGAACATTGGTTTGTGCATGCACTCTTTTTAATTTTCTGTTTATGCATATTTAGGCATTCTCTCCTTTTGCAATCATTGGGTATTGTAATAAATGAAGTGATATAAAGTTCCATCAAGGGGGTTTCTTGCATAATAATCTGATTAGAGTGTGCATGCACTTTGATCTTCATTGTGTTTTGATGACAACTCACATGGGTTGTAATCTGGTTTTTTAGTTTCTTTTGGCCATATTTTGTCTTAGTTTGACACATATCAGATTCACATCAGATCCATCTCAGTTTGAGGGCCACTAAATTTGTGGTTAATGTTCCCGAGTCTTTATGGTACTTTTTCTCATGGAAAAGTTTTAGTCTCAATTTGACATCGACATCGAGATTCACGGCTTCCAGATTTTGTCATCATCTTTTCATCTACTGTTGCTTTATGGATTCCAAGGTTGTTCCAGTTTGGTGTTTTCGAGTGTTCCGTGGCATCGAGTCTGATGTTGCATTATTATGATTCTGATATGGTTTCTTGTAGACAGAAGTATCTTTCTTTGCTTGCCAGATTGCGGTTCTAGTGTTACTCCACAGTGTTCTTCCAGTGCTTCTTTGCTGCAGTCATCTCATTGTATGGGGGGTTGTCCCACTGGGTTTTCCTTCTCTACTTCATTATTGCATTTGTACATGGGTACTTGATCAGGCCTTGTTGTCGGGACCCATTCATGCTTATCTAGTCTCCCTAAGTTGCACTTATGGGGGCTACAATATCTACCCTCTACCAATACCAATTTCAAAAAAATATTGAGATAATTAAATTAACATAATAACTACTACACCAAAGGGTTATTTAGCAAAGCACTAGTTCCTTCTCTTGATTTGTCCTATTGGTCATTGAAAAATATGGTTCTTAGAACTATTGCATTGATTTTTAAGAGTTAAAAAATATCATCAAGGGTAAATTTCTCATTCCAATAGTTGATGAGATATTTAATGAAATTGTGGGGCTTGCTCCTCAAAGCTAGATTTATAGTTAGGATATCATCAATTTTGCATCCAAGAACAAGTAGTTTCAAACATATCCTTCCAAACTAATGATGGTCATGAGTTTATTGGCATGTCATTTGGTCTGACTAATGTAAGTTCTATATTTCAAATCCCGATGAATAAGATTGTATGCCCATTCCTTAAAAAAAACATCTTATTCTTCTTTGAAAATATATTTATTAATAATTTAACATGGAAAAAGAACCTATTACACCTAGACCAAGCCCTTAAAATCCTTTATGCCAATCAATTATGTGTGAAATTATTTTTTGGCTATGAAAATATTTAATACTTAGGGCACATTTCTTATGAAATATTTAAGGTAGATCTAGCAAAAATTGAAACCATAAATAACTACCCTAAATGTAAAACACTAAAGAGACTTGAATTTTTAGGCCTTACAAAAATTACCATAGATTTATCAAGGTCTATTGAAAAATTGTATCCCCTTTCACAAACATGATGAAATTTTTTATTCTAGTACTCTAAAACTTTAGAAGTGGCATTCAATATACTCAATTAGGATATTCACACTACATTAGATCTTGATATGTATGACTTCTCCAAAACCTTCACTAGTGAAAGTGATGATTCAAGCTCTATATTAGGTGTTGTTCTCACACAATAAGGGTGACCCCTTTCCTTCACAATGAAGCCCCCAACCAATAAAAATATCCATTTTTCCACCTATGAGAAGGAGATGCTAGTCTTTCTTCTTGTATTCAATAAATATAATCCATACCTTGTTGGAAGACACTTCTACATTAAAATTGACCATCAAAGTCTCAAGTCTTTTTTTGAATAGTGTGTCTTCCCCCAAAAAAATTGGTCACCAAATTGTTAGGTTATTACTATGAAATCACCTATAAAAAGTACATGATAATGTTGTAGTAGATGCATTATTGTGTCAATTTAAAGACAATTCAAATATGAGTTCTTTTTCATTCCCTACCCCTACTTGGCTAAATGAATTACACCAAGAATTTCTGCAAGATGGTCACATTTAACCAATCACCTACCAAGTGCCCAATCTCCATTCTCTCAAGCCCATTATTCATGGGATGGATCCTATATATAGTATAAGGTTTATTTGGTGTTATCCTCCCAATTAAATGTGTGACATATACTTTTGTATAAGTTCCATGGAACACCATTTTCTAGTCACTTTGGGTTTCTCAAAACATATGAATGAATACAACAACAAAATAGGGAATATATGAAAATAGACATCAAAATATTTATGGAGAAATGTGAGACTTTTCAATGTGCTAAAGGTAAATCTACCGTTCCAAGATAGATTTAACTATTATCCATTCCTATTTGCATGTAAATAAAAATTAACATGAACTTCACTAAAATACTTTGAAACCTTACAATGAAATTAGTCATTCTAGTGGTGGTATATTATGTCTCCAAATATGAATTTTTTGTGTCCTAGTCCACCCCTATTATTTCTCCACCATTGCACAAACCTTCATCAACCAAATCCCTTTCCTCCATAGGTTACTTTCTTCCATTGTTAGTGATCATGATCCCATTTTCACTAGTCACTTTTTGAAATAAATTTTCCAATACCATGACACCCAAATCCAAATTATCTCTAGATATCACTCACAAATAGATGGCCAAACTAAAATTATCAATAAGTACTTGGAGACATACATATGTTTATTTTACTTAGATCACCAATATCATTGGACCAAATGGTCACCATTTCTAGAAAGGTGGTATATTATCACTTATCAAAAAAATTAAAATGATACCATATGAATTTGTCCATAGTCAATCTCGACCATCTCTCTAGACATATATACCAAGTAATTACAAGGTACACATAATGGATTTCAGCCTTTGCAAATGTGACACCATTCTATACACCCTTAAGGATAACTTAAATATAGCAAAAACTTGCATGAATAAATAGGTGATCAACACTATTTAGAGTGTACTTTTTTATTGCATGAATAAATAGGTGATCAACACTATTTAGAGTGCACTTTTTTACTGACATAGTATTTCTTCACCTAAAACCATACAAAAAAATCTCTAAAGATGAAGGCTTGTCAAAAACTAACACCCGATTTTATGTACCTTATAAATATTGTAGAAAATTGAATGTGTTGCATGAAAGTTGGAGTTTCTTCCCTACATAAAGCTACATCTAGTTTTCCATTGGCCAAAATATTTATTCATAGTCTACATTACCTAATCCACAATAGACTATCACAACAAATATACAACCATACCATTATAGAGGTACTCATCTAATGGCATGCTATGCAACAAAAACATACATGGAAATCCTTCTCCCCATCGCAACAACAATTTCCTCATCTCACACTTTGAGGAAATATATTTTTAAGGGGACCATGTTATGGCCCATATTCCTTGTAAGAGTTGGCTATGAAGATAGTTACCCAAGATATAAAGGCCAAATGGAAAGAACAAAGAGAAGATAAATATGCAATTGTCAAGATTGTAATGGTATAGAATTAAATCCAATGGAATTAAATCACAAATTAGAACCCCTTGGTTATATATCCAATGCGAGACATTGGATTAGACAAGACCATGACAAGTGCCTTAATATTATGACATGACACAACTAACCTGACATAAAAGTAAAAAATATAAGATCTAGACATGACAACTAAGTCTTCTAGAAAGAATCTTAGGACCTAAGTAAACTTAACATGTGAATAAGTCCTCTAGTAGGAATTAGCTAGGTACAAGAATTTTATTCACACCAATACCCCCCCTTAAGTGTAACTTAAGGAGTATATTATTATGCAAATGATGAAAAGATGAGTCTCAACTACGAGACCACATACCCATGTACATATGCAATGCAATCTCTCACAAATGGAGAAAAGGAGAAAACCTAGTGGGACAAAACTCCTCCCCAAAAGAGACATGAAATAAAAAATACTCTCAATGATGAATGAGAAGGGGAAAACCCCATGTGAGGAAAAATACCCCTCATAAGAGAGAATAAGAAGAGAGACCATACCGCCCAACTCAATGGTGAGTGTCTTGCAATGGTAGAAGCTCAACATTGAATGTTGAAGATGATCCAATCTCACAGAACAAAGTTCATTCCCTTAGGAAGAAAAAATCCAAGATGGTATGAAAAATGTCTTCCCATTCCTAAAAGGAAGATGAGGGAAGAAGAATGATGTGTGATGTCTTTGAATAATGCTCAAGCGTCTCCATGTCGATGTAGAAAGATGATACACTCCATATAGGAATTCTAGGCCACACTACAAAAGATTTCAATCCATACTCTAGTAGAGATGAATGTAGAGTACAATCCAAAGAAAATTATGCCTCTTCTAAAAAAAATCCTCCTCCAGATGTTGTCCAAAAGAATCCACACTCATGTCAAACAGTGAAGAATGATCATGTAGAGAATGAACAAGAGGGTCAGAGTATTCCCTTACAACAACTAAAGAATGATCATCTCCATCAAAGAGATGATGTATGCAATCAATGGTGTCTCCCAAATCTAAAATATGTGACTCCACAAACAAGGCTAAAATACGTGTCAAGAAGTCATCCCAAGTCACCATATATACAAGACGATATAGATCTTGTTGCACTGAATCCCAAGAAGCCATATATGTAGCAACATAAGAATCATCAAGTGCTATAATAGATAGAGAAGATAAAATTCAAGGCTCAAGAACGTGATCTGATGTGAGAGAACCCAAGTTCAAGTAGCCAAAAGTCTCTTCAAAATCATGGTCCACACTAGAAGTGTGATCAACAACTAAAGGAACAATGCCATCATCAAAAGAAAAATTTGCAAAGGTGTACAAAAAAAATGAGTGATCAACCATCCCAGTAGAAATAATCTCTCTACTCTCCAATTATCTAATGATAACTGAATCAAGAGTGAATTCCACAATCCTCCCATCTCCACCATGTGTAATCTAATAGATAGAAAGAAGCTTGTTTGAAAAATGAGGTACACACAAAATACCATTAAAAGTGCCCTCCCCAATATCAATAGATCCCTTCCTAATTACACTCATGTATGTATTGTTTCCAATAAAAATAAGAGATATAGCAAAAGGTTCAAAAAAAGATAATATAGACTATGAAAATGCCATATGATGAGATGTTCCTCAATCTAGAAGGCATCTCCTTGATCCAAGACCTATAAAAGCACAAATAGCTTTCCCCTTATTGCCTGATGTAGTAAAAAAACCATCATCACCTTTGTCCTTATTAGATTGTTTTGAAGAAGAAGAATAAGTTGACTCAGACATTCTGGAAGGTATATCAATATGATTCTTCTTAAAAATATGTTTCAATTCATCAATATCCTTCTTATAACAAGAATGTTCATCATGTCCAAGCTTCTTGAAATATGAACAAGCTGGATTCTCCTTCTTAGATGATTTCTTTGTGGAAGAGGATTTATTCTTTGGTTGATATGAATGTGGATTATTCTTTTATTTCTTTTATTTCTTATTAGTATGTTCTGATTCTTTCACCTAACTAGCCAACAATGCTTGAGATTTAGATGAATTGATGAGACCCATCGATATAAGATTTTTTTTCTCATGTATTAACATCTCATAAAATGATGCAAATGAAGGTGTAGTATATGTAGACCCCATAGTCAACCTATAAGTATGAAAGCTAGAAACAAAAGCAACATAATCAAGACCAAGTTTATTTAATATATTGTAGACCAACTGAATGCCCTTCTTATCAATTCCACATGCTCTACATTGCTCTCTTAGATCATTAACCTTAGTGATTTAGTCTCAGATGTTGTCAAAATTCTTAGGATCAAGGATTATCAATTTGACAACTTCTTACTTCATTTGTAGTACCATACAATGTTTTCAATTTGTTCCAAGCTTCATGAGAATCCTTACATGATTCAATTTCAAACAACAAATCTTGAGAAACTAGTTTACGAAGAAATCTAAGAGCTTTGGTATGTTCAACCATCCATTTAATCTTTTTATCTACATATGTAGGTTCGAGAACCTTATTTTCAACATATAGAGAATGACCTTGAGTTATTAGAGAAATTTGTGCATGTTGATGCCAATTTGAATAGTTATATGATGTTAGCAAAGGAACCTTAGAATGGTCCATGGAAAAGAAGATAATAAGCAAAAAAATAAAAAGAATGCACCAAGAGACCCCCTCAAATCACTCTACCAAGAATCCCCTTTAGAAATATATGATTTGACACTTTATATTTTGTGTTTTAATAGATGCCACTTGCCAAAAACAATGAA
The DNA here is from genome assembly GCA_007115665.2 of Sequoiadendron giganteum. NCBI lineage: Eukaryota > Viridiplantae > Streptophyta > Pinopsida > Cupressales > Cupressaceae > Sequoiadendron > Sequoiadendron giganteum. The sequence goes on along the minus strand of CM021100.1, from coordinate 611,749,869 downwards.
GTGGACTTGATCTTAGTGCATACAGATGCTAAAATTGGCCATAAGCTCAAAGTAAAATTTTTAAACAGAATAAGATCAATTTGATCACACCATTGCAAAGCAAATGAAAAATTTTGCAGTTCAAAAAATAATTCACTCAAAAATGTTATCGTAGGAGCAAGAACAAATCCCCAAAAGTTCCCAAAATGAGAATGACTCAACAACACTTGCGAGAATTTGTAATTTATAGAAAATATAGACACCAAAATAAAAAACCAGCTACACCAATGTGAAGAGCACAAAATTCATCCCCAAATTAAAAAAATGCTCACAAAAAAGAGGTCATGTGCCCGAGTTATGAGTGTTTGAAAATTGACCTCAAAATCTAAATCTGTAGAGTTATGAGTTACGATGTGGAGTTCGTGCCACATGAAGCACCTGTAGGCTTCTATTGTATTGCAGAGTACCAGTAGTCTATGGACTACGGGTACATCCGTAGATTTTTATTTTTCTATTTTTATTTGATTTGATTAAAAATATTTTGAAAATCAAATAATTTCTTTTCTAAATATAATATTTTGAATAAAAAAAAATCATTTTTAAAAATATTTTGAGATCATACTGAATTGCTAGTCAACCTGCAAATGACTATATGGTTGTACAAACGATTGAGGAGGGAAAAAAATTTCTTGATGGCTTGGGGCAAAGCACTTGGATTTTGAAAAATTGATAGTCGATCTTGGTGTTTTTGGACCTTCTAGACGTGATGATAGGGTTGGATTTGACCCAAAATTCTCTAAAATTACAGCTAACTTTCAGATATGGCAACCACTCTTCAACCTTATATGTCCAATTTAGATGAAACAAAAGGAAAAACTAACTTTCTCGAACACCCTAAACTCAATGGTGAGCTTATATTTGCACAAACGAGCTCCAAAATAAACCTGCAATACAAAGCCACAAAGAGGAACCCTCCCCAAATATGGTATTTCTATCAATTTTTAATTCTCTAGATCATCATATGATGCAAGAGAAGAGCATACTCAAATTTTCAAAATCTACCAAGATCTCTACAAAAAGGCTAACCAAAGGCACCCAAGATCTAGAGGCCAAATGGAAAGCACAAAAATAAGATCAATATGTAATGCTCAAGATTGCAATGGTGGAATTAAATTACAAATGAGAACCCCTTGGTTATATAGCCAAGGTGATATATAGGATTAGACAAGATCATGAAAAGTATCTTAATCCTATGACATGAGACAACTAACTTGACATAAAATTCAAAAAGATAAGATCTAGACATGACAACTAAGTCTTCTAGAAAGAATATTAGGACCTAAGGAGACTTAACATGTGAATAAGTCCCCTAGTAGGAATTAGCTAGTTACACGACTTTATTCACATCAACAGTCGTAACTATTTCTTCATAATTATTTACTTTTTTGTTAATTATTATTGATTAAAATATCAATTACATATGCTTTGTAAGTCATTATTTTTTCTATGTATGCTTATCCTACATGCATGGGAGATAGTAATTCTCATGGGTAGTATTATTTTATATACAAGAATGCGTTATCTATGAATTATACTATATTAAGCATTTTTCAAAGAGGTTTCCCCCTTAAAAAGGTCAATGATAATTGTAATGTGATGCCATTTCAATGCAATATTATTCATTATGCTCCCATTTATCATTTATTTTATGTGTTTCTTGTATCTATCTAATCTATTGCAAGAAGGAATAAAACAATCATGTTGTTGATTTTTCTCTAAGATTGAAATGTGTTGATCACCCTTCCTCTTGGTAGAGTACTAGACTCATAATTTATTATAACCATTGATTATTTTTGAATAATACATTGGGCGTGCTTTGGAGATAATGTTTTTTCTAGTAGGGTTCTCCCATGGTAAACATATTTCACTCTTGTTCTTCCTTTTCTAAGGTATTTTTATATGTTGAAATGTTGCTAGAATTTCTATATATATGTATATATATCAATTTCTAGAATTTTCTCATACTATTAATGTGAAAATACCCACATGTTTAGTAGTTCAAATTTATTTTGAGTTTAATTGATAATGAGTTTGTAGGCATATTTTTGTATGTTTGGTATCAATGATAAGGAAAATTTATAGGTTTCATGTGCTTGTGTGTGTGTTGAATGTACTCTCATGTTCTTGCATATGAATTGCATGTGATTCCATGTTGCATGTGATGGATCCATGGCAATTTGAGTTCTAGGTATTCCTATAGTTTCTATTTTTTAACAAGGAATGCAAGCTTATGGAAATTTGTTAAAAGGAATTCATTGATTATTGATCTTTATTTGAGTGGAATTATGTAGTGGATCTAGTTTGATTTTTCAAGAACCAATGTGGAAAGCACTAGTAGAATGGAAAATCGGTTCAATGGAACCATATTTGATCATTAGGAACTCAAGGTGGAAGATCTTTAGAGTTGGTCAGGTATTTTTATGTCACATGGTTGTGATCTAAAGCTATTGTTTGGTCTTATGGAACTACCCTCTAGCATGGTGATTAATAATCACCTCTATCATCCAAACATGTGACACTAAAGATTTTTCATATTGGGTTATTTACTTTAGCTCCATTGTCACATGAGAAAGCACCAGTTGTGTTTACTACCATCTCCAATACTTGAACCAGGTTCATGGTTTCATACCCTAGTTATGATAGTAAACATCAAATGATTAGCCCCCTAGTTGCATGCAAGTCACAAAGTTGATAATTCGGTGAACAAGAAACTCCTAGACAAATGAGTTTCTCTATTTGAATGTACATGGTGATGATTGTGGATTTTTTCTTCTCGTGGCATGGAATTTATTGATAGCCCTTTTTTCCTTTTGGATATTTGTACTTACAAATTTCATAGATTCATGTTGTTTGGATTATGGGTTTTACAATTTTTATTAAAAAATATATGGTTATAAATTTCATTGTTTTAGTTTATAGATTTGGTGTTTCCAAATGTTTAATGGATTCAGAGTCATATGCATGCTTTTATATATTTTACATGTTAATCAAAATATGTGGTTTTACAAATCTATGAAGAGAGTGTTGTTCAAATTTTAAATCCTAAAGGTTTTATGGATGGATACAGTTAAAAATTTGCATATACGTTTAATGTATGGTTTGAGAAAGTTTTTTTTCAAATGTAAAGACATTTTTATGTAATTAGTTACTTAGCATTTCTATAGTGATGCTTTTTCAATTCATGAACCATTGTTTCTTTGTTGTAGATTTAAGGCATGTTGGATCTAAGTTTTCATTTGATGTTAGTGTCATGGAGAATCTACATGCTATCTCTAGTTGTTTAATTTTTCATGTTACTAATGTGATGTTGAATCTTTATTTTGCATTGATGTGAGACCTCTAAGTCTTGTGATTTCCTTATTTTTAGTTGGATCAATTGACATGATTCTTGTCACCTTTGAATGAAATAGTATATACCTACATCTTACATCAAAAACTCAAATTTGATTATTTGTAACACATCTTTTCAATTCCATTAATTTCTTGTTGCAACAATATTTTGTTCGATGCATGGGGATGTAGATCCTTTTTTATTAGCCTTTTTGTTCATCATAGTGCATTAATATGTTCATTATAGAGAGACAAAGATATATATGTTTAGAGTACCTAAGATAGTTGCAGTTTGGAAACCCTTGAAATTGACTATTGTGTCATGAGAGGTTTTTTTTTTATCATAATTTAGTGTGAAATTCATGTGGATACATATTCAATGGTATATTCTTGGTTGGAAATCACGGTTTTAATTTTCCTTTTAGGAGCTCTTAATGTTGTAGTTGAATTATTTGATTGTGTGAGGGCTATGAATGATATTTAGTTAGGAGATGGTTATCATAACACTAGGAGTTCCTCAAGATCACTTTCAATGGTAAATTTGGTAGTGATGTACATATATCACTTTATGATGGATGATATTCATGCTTCTGGGGGATATCAACAACCTATTAGTATAGGTAGCTCTTGGATTTTTTGGTTGAGTTGTGGCTATGATTTAAATCATGATTTCATGGTAATTTTGTAGATTCTATATTGATTATGCAATATGATATTGAGTGATGATTTGTGGAGATATACTAGATGAGTAGCAATCATTTTTCCTTGTGAGTTTTTAGTTATTCTAGAGTTCTAGTTGGATTTTAGTTGACATGGGATGATGATTGTGTTCTACACTAGATTGGGATGAGGTTGGAGATATCTCATTTTTAGGATCATGTGGGAACATTGTCTCTTGACTTGGTTTCATCTAAAAGATCAATGAGTCTACACCTAAAGTTAGAGATGAGTTCAACATAGACTTATCGAGCAAATTGTACTTCATTAGAAAAATAATCTCATACCCCACTCGTGGTCCTCTTGGTAGTGAATGATCTAATAGGTATTACCCACATATGTTTCAGATGCATGATTTCCTTGTGTCTTGTCTTCACATGTACTTTAGTATTGAGCTATGGAGGTTAGTTCTAAGGGCTTGTTTGCATACATTCATGGTTTATGTTTTCCTTTGTGTCCTTATGTTTGAGACTTGAGTTGTCTTAGTTATAAGGATAGTTTTTTAGGAGTACTAGAGATGATTAGTGGCTTTGGGAAATTTCCCTTTGTTCTAGGAATTATTTTTAGTTTGTTCTTCCTTTAGCTTGAGAAGTTTATTCCTATTGATGTTTTTGGGCTTGGGGTTGAATGATTAGATGTTGATGAATTTTAAATATAGGGATTTAGAAGATATTATTATTACATGTTGAGTATGTGTTGGTGTTGGTAGGACATGGTTTGTTTTTTATTTTTTTTCACCATGGTATGTTTTTCATCCCAATTTGGTTCATTTCATATTGGATTTGGAATTTATGTAGAGATAATAAAACCACTATTTATTTTTTAAACTATTAGTGAGCATTTATTAGTATTTTACTTCATTATTTTATTTTAATAGTATGGATATTTAGGGCTCTTTAATCTTTATTTTCTATGTGATGTGAACAACCTATGAAAGCTATGGAAATCAAAGGAGATTTTTTGTACTATTTTAGTTTATAAGTTTCTAGATCAATGTGTTTTCTACAACATTATGTGATAGATTAATTGAGCCACATACTTTATGTGAGTGTAGTTGGTGGAATTTTAGATTCTATGGTTGGTTTCATACTAGACAATGCCCATGTAGTGGGAGTCCCAGGGAGGTATATGTGTAATTGGATTATGGTATAGATGTTTTCAAGTATATTTACATGTCCATTTGTTTTTTACCAAAGTATATAGAGTTTGTATAGGACAAAAAATATACATGGACTTGTGATTATGGTTTGGGTTGGATATATGGATAAAAAGGTCTACTTGTGATGCATTTACCCTCTTTTGAGTTACAATTAGTTGGATATGTTTGTGATAGAATTTGGTTTCTATTCAACTATTTAGTTGAGTATTTGGAAAATACTTAGTCTTATTAGGATAATATAGGCTTTAGTGTTTGTGTTAGGATAATACACAAACCTTCATGGAACACATAATTTAGGTGTTTTTATGAAGAAAAGCACGCAAATGTGAAAAAATAACTCAAAATGCCTTTTAGTTGATTGCCTGGGCATTTTCAAGATCGTGTGGGTTTTTTGCAAAAACTTGCCAAAAGTATTGCAAGTTTTTGCAAAAAAGTATGACATGAGTTTTTCACAAGTCTTGCAACTATGATTTTTCTCGTGTTTTATTCATCCCTCTTTATACAAATTGTAGATTTCCATGGACCAATGTTCTTGAGTGGATTTTGCTTCCTTTTTATGATAAATTTGATTATAAGGGTATTGCTTCACAACACACATTATTAAACACATTTAGACCAATTTATCATAGTTATATCACCACCATAGAAAATTCTTTGTCAAATCCAATACAGGCACATATGTTCAGTGTCAACAACATCCCTTTTCATAGTTATCATTAATTATGGTCAATTAAAGGATGCAAGTACAAGGTGAATTAAATATGTGATCTTTCCAACACTCCAAAGGCAAAACATTAGGTAGGCATAAACCACAAGAATTTATCCTCAATATGAATAGTTGTCTCAAGCTTAAAGTTTTAATGACAACTATGGATGTCCCTTGATTTTGATACTCAATACTCAATACCCCAAATTCTTAATTGAAATGGTTTGGTTCAAAGACCACTTGCAACTTTATATAAGATGGAATTCATTCCATCAGTACACCTCAATGGATTTTCTCAAAGTTAGAACGAAAATAGACCACTTTAATCCATTCTTCCACATGAATCGTGTTTGCAGAGCTCAAAACTTGTATTTCATGTAAGATTTTTTCATATACTGAAAATAAAACTTCAAAACTTGTACTTCGTGTATGATTTTTTCATTTCCTCAAAATATTTTTTTTGTCAATTTGCTACACAACAACCTTGTAGGGAAACTATGATATCACAAAAAAATTATCCATTTCTATCTTACCAAAAAAATTGTTGCTCTCTTGGGTTGCATTCTTGAGGTTTCTACTCCATGTTGATTAGTCTCCAAACCTGTAAGCTGAATCTGATGTTATCTTAAATACATTGTATAAGAAATAAAAGTATAAAACCATAATTATTGCAGATTATAGATGCCATTCCTGCATTTCTTCATTGAAGAAACTTGTTGGCTAACCATTTCTGTAATGACCTAACCCTTACATAGATACAAATTTCTTAACTTTACACCATCAAGTAAAGGTAACGAGTAATAAAGACATTGCAATAAAAAATTTCTTTTCTTTTATTGATAATTTCAAAACAAGATACAATATATTTCAACAAGAAATCCTTTTCATTTAAAATATACATCAGAGTAAGAAAGCATACAAGTACATACATAACTCATAGAGCTTTTGAACAAATAGTAGTAATAAGGTCTAGGAATCCATCCTTTCAAATCTTGGTTTTTCGATCACTTGCTGTGGAGGAGAAGCATCACTCAGGTGCTTTTCCACCAACCATGAACTCTTAATGCGGTCCCCCGCACATCTATCATTCGATAAATGGTCATTTCCTTCGATGAAGAGATTGGTAGAGTAATCGATAATGAAAACCAACAAAGCATAGTGATATGTCCTACATAACTAGATCATGTGCAATACGACAACCCTCAAACTAGTATGTAATACCGGATCATGATGAACTGACAATGTAGTCTCAAGCATCACACAGTCTAAGTGGATATTGTACATTGCACTACTTTGGCCAAAGTGTTCTCATTCAATACTTCACATGAAGCCACCTATCATATACACTACTCAGAGCTGATTTGACTTAAGGCTATCTTACACCACGCATAGGTATTGTCCTTCAATGGATAATCCATATCCCAGACTAACCTACAACAATCTATTCTACTTGAATTGAATATAGCTAGCAAGTAAGTACACAATTTCCCTCCCATACTTGAATACTATCCTAGGAGTATCTCAAGCTTATCCAAGTTAAACAAATAACTAAGTTGTTTGAACTTCAAGTGACTCTTGCAATCATACAATCCTAGTAAATATTTAACTAATGCAAACAACATTCCCCTATTATGGAGATCTTACAAACAATGTAAAACATAACTAGAATGCAACATTTTTCCTTTCTCAGAAGACAAACATAATTCACTTCCTATGCATAGACAAAAAACACAATTCAAGCAGTATAGAAAATCTTGCAAAGAATAGTAGAAGAATATCCAATGCCTATTTACGCTTATTCCCAAATTGATGACAGAGCTGCTTCCACTTCCAGCTTAATCCAATTTCTTGAATTAAATTCCCAATCTCTCAGAAGATGATAACCTCCTCACAAAATTTCCCTCTTTCTCACTCTCAGAAGTTACTAACAAAAGTAGAATATTCCTTGGGTAGAATACGTATCACTTAGTATAATTATTAATAGAATCTCACAACAATGTAAAAATTGTGGTAAACTATGGTCACTTAGCAAATGAATAATGATGGTATAGTATGTCACTCAGAATATAACTAATGGCTACATAAAATGTTACTCAGAAAATGAATGTTGGCTGCATAAAATGTCACATAGAAAATACTCATATGATGAATAAGATAACTCAAGCCAAAATACATAAGCTGATGAAGAATGGTAAAAGTGTGAATGAATGAATACGGATGAGTGAAAATTGATTGAATTGATTGATGCAAAATAGGAGAGTTGGGCGAGTATTTATAGTGAGCTCAACCTCCCTATTTCCTACAACCATGGCATGTGGTTTTCCACCACTACATTTTGAAGCATTCAAACAGAAGGTGGCATAATTTCCTTTCCCCACTCAGCATTTAACAAGATGAATCGACCTTTACTTTTTCCAGCACCAAGAATATTGATTCAAAAAGCATATGGAGAAATTGTGCCAATCGACACCTACAAAATTTTCTCTCGAATGTGGCACCAAATTCATAATATGGTGGGTGAATCGTGCAACATAGAAAAATTCATTGTTAAATCATGAACACATAGCCTTCTGACTTGGTCAATAGATTTAAACACCAATCGTGGTTTCCATTCCTGCATTTCACTTATAGGTGACATGATTTCACATAGTGTCGTATGTGTTTCAAATTCAAATTCGCGAATGAAGTCATTTGATTAATTACAAAATTCAATTTCTTTAAAGTTTAAAAGATACAAAAATATATCGATTCAAAAAATATTCGATTCCATAGTTTAAAATGATAAATATTCAATCGATTGGAATATAATTTGATTTCCAAAGTTTTATGATTTAATATCCAATCAATTAGGAAATAATTCAATTTCCAAAGTTGAGAGATTAATATTAAATCAATTAGGAAATAATTCGATTTCCAAAGATGAGACTATGTGAAATATGTATTTTATTAATATCCACATAATACAGGATGTGTGCATATATACATGTATATACCTGTATATACCTCTATGTACATGCATGTGTAGGTATACCATATCGATGCATCCCTATGAGTATATCTATCTACCAATGTACACTTGTATCAATATGTATATACATATGGATACATGTATATACTATATATATGTATATATCCACTTCTGATTCACTTACATCCATTTACGTTACAATCACTATGATCGTAAAATCACAAGATAGATACATAGAACCCAAATAGATAAGCATCACTCATAATGTATACAAAAGTAAACAAGACTCCTAATACAAATATACAAGCTACAAATGAATTACCTATAACCCACACAAACTAACTCAATTCACTCAATCTATGGTGATGTGTGTGTATGCTTAGTTGGTTTTATTTACTGGTTACCCGACCAAGCTCCTCTCCCAATTTATACTTCCCCTCCGCCTAGAGGAATGGTTCATATACCTACATTCATTGGCATATACTCACGACAGTCAAATGTTCATAACATAAGCAGTATACATAAACATCTGAAGGCTTAAGATAGTCACAAATTCAATAACCTTATAATACAATACTTTCCCATGGATAACATCAATTGAAGCAACATCAAAGGAGACAATCATTAAATGTGAAAACACTCATATTGATAACAAGGAACAACATATTTTATTCAACCTCAGAATTCTCATTATAATCATTTTACCCTATGCAATACTAGTAAGTAATAGCTATACAATCAGGGTGTAACATACTCCCCCCCTTATGAATCATCATCCCTGATGACCTAATGTATTATTCAAAGCATAAAAATCTAACACTACATTATTCTTCATTCTAAAAATCTTCAAGAATATCTAGAAATTTCTGCTGAATTTCTGCATAATTCTCCCAAGTAGCCAAGTCTTCTTCATACTAGTCCCATTGGACTTTGTACTACAAGACTTCTCTATTCCGTAAGAGAAGCTTACATGTTTCTAGCACCTTGACGGGCTCAAGAGTTACTACTCTAGGATCCCTTATGAAGGGAAAAGAATGCGGATCTACTGACCCAACAGTACAGAATACATTCCCTTAACACCTTTACTACAAGGGAGAAGCAAAAACGAAAAACTAACAGTGTCTAAAACTTATAGAGATGCATGCAACCATGGTAATGAGAAACCAGAAAGATAAGCAAACAAAGATGACACAATATTTATGTGGGAAAACCCTTTCAGGTAAAAAACCCACCAGACAAAGTCAAATCTATTGTATTACAGTAATGAATCGATTACATACAATATCCAGACTTCTTTGTTCAGCTCACAATCACCCAGAGAGTTTTAGATTCACTGTTACAATTTTTTTTTACAACATACAGTTCAAAACCCTCTTTAAGAACTCACGTCCTTCTAATTCTTCAGCTTGCAACTTCAACTTGCTTCGCAACCTACGACTCAACACTTGAATTCTAACTTATGAGAAATGACATATCTCTCATCCATATGTAATCAACTCAGAAGAGCAATGAAGTCCATCCTCAAATCACGCATCTGGTCAGATCTGACAGATTTCCTGCAACGAGTCAAATTTGCATTCAAAGCCATTACTCAAAACGGTTGAGCTCACCACCCTTCATTGACAAATGCAACTGCCACAATAACTATCTTGGTATCCGTCCAATCACTATTCAACCAGGTGCCACGCGTCCAAGACCCATCAACAATCGCAGCTGACAAAGCAACCAAAATGGTCAAACATACATCGGGCGCGACCAAGACTTCAAGTCATTTCTAACACTACCGGAGCCAGAGTTGGAACAGGAGTCGAAACAGGACTCCACCAAAAATACATACTGTCGGAGTCGGAGTTGGAGTCAGAGACGGAACTGGAGTTGAAACATGACTCCACCGAAATTACAGATTCAGGAACCAATTCAGTTCTGCGTCCACCCACGGCGAAGAGGAACTCATCGAAAAAAGTTCTGACCGGGGTAAGTCAACCCAGGGTCAAACCAAGACGGGAACACAAAGGATCGAAGTCCGAGTCCGAGTCGGAACAGAAAACAAGACTTCACCAAAAGTCCAAGATCAAGAACCAATCTAGTTCCGGTCCCGCCTCCGCCAACTGCAAGAAACAACAATCCAGAACCAGGACAAGGCGGAGGAAAACACCCCGAGGAGAATCCAAACATCCAGAGGAACTAGATCGTAAAAGCAGGAGTCGGGTTTGGAGTCAGAACAGAAACTGAAACAGGAACCTGACAAATGGACATTTCCAACTTCCAAAATTGGTTCTGCCTCCACCAGAACCTGCGAAGCAAAGTGAGAAGAAATAGACGGTAGGAAGTAGAGTCGGAGTCAGAACGAGAACCAAAACCCGAAACTTAGGCAAACCGAACAATGCCAAGTTCCATCCCGGTTCCACCTCCGCCAGAACTTTGCAAACAACACAAAATCACCAAGGCATGAAAACGAGGACTTCAAGCTGGAAGTTGAGACATAATTTCTCAACAATCTCCCACTTGGTGAACACTTCCAGCTTCCTCAAAACATCAAACGTTACTGTCTATCATTGGTCCCAAGGCCCATCGATTATGTGCACCATCTGAACTTGTCTGTGCTAACCGCCTTTGTCAAGGCATCTGCAACATTCTTCAAGGTGTCAACCTTATCCATACTGACCTTACCATCTTCAACCATATCCCTCACAAAGTGATATTGCACATCTATGTGCTTGGTCCTAGCATGGAAGGTTGGATTCTTTGCCAAACAAAAGGCACTTTGACTATCACAGCAAATTGAAATCTGTCCAACATTAAATCCAATGTCTGAACACAAACACCTCAGCTACACTACCTCCTTGCAAGCATGAGTTGCTGCCATGTACTCTACCTCTGTCATGGATAAAGCAACTACAGCTTGTCGCTTGCTCATCCAACTGATTGCTCCACCATTAAGCATGAAAGTGTATCCATTGGTGGATCTTCTGTTGTCAATGTCCCCTGCCCAATCAGAGTCAACATATCCCTGAATGCAAAGAGCCCTTTGTGATGCAACCATACTGCCATGGTAACACAAAGCATAATCTGAAGTACCCTTCAAATACTTGAACACTCTCTTTACAACATCCCAATGTGATCTCCCTAGATTTTCCATGAACCGGCTTAGAACTCCCACTGCTTGGGCAATGTCTGGTCTTGTGCAGACCATAGCATACATTAAACTGCCTACTGTACTTGCATAAGGCACACTGGTCATGTCCTCCATCTCAGTAGTAGACTTTGGACAGTCTTCAGCAGATAGTTTCAATCCTTGCATGATTGGAACAACTAGCTGCTTGAAATCAGTCATGCTAAACCTCTGTAGAATGGTTTTCACATACTTACTCTGATTGAGCCAAAGCTTTCTACTTGTTCTATCCCTGGTTATCTCCATCCCAAGAATGTACCTTGTTGCTCTAAGATCTTTCATTTCGAACTTAGCAGACAACTGAGTTTTAAGGTCAGAAATCATAGCCTTGCTATTACCAATGAATAACATGTCATCCACATACAGAGTAATAACAAGTACATGATCATTTTCACATTTATAATAAATGCAATGATCAGATTTTGATCTAACAAACCCAATTGACAACACAAATGTGTCAAATTTCTGGTACCACATTCTAGGAAATTGCTTTAGACCATAGAGAGATTTATTTAGCTTGCAAACCAGATTTTGTTTACCTTCTTCAACAAAATGCTCAGGCTGGGACATGAAGATTTCTTCTTCCAACTCACCATGGAGAAATGTTGTCTTCACATCCATCTGCTCAATTTCAAAGTCATACACAGCTGCCAATGACAACAAAAATCTGATGGATGTTAGCTTTGCTACAAGGGAAAAGATCTCTCCATAATCAATTCCCTCAACTTGGGAAAAACCCTTTGCAACCAATTATGCCTTATACTTCTCTACACTGCCATCAAGGCCTGTCTTCCTTTTGAATATCCACTTGCAGCCAACAGGCTTTCGCCCTTTAGGCAGTGGTACCAACTTCCAGGTATCATTCTTTTTCAAGGAATCCATCTCCTCATTCATGGCTTCCAGCCACGACTTTGAATCAGTCATGCTGATTGCTTCTTTCACAGTCCTAGGCTCATCAATCCTAGTTATTAAAGCATAAGCACAATTTGAATCTAACATAGAAAAACCATATCTATCTAGTTGCCTTTTTTCTCGTCTAGATCTCCTTAGAGGCTGAGATTGTTCTTCATCATCTGAACTCCCAGAGCTGCTTGAGCTCTCCTCAGTCTCAGGTACACCATGCAGATCTCCCCTTTCTAGAGTTTGGGGAATCTCAACTACATCCTTCTCCTTGGCACTCTGATTTGTCTCACACTGTTGATCACTTACTAAAGGTTTCAGCTCATGAAATATCACGCTTCTGCTATACAAAACCTTCTCGGTAACAGGGTTCCAAAGCTTGTATCCTTTCACACCAACTCCATAGCCGATGAGAATACATTTCACAGCCTTGTTATCCAATTTAGATCTCTTTTCATTTGGCACATGAACATATGCCTCACAGCCAAAGACCCGAACATGCCTTAGTGAGGGTTTCTTTCCTGACCATGCTTCCAAAGGTGTCTTGTCAACAAGAGTTGAACAAGGAGATCTATTTATTAGATAACATGTTGTAGCAACAACCTCAGCCTAGAACTTCTGCTCCAGACTAGCACCACTCAGCATACTCCTTTCTTTTTCCATCACCGTCCTGTTCAACCTCTCAGCAACTCCATTTTGCTGTGGAGTGTAGGGGGTTGTCTTATGCCTTTTAATTCCATGATCAGTGCAATACCTTTCAAAATCTGTAGAACAAAACTCACCTTCATTGTCTGTCCTCAAACACTTTATTTTCCTTCCAGTCTGATTTTCTACCAAAGATTTGAGCTCTTTAAATCGACTGAACACATCTGATTTACTTTTAAGAAAGTATACAAATGCCCTTCTTGAATAGTCATCAATAAAAGAAACATAATATCTAGACTTTGATAACGAAGGAACATTAACTAGACCAAACACATCTGAGTGAATGTAATCCAATATACCAGAAGATTTGTGAGGACTAGAGGAGAAAGAAACACGGTGTTGCTTTCCATAGATACAATGTTCACAGAAATTGAACTCAAGGTTACAATCATCAAACCCTTCTACAAAGTTTTTGTTCTTTAAGGTTTTTAAACCTTTCTCACCATTGTGACCAAGTCTATGATGCCATAACATAGTCTTCTCTGCTGGGAGTTTTATCTCCAAAGCATTTGCAGACAGTGAAGAGTCTTCATCTTTCTCTATAGGTGCAAAAATACATGACTTCACAAAGGCACTATTACAAAGAACAGGTCGTGCATCTAGTTTGTACAGAGTGCCAGTACGAACACCCTTAGCTAACACCATTACACCTCTAGTCATTTTACATCCCTTACTAGAAAAAGAAACTTCTACACCAACATCATTTAATTTACTAATAGAAAGAAGATTTCAAGCCAAACCTGGGATGTGGAGAACACCACCAATTCTTTCGACTCTCCCGTCAAAAAATTGAATTCTGACTCTTCCTCTGCCAACAATCTTTAGCGTTGAATCGCTTGCCAAGTATACCTTTCCACCATCATACTTCTCATACTTTGAGAACCAATCTCTATTGGATGTCATGTGAAAAGAGGCACCTGAATCAACCAACCAGACATCATCAGATGCCTGAGTTGTCAAGGCTGTTGCAATGAAGGCATCTACATCACTTTGAGAAGATTCATTGTTAGAAGCATTCTTCTTCTTCTTCTCCTTGCAGTCCTTCCTGATATGACTAGGTTGCCCACAGTTCCAGCACTTTACCTTGAACTTTTTACCAAGAGACTTCGATCTCCCTTTAGACTTGGATTTCGACTTATTGTCTTTCTTCTTGCCTTTCTCATTTGTTCTACCTTGAACAGAAAGAGCATCTTTGGCCATCTCAGAAGATTTCCTTCGCATTTCTTCAGACATAAGCGAAACAACCACATCATCAGTCTTGAAAGCAGTGGTTGTACTTCCAATAGCCATCACAAGATGATCCCAACTGTCAGGTAATGAACACAACAGGAGCATGCAATGATCCTCCTCCTCAATTTTTACACCTACAGATGCCAGTTGAGTAACACTCATATTGAATGAGTTCAGATGGTCTGCAACAGATGCACCTTCGTCCATCTTCAAGGAGTACAACTTCTTCCTCAGGAACAACTTATTTACTAGGGACTTTCCTTGATAAATATCACCAAGTTTCTTCCACAAAGAAGTTGCAGATGTTTCCTCATGAACATTCAGGAGCACAAAATTAGCTAGACTCAGTCTTATCAATCCTCTTGCTTTTCTATCAGCAAGATCCCAAGCTGCTTGGGTCGTAGTTTGTGGCTTAGTTCCAGACACTGCAATCCAGAGGTCTCTATCCACAAGCAAGTCTTCTATCTTGAGTTTCCATAACTCAAAGTTGCTGCCATTAAACTTCTCAATATGTATCCTACCAGATGTACTCGCCATCTCACAACATAAACAAGTTTAACAATGCAAGTCTCCCACTAAAACAATATTAGTGCAAAAAACTAATTTGCCCTAGCAAGGATAACACGAACTGGCCAAGCTCTGATACCACTTTGAAGGAAAAAAAATGCGGATCTACTGACCCAACAGTGTGGAATACATTCCCTTAACACCTTTACTACAAGGGAGAGAAGCAAAAATGAAAAACTAACAGTTTCTAAAACTTATAGAGATGCATACAACCATGGTAATGAGAAGCCAGAAAGATAAGCAAACAAAGATGACACAATATTTACGTGGGAAAACC
The DNA here is from genome assembly GCA_007115665.2 of Sequoiadendron giganteum. Lineage (NCBI taxonomy): Eukaryota > Viridiplantae > Streptophyta > Pinopsida > Cupressales > Cupressaceae > Sequoiadendron > Sequoiadendron giganteum. Next base: position 611,734,099 of record CM021100.1, on the reverse strand, counting down.
CTTTCAGGGAAAAAACTCACCACACAAAGTCAAATCTATTGTATTACAGTAATGAATCGATTACATACAATATCTAGACTTCTTTGTTCAGCTCACAATCACCCAGAGAGTTTTAGATTCACTGTTACAATGTTTTTTTACAACATACAGTTCAAAACCCTTTCTAAGAACTCACGTCCTTCTAATTCTTCAGCTCGCAACTTCAACTTGCTCTGCAACGTACGACTCAACACTTGACTTCTAACTTATGAGAAATGACATATCTTTTATCCATATGTAACCGAATTAGAAGAGCAATGAAGTCCATCCTCAAATCACGCATCTGGTTGGATCTGACAGATTTCTTGCAACGAGCCGACTTTGCATTCAAAGCCATTACTCAAAACGGTTGACCTCGCCACCCTTCGTTGACAAATGCAACTACCACAATAACTATCTTGGTATCCGTCCAATCACTATTCAACCAAGTGCCACGCGTCCAAGACCCATCAGCAATCGCAGCTGACAGAGCAACCAAAATGGTCAAATAGACATCGGGCGCGACCAAGACTTCAAGTCATTTCTAACACTGCCGGAGCCGGAGTCAGAACAGGAGTCGAAACAGGACTCCACTGAAAATACATACTGTCGAAGTCGGAGTCGGAGTCGGAGACGAAATTAGAGTCAAAACATGACTCCATCGAAATTACAAGTTCAAGAACCAATTCGGTTCTACGTCCGCCCACGGTGAAGAGGAACTCATCGGAAACAATTCTAACTAGGGTAAGTCAACCCAGGGTCAAACCAAGACGGGAACACAAAGGACCGAAGTCGAAGCCGGAGTCGGAACAGGAACAAAAAACAAGACTTCACCAAAAGTCCAAGATCAGGAACCAATCTGATGCCGGTCCCGCCTCCGCCAACTGCAAGAAACAACTATCCAGAACTAGGACAAGGCGGAGGAAAACACCCCGAGGAGAATCCAAACATCCAGAGGAACTAGATCGTAAAAGCAGGAGTCGGGTTTGGAGTCGAAACTGAAATTGAAACAGGAACCTGGCAAATGAACATTGCCAACTTCCAAAACTGGTTCCACCTCCGCCAAAACCTGCGAAGCGAACCGAGAAGAAATAGACGGTAGGAAGCAGAATCGGAGTTAGAACGAGAACCGAAACCCGAAACTTAGGCAAACCGAACAATGCCAAATTCCATCCTGGTTCTGCCTCTGCCAGAACTTTGCAAACAACACAAAATCACCAAGGCATGAAAACGAGGACTTCAAGCTGGAAGTTGAGACATAATTTCTCAACACCTTACCTATAAAGTATTCCAATCAATTACATCATTATCACCTAGTATATACTTTTTGAGGTAGGACACATGGAAGACATTATGCATTGTGGCAAGAGTTCGTGGCAAAGCGATTTGATGGGCTACAGGATTCACTTCCTCTAGAAATACAAAGGGTCCAACATAACATGGAGCTAACTTAGAAGACTTTCCAAAATTGATGGAACTTTTGTGAGGCTTCACTCTCAAAAGTACTGTCACCTAGAGAAAAAGAACGAGGCACTCTCTTAGCATCTGCATAACTCTTCTGCCGATTGTTAGCTTCTGCTAATTTTTACTTAATAACCTTAACTTGCTCATCCATTTCTACCAACATTTTATGTCCAAGACTTACTCAATCCTCAAGTTTATCCCAACTTATAGGAGTTTGACACTTTCGACCATACAAAGCTTCGAAAGGAGCCATCTTAATTATGAGTTATTGTAAGAAAAATCGACCAAGGGTAAATAATCTTCTCACTTGTATTGTTGATCCATACAATACACTCTAAGTAGGTCTTCCATTACTTACTTTACCCTTTCAGTTTGCCCATCCACTACTTACTCAATCCTCAAGTTTATCCCAACTTATAGGATTTTGACACTTTTGACCATACAAAGATTTGAAAGGAGCCATCTTAATTATGAGTTATTGTAAGAAATATCAACCAAGGGTAAATAATCTTCTCACTTGTATTGTTGATCCATGCAATACACTCTAAGTAGGTCTTCCATTACTTACTTTACCCTTTCACTTTTCCCATCCATTTTTGGATGATATGTCGAGCTAATATTCAACTGTCACAAGTGCAGAAAACAAGGTTTGCCAAAACGTAGAAGTGATTTGTGTATCCCTATCATAAATAATCTTTTCAGGAATCCCATGCAATCTAAACACCTCTTGTACAAACTTCCTTGCTATGACTAGTGCTCCATCAGTTAAGTTCCTTGGTATAAAATGTTCCACTTTTGTAAGCTTATCAACTACCACCAGTATGGCATTGTGCTTATTCCTTGACATAAGCGGTCCTTACACAAAATCCATACTTATAACTTTCCACTTCCTTTTTGGTATGTCATGTGGGTATAAAAAACTTGTAGGATGATGATGCTCAACTTTCACCCTTTGACACTCAAGACACTTGGCCACATAAATAGCAACATCTACTTTCATTCCCTTCCAAAAGTATAATGGTTTCACATCAGCCACCATTTTTGTCACTCCTAGATGTCTGAGATATGGTGCTTTGTGTATCTCCTTCCATACTAGATTTCTTAATTCTTTCATATAAGATACATACATTCTACCCTTGTATCTAAGCAATCCACTAGGTTCAAATTGAAAACCTTCATACCTAGAATTTTGAGGGTTATCCATAAGTGCTTGCTTAACTTGTAAGTAGTACTCATCCTCTTTACACTTCTGGAGTACTTGCCCTTTGAAATCAATTTGAATTGCTACTATCAATGCAATGTGAAGTCTTCGACTCAAAGCATCTGCAACCCGATTCTATTTTTCCTTGATGTAACTGATATTAAAATCATAATAAGCTATCAACTCCAACCATCTTCTTTGTCTAGCATTTATATTTAGTTGAGTAAAAAGGTACTTTAACCCATTATGGTCAATTTTCAACTCAAAGGGTTTCCCTAGAAAATAGTGCCTCCACATCTATAATTCATGGACTACAACAACCAACTCTAAATCATGCGAGGCATAATTAATTTCATATGGCTTCAACTTCCTACATTTATATGCAATCACTTGTCCATCTTGCATTAGTACGCCTCCTAATCCTTCTCCACATGCATCAGTCATAACCATGAAACTTCCTTCAAGATCAGGTACTTTTAGGATTGGTGCAGTGGTTAGCTTCTCTTTGAGTAGGTCAAATGCTTCTTGACACTTCTCATTCCATTCAAACCTATTTCCTTTATTTTGCAAAGAAGTTATAGGAAATGCAATCTTAGAAAAGTTTGTGACAAACTTCCTATAGTATCCTGCCAAGCCCATAAAACTTCTTATTTCTGACACGTTTTTTGGTATTGATATGCCATCTTGTTCTTCCCTCAAAAAGGTGGGTCGAGTAGGTCTATCTGTAGTTTAGGAAGGAGTACGATGTGCCCTAGGTGTCCCAACCACACTTCTATTATCTACTGCAACCCTATTCTGCTGCATCTGTTGTTGCATTGTTGTTGCAAAACCATCGAAAGATAGAGTCATTCATTCAAAAAAATCTCTAGCATCTCTATCCTCATTGTTTCTTTTATTTCTTGGGGGACCATATTCTGCCCTATCACCCATTTATGCAAATGGTATGTATTCAAATGGATTATCCTCTTTCTCTGCTCTTCTGCGAGTGTAGTATCTATGATGACCTTTCATGTGAACTTTAACCCTCCAGAATGGCAAGATCAAGGCTTTGATACCACTGTAATATCCCTTGCAATATATGACCTCAAAATGTTGTATATGTGCTCAAGGAATATTGTCAAACAATTTGCATACAACCTTTTTGCTTGTTGGTCTGAAGTTTCAGTTTGATAATACTTGATTGCAATCGTCTCAAATGTGTTTAAATGCCTTTATTCATCACTACAAAGACTAAGTAATGATCTAATAAGAAGATGCAGTGCACATAAATGAATCTGATATCAAAATCATGCACCTACAATCAACTGTTATTTTCACAAACACTTGGCCAACATACTAAGGAACCATTCAATATGATCATTACATCAAATATGAGACTCTCAACTTGAATTCCTTTATTGAAATGCAATCCCCAATCACAATGACAATGTAATCATGCCAATATGCCAAGAATCTTGGCTTACAATATGAAACCAATACAAACCCCAAATCTGATTACAATGTTCCTCTACAACAACATGCTAGAAATTATTATGTGACAATACAACTATTCTCATTTACAATGACGAATGATGTTGATTATGACAACAAGAAAAATAATGATGCAATGATGTATCTAATGCAATGACAAAAAATAGAAGAACTTGGAGAAACGATGGTTTCCTTGATAGATTGATTTGATTCTTCCAAAATAATGTGATTATGCCTCCAAGTATGTAGCGCATAGCTCTCTTGTCATCTAACAACGCTCCTTGAATTTTATGTAGCACCTAGCTCTGATACCACTGTAATATCCCTTGTCTATAATATCCCTTGCTAAATCTCACCTCAAAATACTAATGAGAGGATCAAGGAATATTGTCAAACACTTTGCATCCAACCTCTTTGCTTGTTGTTTATGAGTTTCAGTCTGATTATGCTTTCTTGAAGTGATGCCAAATGTGATCTAAATATTTGCAAATGATTGCTAAGATGTCTAGGTGAAGAACTAAAATGCATATGCAATTCTCTGTCTTTTTTAATACATGTAGATGATTGAAATTACTTGCAATATGCAACTAAAACAACTAGGAATTATGATGAACACTTTGGATGTAATCTAAGATGGCATTTACGCAACTACAACCAAGTGACATTAACAAAAACACTTGGTATGCAATATTATAATATTATTCATGTCAAAATGAGGACCTACAACCAATTGACAATTTGTCAAACACTTGGCATGTAAACTAAAATGCAAGCTTGGAATATGAATATTACATCAACAATTGTCATGCAACTTATCAGTCCTTTATTTGATATGCTAACTCTAGTATAATGCTAAAAGCAAGTGGCCAAGACTCTTGGCATTACGACATGATCAAAATGCTATCAATATGCATCTACAATTGTCATATAGCATCAAATATTACACAACTGAAAATACCAATGCAAATGAGCACTATAAGATGCAAGAACCTGGAAATTATGATCTATATTTTTGCAATCATGGCAGCCTCAAGTGTAGACAAAGTAGACCTTTCCCAAGTTAGATTGACCCTAGATATGAGCTACCCTTGTTCTGAGATGAAGTCCTCGGAAAAATAAATTATTCACAGCTATAAACTCAAGCTTCTATCACCACAAACAATCGCCTTGACTCCCAAGATGGTGCGCTCAAACCCCCATGTGAAATTGTTGCAAAGATGAGCCTCTATGTGCAAAATTGTGGGTAGCCATGTGATTGTAAACTAGAAAATTAAAATACAACCAACATAAAAAATTGAACTAAAATTATTTAATTCGACGAAGCTCCAAATCACTATGCAATCTCAAAAAATGTCCTTCTCAATTGAATGTAACCAACAATGCAAAATCTTCAATCTCCTCAAAATTGAATCATCACAATTTGGCCCTTGGTCACAAAATTGTAGCAATATGAATGATTGAAATATCACTCACTCAATGGTTGCTACCCTTCGAAGGAATATTTCACCACCTTAGTTATGCAAATCAATGGGAGTTACCGTTCCCAAAGACCTCCAATGTAGAACTACAGAAACCCTAGGCTTCTCCACAAACATCAAATGCAATCTTCAATTCCTGGATGATTAGAAGCAAGCCCAACCCCTCTTAACATACTTTTCTCCTCTTGAGGCCAACCCCCTCTAGAAACTTCTAAATAATCATTACTTTTTTTTATTTTATTTGTACTTTATAGTAATATTAAAATATAACTTTATAATTCATAAAGTGCAAATATGTTGGAAAAACATTAGGTTTTCCAACATTCAGATAACACAATATGTTTTCCAACACATTGTGTTAACCAACATTTGGCATAACACAACATTATGTTATCCAACATTTAGTGTAACATAGGAAACCCTCATATAACCATTGACCAGGTAACTACCTCAAATGAACCTCTAACCATGCTCGTTAGCCTATGAGAGTTAGGAATAGGCTAAACCCTTTGAAAACTGATGCTCATGAAAAAGGGGACATTACAGTCCGCCCTCCCTGAAATTGCTTGTCCCCAAGCAATCTCAGCTACAAAGAAAACTCTCCTCCACCTGGATCCCAAGGGAAGATCTGTGTAATGTCTCGGATATCACCAAACAACTCCTGTAACACCAACACTAGCATAACCTGTTGAATCAACTCAATACCAAAATTATGATGATGAATCTAATGCAACCACACTGTTGGAAAGCCAATACCTATCGCTTCCCGTTGTGCCACTCTGATACCCTCATCTCCAAAATGCAGCAAGTCTCCAATTCCTAAATCGAATGATAATCATCATGAGAGAACAAACTAGAGGACTTGCCAAACCCGAAATCACCATCTGAAGTCAGAGACAAGTCATACCATACCTAAATAGAACACTCCTTATTCCACCCACCTCTCTGTGCCATCAAGGTCATCGTCAAATCCTATGTATGTGGTTTGAAAGTGAATTGATGAGCATACCTCATGCTGCAATCGAGATGACTCTCCTAACTGCGCCAAAGGAAAATCCAAATAGTCATGTGTACTTTGTTCCCCCATGACACTTGTATGTGTTGATGTGTCTATGTCATCATCACCAACTATCTTCTCTTGTTGATCTAACACAAAAGAATTTGCACTCATATCTTGAGTGTGAACGCTCATGCTGCTCACCTCATCTTATGCCCTGACTACCATAAATGAATGACTCTTTGTTATACATGATGTACATCTAGCCAAGCTCAACTATAAGAAAATCTCATCCACATGTCTCTTAGAATCTCGTAATGCCAATTGAGTGCTCACCAAAGAATCCCTAGTATCCACAATCTCCTCTTCTTTCCTCATCAAGGAATTTGAATAGATTCCAACAAGGTTAAGAAGGTGGTCACAATTTGAAATAAGGTGTAAGTAACTTGACTTCATCACTCATACCATCATTGATCTTCTGTAAGCTGTCATGAGAAGACCCTGCTACGACTTCCCTTTGTCTTCCCTCTAGCTGAACCATCCAAAGGTGATTTTCAAATCATCTTATGCATCCTATCATGATGAGATAAATCTACCACGATCCCATCCTCATTCACCTTCAGCTGGTTCCTCAAACTATGTAGACCATGTGATGTATGTCTAGCTTCAACCTCGTATGAAGAAGCCTCTAATTGTTCCTGATATTATTTTTCCTCAAAGTCTTGTATGCTCTCATTCTGATATGCAAGTAGGTTAGCACCAATTCCATCTATCAAATAATAGTGTCCGGAATGGACAACAAAATACAAGATGACTCGGGCTGCTCCATGTCCTCAAATAAATTAGTAACGACATCATGCCAATCTATAATCTCTTCCTGATCATGTGTAGCCAAGACACTAGTAGCTACTCCACTAAGTGAATGATCAACTTTCCCATCCACTTGAATGTCTTCATGTAGTTGCTCTAATGCAACTGGTTTGTCTTCAAACAAAACTTTCTCATCCTGAAGTGTCTTGTTCCCAACATCTTCTTCTATGTAAGTCTGATTTTTGTTCTCCATAGGATCAGTTGTATGTTGGTCACTAATTGTTGAGAATTCATTGTGAAGATTTTTGGGTACTTCACTTGTAGAGACCTCTTATTTCTCATTTTTGTTTTGTGATGTAGACCTGAAGATGGATGCCACATACCTTGCTGCGTTGTCTAAGGTTCTAGGGTCTGAAAATAATTTATTTATTTCTTCAAACTCTTTCAAGCTTTGTTTAAGCTTTTTCATATTCTTGTCCCGCTACTTTTGAGTACTTGAAGTCTCCATGACTAACTCAACAGATCAATATCCACTCTACCCAATAGGATGACATGTTAATGACTCTAATACCACTATAATATCCCTTGTCTAGTCTGATATAAAATGGTTGATGTAGCGTTCAAGTAATATTTCCAAATATTTATGATGTAAACTCAATGCTTGTTGGTCTGTGTTTTCAGTCTGATGTTTTTGCTTGGAAATGATATCAAATACTCTAAATGCTTGTAAATGAACACTACAATGACTAAGCAATTATCTAAATGCATAAATGACTTGCTTTTTGTCTTTTCCAATGCACATATATGATTTCTACATGCAAAATATGCACCTACAACCAAATATCATTTTCACAAACAATTGGCATCCAACTAATATGTTGGTAAGATCATCTACAACCACTTGATTTTTGATCAAATATTTAGCATACAACTGAAATGACAACATATGGCTGCAACTTATAACTCCATTAATGAATGCAATCACAAGTACATGACAATGTAGATATGCCAAGACGCTTGGCTTACAATGATGATGCATCTAAAGTATAAAATCTGATTACACTACCATCTACAACAACATGCTAAGTGACATGAAATGATGAATGCAACTACTTCCAAATATAATGCCACTGATGTTGGTTAAGCCAAAAGTGAATATCCTCATGCAATGACAAATCTATTACCAACAATATCAAATATGGTGAACCTAGAAATAATTGCTGCCACAGAAAAATAAGTCAATTCTCCTTATGCTCAATGATTTTGTCTTTAAGAGTGTAGCGCCCTGCCTTCTAATCAATCAACAATGCTCCACAAATTTATTTAGAATTCTCTTGTGCATCCTTGCTTGAAATCACACCTTCTTAAATAAGCCAACACTGCTTCAGAATTGTAGACCTCTGTTAGAATTCGTAGAAGCTTGCAATCTCACTTAAATGGCACTTGAAATTGTCACAAAACCTCCTAGAATAGTGTGCTCCAGCCCCTTGGTGAAATCGTTGCCAAAGAAGCAAGATATAAACCAAGTCGTGGCCCTTCAAGTATGCAGATGTAAGTCTAAAATTTTATCAGACCTCTATTCTCCTTCAAAATGCCTTCAAATTCCATAAATTGGTGTAATCAAAATATGCAATTATTTCTCCAAATTGCTCGAATGAAGAATACCAAAATTTTGGCCAATGGCCATTAAATTTTTGAATTTGAAGCACAAATGGAAGACTAAAGTATCTTCCTCTCAACTACAACCCTTTAGAGGAATATTTCACCACCTCAGTTATGCCAATCAAAGAGAGCTTTCAGTCTTAATGATCGAATATAGAAATTTCAGAAACCCTAGGCTCCACAATAAACTCAATCAAATGTCAATATCAAAATACTTGGCTGATGAAACACAAGGCTGCCCCCTCCTAATATAATTTTTCACCAAAGAGGTCGGCCTTAAATTAGAAACTTCTAGAAAAATATAGTATTATTTCACTTAAGTCACTTTTATGATTTAATATTTATTTAAGTCACTTTAATTAAATTAATTAAATATAGAGTCACCTTTTAATTTTTATTTATTTTATAACTTTATAAGAAATTAATTTAATTAATTTCTCCTTATTTCTCCACTTAGCCCCTGGAGAATAAAGGCTAAGAAAATGGGGACATTACATGTAGTGGTTAGCTTGTCTTTGAGTAGGTCAAATGCTTCTTGACACTTCTCATTTCATTCAAACCTCTTTCCTTTCTTCTGCAAAGAATTTATAGGACAGGAAATCTTAGAAAAGTTTATGACAAACTTCCTATAGTATCCTGCCAAGCCCATAAAACTTCTTATTTCTGACACGTTTTTGGGTATAGGCCACTTAATTACTACTTCGATCTTTGCTGGATCAACTGCAATTCCTTCTATTGAAATCACATGTCCCAAATAGTGTACTCTTTCTTGGAAGAATGTACACTTGGAAAGCTTACCATACAACTTGTGCTCTCTCAACCGTTGTAAGACCATTTCTAAATGCTTACAGTGTTCTTCCTCATTTCTAGAATAAATTAGGATGTCATATAGAAAGTCTAGTACAAACTTGTCTAGGTGATCTATAAACACACTATTCATAAGATTCATGAACGCTACTGGTGCATTTGTTAAACCGAACCGTAAAACAATGAACTCATATTGCCCATAACGAGTTCTGAATGCAGTCTTAAAGATATATGTATCTTTAACTCTTAATTGGTGATATCCATATCTCAAATCTATTTTTGAGAAAACAACTACTCATCTCAAATCTATTTTTGAGAAAAGAACTGCTCCTCTCATTTGATCAAGCATACGATAGTCGATAGTTGATATCCGTAGCTTTGTTAAGCATACGATAGTCGATGCACAATCACAATGTTCTATCCTTCTTCTTGACAAAGATAACTGGCACTCCCCAAGGTGAAACGCTTGGTCTTATTATTCTCTTTGACAACAATTCATCCAATTATGTCTTGAGTTCCATAAGTTATGTGGTGGTCATCCTATATGGTACCTTGGATATAGGTTCAGATCCAGGAACTATGTCAATTGAAAAATCAAACACTCTTTTCAGTGGTAGTCCTGGTAACTCTTCAAGAAACACATCTAAAAAATCCCTCAAAATTGGGTACTTCTCCATATCTGATTCTTCAATTTCTTTTATTTCTCGATCTTCTAACTCTAGTGGACTCTCATATTCAAAATTTTCACTATAATGCCCAAGTTCTTCAATTTTTACATCAAAGAGTTTACACCTTTCTTCTTAGCTCTCATAAGTTGCATTGTTGTAATTTGTCCAACCTTCACCTCTCGAGGTACTCAAAATTTTACTTGATTTTCATTGTCATCTAGACACTCAACAGTCTTGGCATGACAATCTAACAAGACTCTATGCCTCCATAACCAATTCATCCCTAGGATAACATCATATGATCCTAGTGGTGTGACATAAAGGTTGACTTTAGTGGTAAAACAAGGTAGTTATCCTAGCTTCGAAAAGACATTGGTCCACGTATGCTCTTGTATTGTTTGCATACTCTACATTCCATGACATTGCCATGTGCCATGCCTTCCTAGATAATTGCTTAACTATTCTAGGTGAAATAAAAAAATTAGTAGCACCCGTATCAATTAAAATGGAAATAGGTAAGCCAAACAAAATATTGGTGTTTTGACCGATGTTACTTGGTAATCAACTTTTCTATTGCCCACAACAACATGCATCCTCTGCTGAAACATGGCCCGCTAAGAGGGAAAAGAGTTACCATATGGTTGGGAACCAAAAATTTTATTTGGACACTCCCTTGCATAATGATTCCCTTTGCAAATGTAACATCCTGAAAATGACTCTTTTCCCAATGGCTTTTCCAGATTTATTGGTACCTTCACTAGTATTGCTAGTTTTACCAAAGCTTGAATCATTCCTCTTACGATCTCTCCTAAACTCTTTTCCATTAAAGCGAGATATTTTCCCTTTTTGCTTAGCAACATTCTGAACAGGTTCCTCTCGCTTAGGAACTATTTTGATGGGCACTTCCACATCTTTCTTGTGAACCTTTCTTTCTTTCCGATTGAACTCTGTCTTAAGTTGTTGTTCTTGCTTGATGGATTTTTCGTATACAAGGTCCATTGTAGTGTGACCATGCATATCTACTTCTCCACCAATCCGGTTGTTGAGTCCCAAAATGAATTTACGAATGCAAAAACGCTCATGCTTGTGGTAGATGAGAACATAATGAAGAAGTCGGGTGAACTTCTCCCAGTATTCATGGACTGTCATGGTTCATTGCTTTAACTCTTGGAAATCCAAGAGTTTATGGTCACAATAAAGTTGTGGTAACCACCTCTTGTGGAAAATTTCCACAAATTCTTCCCAAGTTAATTTCCATGAACTTATGCTAAGTTCCAACTTTTTGTTCATCCACCGATTAGAGGCTTCACCCACTAACTGGTATGCACCCCACATTGCTTTGGTCACTTTATCATAGTTCTGAATCTCGAAGTATTTTTCCATTTGGATGAGCCATACTTCGGCTTCATCACTCCCAACACTACTGAACTTTGGTGGGATTATTTTCTCCATATCCCTTGATAGTTCGGTGGAAACAATCTTCTTGTTTCTTTCCAAAGAGGTTGTTGGTGACTTTTCTTTATCATGGATATGGTTTTCACCTTGCCCATGAGAATAAATTTCTCCTTCTAGGTTATTGACGCGTATTTCATTCTCTACCCTATCCTTAGCTTTTGATTGTTCAAAATTTGTTAGCCTTGCTAGGATTTGGTCAAGCCTACCTTCCATTCCCGCAGTTCCAACCTCTTGACTTGTTCTGAGATTGGTTTGTGTCCTCTCATACATTCTCACCATTTTTAAATGATTGGTTTAACCTAAATATTTTAATCCATGTTAGGCTACTTATGTTATCATATAATTTATGGAAAGCATAAAATAAATACACATTCATATGAACACAATAATTCAATAAATGACCAAGTATACACCTTTTTTTTAAACATATAGTTTTATTCATAATATGAGGATTTAAAAATCCTATCAATTACATTGATCGACTATTTAGATAGTCAAGGGGAGAGTATCCTTTGGATTCACTCTTGGACACATAGCTTAAAGGAGTGTATCCTATAGACTGAGAGAATTTTTTTCCCAATCTTTTTGTTTGCCCCTCATCTATTGGTATCTATCCCAAAATGGATAGCAACGTTTGGATTTATTGTCCGATACATAGTTGCGGGAAGTATTGTCAATATGGTGTTCATTAACAAATTGGTGTACATTCTTCACAAACATTTGTTCATGAGACCATTTCTCGACTGGAAGTGTCCTTGGCGTATATCCCTTAGACTCTTTACTCAAAGAAATTGATATTACTTCTGCCAATGGTAGAACCTTAGGATCCCTAAATATGAATGCAGGACTTGCACTTTCTTCTGATGGCATGTCCCTAGAAAGGGGCAATGATTCTGACTTTTCAGGTGAGATGGCTGGTAGGTAATTGTACATAGCCTCCATCTTCATCTTCCTCTTCACATCGCTGATCTGAGAAAGTGAATGGCTAAAAGTTCTAGTATCACTCAACTAGATAGCATTATCATAGTTGGTTCCTTCAATGGTTCTAACAATGGACTCTTTTTCCTTCTTGGCCCTGAGGTAACGTTCATTTTCGATTTAGACTTTCGAGTCATTAATTTGAGACACCATCCTGACACAAGAATTTTTCACAACATTAGATAATGTTGGAAAGAAAAAAAATGACGACCTTATAGGTTCCAAAGTTAAAACTTGGTAGCTCTGATACCACATGTAACGACCTAACCATAACATAAATAAAAATTTCTTAAGTTTACACCATCAAGTAAAGGTAACGAGTAATAAAGACATTGCAATAAAAATATATTTTCTTTAATTGATAATTTTAAAACAAGATATAATATATTTCAACAAGAAATCCTTTTCATTTGAAAAATACATTAGAATAATAAAGCATACAAGTACATACATAACTCAAAGATTTTGAACAAATAGTAGTAAGAAGGTCCAGGAATCCGTCCTTTCAAATCTTGGTTTTTTGGTCGCTTATTGTGGAGGAGAAGCATCATTCGAGCACTTTTTCGTCAACCACAGAATCTTAATGCGGTCCCCCACACATCTATCATTTGATTGATGGCCCTTCCCTTTGGTAAAAAGATTGGTAGAGTAACCGATAACAACAACCAATAAAGCATAGTGTTGTGTCCTACATAACTAGATCTTGTGCAATACGACAACCCTCAAACTAGTATGTAATACGAGATCGTGATGAACTAACGACGTAGTCTTAAGCATCACATAGTCTAAGTGGATGTTGTACATTGCACTACTTTGGCCAAAGTGTTCTCATCCAGTACTTCAAATGATGTTATCTATGATATTTCTTACTCAGAGCCGATTTGACTTAAGGCTATCTTACACTACGCATAGGTATTGTCCTTCAATGGATAATTTGTATCCCAAACTAACCTACAACAATCTATTCTACTTGAATTGAATACATCTAGCAAGTAAGTACACAAGTTCCCTCTCATACTAGAATACTATCCTAGGAGTATCTCAAACTTATCTGAGTTAAACAAATAACTAAGTTGTTTGAACTTCAAGTGACTCTTGCAATCATACAATCCTAGTAAATATTTAACTAATACAAACAACATTCCCCTATTATGGAGATCTTACAAACAATGTAAAACATAACTAGAATGCAACATTTTTCCTTTCTCAGAAAACAAACATAATTCACTTCCTATGCACAGATAGAAAACACAATTCAAGCAACATATAAAATCTTGCAAAGAATAGTAGAAAAATACCCCATGCCTATTTACACTTATTTCCAAATTGATGACAAAATTACTTCCACTTCCAGCTTAATCCAGTTTCTTGAATTAAATTCTCAATCTCTCAGAAGATGATAACCTCTTCACAAAATTTCCCTCTTTCTCACTCTCAAAAGTTACTAACAAAAGTAACGTATTCCTTGGGTAAAATACGTATCACTTAGTATAATAGAATCTCACAACAATGTAAACATTGTGGTTTATGGTCACTTAGCAAATAAATAGTGGTAATATAGTATGTCACTTAGAATATAACTAATGGCTACATAAAATGTTACTCAGAAAATGAATGATGGATTCATAAAAAGTCACTCGGAAAATACACATATGATGAATAAGATAACTCAAGCCAAAATACGTAAGCTGATGAAGAATGGTAAAAGTGTGAATGAATGAATACGAATGAGTGAAAATTGATTGAATTCATTGATGCAAAATAGGAGAGTTGGGCGACTATTTATAGTGAGCCCAACCTCCCTATTTCCTACAACCATGGCATGTGGTTTGCCACCACTACATTTTGAAGCATTCAAACCAGAAGGTGGCATAATTTCCTTTCCCTACTCAACATTTAGCAAGACAAATCGACCTTTACTTCTGCTAGCATCAGGAAGACTGATTCAAAAAGCATATGGAGAAATTGTGCCAATCGACACCTACAGAATTTGCTCTCAGATGTGGCGCCAAAATTCATAATATGGCAGGTGAATCATGCAACAGAGAAAAAGTCATTGTTAAATCATAAACACAACCTTCTGACTTGGTCAATAGATTTAAATGCCAATCGTGGTTTCCATTCCTGCTTTCCACTTATAGGTGACACAATTTCACATAGTGTCGTTTGTGATTCAAATTCAAATACGTGAATGAAGTCATTTGATTAATTACAAAATTCAATTTCTCCAAAGTTTAAAAGATACAAAATATATCGATTCAGAAATATTCGATTTCCAATGATGAATGATATCGATTCAAAAAATATTTGATTCCATAGTTTAAAATGATAAATATTCAATCGATTGGAATATAATTTGATTTCCAAAGTCGTATGATTTAATATCTAATCAATTAGGAAATAATTCAAGTTCCAAAGTTGAGAGATTAAAATTAAATCAATTAGGAAATAATTCAATTTCTAAAGATGAGACTATGTGAAATATATATTTTATTAATATCCACATAATACAGGATGTGTGCATATATACCTACATATACCTCTATGTAAACATATGTGTAGGTATACCGTATCGATGCATCTGTATGAGGATATCCATCTGCGAACGTACGCTTGTATTGATATGTATATGCATATGGATACATGTATATACAATATATATGTATATATGTCTACTTCTGATTCACTTACATCCATTTACGTTACAATCACTATGATCGTAATATCACAAGATAGATACATAGAACCCAAATAGATAAACATCACTCATAATGCATACAAAAGTAAACAAGACTACTAATACAAACATACAAGCTACAAATGACTTACCTATAACCCACACAAACTAACTCAATTCACTCAATCTAAGGTGATGTGTGTGTATGCTCAGTTGGTTTAATTTACCAGTTACCCGACCAAGCTCCTCTCTCGAGTGATACTTCCCCTTCACCTAGAGGAATGGTTCATATACCTGCATTCACTGACATATACTCACGACAATGAAATGTTCATAACATCAGTTGTATACATAAACATCTCAAGAGTTAGAATATTCGCAAATTCAATAACATTATAATGCAATAATTTCCCATGGATAACATCAATTGAAGCAACATCAAATGAGACAATCATTAAATGTGAAAACACTCATATTGATAACAAGGAACAACATATTTTATTCAACCTCAAAATTCTCATTACAATTATTTTACCCTATGCAGTATTAGTAAGTAATAGCTATACAATCGGGGTGTAACAATTTCGTAGATCTAGATTCTCTGTAAGCATTACTTCATGGAATCAGTGTTACGAAAAGTTAATGACAATGTGTAACTTTCAATACTCTCAAAACCATGGTAAGCCAAAACTTTGGATGAAATTGCAAGATTTCCACCCGCCTGACCATATCTTAGATTTTGGTCCTCTGGAACCATTAATTGATGGAATTGGTACTATGACAAGGTAATGACTAATTTGTAACTTTCAATAGTCTCAAAACCATGGCATGCCAAGACTCTAGACAAAATTGCAAGATCTCCAATTTGTATACATAGAGCTAAGTTGCCAGTTCGGGTGCAAGTTTAGATACAAGTGCAGGTACGGGTACGTCGATACGACAATTGTGTTTTGGGTAAGGGTATGGGAGTATATATATATATATATATATATATAATTATTATTTATATATAATAATAAATTTAAAATAATAAATAATAAATAATATTATAGTAAATTTAAAATATTAATAAGTTTAAATTTTATTTAAATATTTAACTTTGTTAATATTAAAGATTAAAATAAAACAAAGCTATATTTTTAAAATTTATTTTAAATATTTGAATTTCTTAAATTTTATATATTAATAATTTTAAATCAAATATTATAAAATATTAAATTTTGATTTATTAAACGTTAATAGTTTTTTTAAAAAAAATTATACAAAGTTGGGGGTGGAATAAGGGTGGTGTCCCATGGGGGGGCTACAAGGTCTACTTTGAAGGAACAAGAGGTCCCATGGATTCATAAAAACATTGCTACAAGATTAAATGGAATTTGCCCCTGAAAAATAGTTGCTCCTATATTTTAGGGCTGCAAACTTGAGGGGTGGGGCTGGAGCTCGCCCCTACAGTTTAGCAAATGTCTCTGCCAGTTGTTGACTATCAAACTCAAGTTTCAGATTCTCGCCAGAATGAAATTGGGGGGAAATGTTGTGCATTTACAAAATTTTCATCTCTACATTTTACATTGCACTCCATCCACACTGCATAGCTTGGAACAAAGCAGCAAAGACCTTCCAACAACAGAACCAAGCGTTGAATAGAGCAAAGGAGCCATAAAAAGAGGTATGAGAATTTAAATATTTACCGTATATATTTTTATTTGAATCTTTAGCATATATTTTTTCATTTGATCTTTAGCATATGAAAACCTTTGTTTATTTTGGTTTAATTTTTATAGCATAACCCTCTGTTTTGTTAACATCTAGTCACAAAAACAGTTGTTCTAGGAAGTTGATTTTTCTTCCTAGCTTGCTTGTTCCTATGGAAATCTCCATGGTTTGTATGACTATAGTCGTTTACAACATTCGTCTGCTGGTAAACTCTCTAACTCAACCATGGTTTTTTAGCTACAAATATTTCCCTCGGTGATAGTATTCCTGATTGAAAGCAACGCAAAATGAAAAGCCAAAAATATTTCACTATATACAGATTAATCATTGGCTAAAATCGAGCCGTTGGCCACGTTTATATATGCAAAACTATGAAGCATAGGGCCAACTAAAGGAAATGAGAGGAAACAAATCAAGACATGTAGGTCGATATATAAATGGTATTTCACAATGAATTCTAAATTACACAACTGGCAAACTGTTTAAAACACACAAACATGTATTTCATGGTTGATAAAGGTTTTGGGATGCCTGTATTTGGTTTCTCTGAACAATATACCTCAAACCTGTCTTATTAATGTGACATTGAAACTTAGTAACATTTTGGTATATGCCCATGAAATAGCCTAAACCAAGCTCAATGTAGTTCAAATTGGACAAGAAGCCAATGCCTGTGGGGATTTGGCCAGTGATATTATTCTTGTGAAAGGTGGAAACGCTTAAGAGTTGAATAGAGTAGAAGGTATTTGCCCTATCAATCTATTGGAGAAAACAATTAACTTTACCAACTTACCACCTCTACATAGATTAAGAGGTATTGTCCCTGTGAAATGGTTGCCAGAGAGATCCACTGATCTCAAACTTTGATTTTGCCCAGTTGCTTGAGAATGTCCCCGTGGAAGGAGTTATTCTAGATCACAAGTGTTTCAAGATTTGGAAGGTCTGCAATTGCCCTGCAAAGGAATCCTAGGGTTAGGATATAGGGTCAAGAGGTTGAACCAAATATAGAAGGGCAATGGTTTATTTTTTAAGGAATAAGTATTACATAATTAAAAAAAGTCAGTTAGGACAAAGATATACTGTCAGAGTCTATAAGAAACAAAACAATTTTTGAAGCACACAAAATCAAAGCATATATCACCATTCAAGTACATCTAGCATCTTACATTAACACCTAGTTGCTCTACCTTCCTTTTGTTGGCCACTCATGCACATGTACAGTCACCAGTTAAAATTCTTGTGAAACTGTACACTTCCCCTTCTACTTGGTTGACTTGGTCCTTGCCATAGGCCACATGCATTCAAAAAACCTGCTATCAAGCATCATATTTATAGAAAATATTTCGTGAGATTGGAAAACTTAAATAATCTAAATTCAATGACCAAGCTTTAATTTAAACTCTCTATTGCTTCTTTTTGTTTGTACTGTTATATTTTTTTTTATCATAAATCATAAATTTTATATAAAAATTTCTGATGCTTTTGCTTCTCTTTGAGTGTTGTACTTGTCTCCCTCAACATAGTATTTTAACTTTTGAATGTATATTTTACTACAGTTTGTGAGGGACCAATTTTTTGCTACAAAATCATGGATAGGAATGTGCACCGTCTGATTCCAACAAAGACTGGTTTTAGGAGGTTCAGTGCAATATTATCACAAAATGACGTAGAATATGAAGATATATACTCGATAGATGATGAGCTCCCCGATTTTGTCCCAAGTACGCAAACAACTAATGAAAAAGTCATACAGTCATACATGATTTTCCTCTATGTACAAATAGGGAAATTGAAGAAACGTTCAGCTCTACTCCATTTGAGTATTATCCTAATGTTTTTTCTCCCATTGAAGTTCACTAACCATCCAAACAATCAGATGGACAAGATAAACCACCTTTGGTTTCTCCATCATAGAAGGGAAGGCACGTTGGAGTATTTCAGACACCATGGTCCTCATTGAAGCAAAACGCATTGAGAAAGATGCAATATCTGGTGGTGGGGCAATGAAAAAAACTACAACTTCTGTTGAAAAGTGGAAACTAGTTCAAGATTACTGTTCTCGTCATGGTGTCCTTCGGACAACAAACCAATGTCGAGATCGATGGGAGCATATTTTGCCAGAATATAAAAGGATTAGAGATTACGAGTCACATATTCCCTCTGGCCATGATAGCTATTGGAATATGACTAGCAAAGAGAGGGCTAATAGAAAGCTTCCACCAAACTTTCCTATTGAATTGATGGATGCAATGGAGATCAAATTTGGGACTGATAGAGCATCTTTCTCAATGTGTTTTGCTTCAATGAGGACCATGGTGTCTGAAATACTCCAACGTGCCCTTCCTTTTTGTGATGGAGAAACCAAAGGTGGTTTATCTTGTCCATCTGATTGTTTGGATGGTTGGTGAACTTCAGTGGGAGAAAAAATATTAGGATAATACTCAAATGGAGTAGAGCTAAACGTTTCTTCAATTTCCCTATTTGTTCATGGAGGAAAATAAGGTATGATTGGTTCATTGGTTGTTTGCGTACTTGGGACAAAATCGAGGAGCTCATCATCTATCGAGTATATATCTTCACATTCTACATCATTCTATGATAGCATTGCACTGAACCTCCTAAAACCAATCTTTGTTGGAATCAAATGGTGCACATTCCTATCAATGATAATGTAACAAAAATTGGTTCCTCACAAATTGCAGTAAAATATACAGTCAAAAGTTAAAATATTGTGTTAAGGGAGACAAGTACAACACTCAAAGAGAAGCAAAAGCATCAAACAATTTCATATAAAATTTACAATAAAAAATAGAACATTACAAACAAAAAGAAGCAATAAAGAGTTTAAATTAAAACTTGGTCAGTGAATTTAGATTATTTAAGTTTTCCAATCTCACGAAATATTTTCTATAAATATGATGCTTGACAACAAGTTTTTTGAATGCATGTGGCCTATGATAGGGACCAAGACAACCCAGTAGAAGGGGAAGTGTATAGTTTCACAAGAACTTTAACTGGTGACTATACATGTGCATGAGTGGCCAACAAAAGGAAGGTAGAGCAGCTAGGTGTTAATGTAAGATGCTAGATGTCCTTGAATGGTGATATATGCTTTGATTTTGTGTGCTTCAAAAATTGTTCTGCTTCTTATAGACTTTGAGGGTATATCTTTGTCCTACCCGACTTTTTCTAATCATGTACTATTATGTAATACTTATTCATTAAAAAATAAACCATTGCCCTTCTATATTTGGTTCAACCTCCTGACCCTATATCCTAACCCTAGAATTCCCTTGCAGGGCAATTGCAAACCTTCCAAATCTTGAAACACTTATGATTTGGAACAACTCCTTCCATGGAGACATTCCCAAGCAGTTGGGCAAGAATCAAAGTCTTAGATAAGTGGATCTCTTTGGCAACCATTTCATAGGGACAATACCTCAATCATTGTAGAGGTGGTAAGTTGGTAAAGTTAATTGTTTTCTCCAATAGATTGACAAGGAAAATACCTTCTACTCTATCTCTTTATTCAACTCTTCAGTGTCTATGCCTTTCACAAAAATAATCTCACTGGGCAAATCCCCACAACCATTGGCTTCCTGTCCAATTTGAACTACATTGATCTTTCTCACAATGATCTAGAAGGGACTATTCTTGTAGATTTCAATAATTGCACAAGTTTGGAATTCTTTGATGTTTCCTTCAACAATCGCCTATGTGGGCCTATTCCTTCACAAGGTTTCTTCAAGCACATAGATTCAAGGTCTTTTGCAGGTAACCCAGGATTGTGTGGAGGGGTGTTGCAGCCCTGCTCAAATACAAAGTGCCCTTATGATCCATCCCGAAAAAAGAAAAGAAAAGTTTTAGGTGTTGTATTGGGAGCAACAACTATAGGTACCATTGTTGGCTTGTTGGTTACCTTGGTCTGGCTTCGGAAGTAGTATTACAGAAGATTAGAAAGCTCAAGCTTGGTTTAGGCTATTTAATGGGCATATACCAAAATGTTACTAAGTTTCCGTAGGTCACATTAATAAGACAGGTTTGAGGTATGTTGTTCATAGAAACCAAATACAGGCATCCCAAAACCTTTATCAACCATGAAATACATGTTTGTGTGTTTTAAACAGTTTGTCAGTTGTGTAATTTAGAATTCATTGTGGAATACCATTTATATATCGACCTACATGTCTTGATTTGTTTCCTCTCATTTTCCTTTGGTTGGCCCTATGCTTCATAGTTTTGCATATATAAATGTGGCCAATGGCTCGAGTTTAGCTAATGATTAATCTGTCTTTATATAGTGAAATATTTTTGGCTTTTCATTTGGCGTCGCTTTCAATCAAGAATACTATAACCGAGGGAAATATTTGTAGCTAAAAATCCATGATTGAGTTAGAGAGTTTACCAGCAAACGAATGTTGTAAATGACTACAGTCATACAAACCATGGAGATTTCCATAGGAACAAGCAAGCCGAGAAGAAAAATCAACATCCTAGAACAACTATTTTTGTGACTGGATGTTAACAAAGCAAAGGGTTATGCTATAAAAATTAAACCAAAGTAAACAAAGGTTTTCATACACTAAAGATCAAATGAAAAAATATATGCTAAAGATTCATACGCTAAAGATTCAAATTCTCATACCTCTTTCTATGGCTACTTTGCTCTTCAGACACTTGGTTATGTTGTTGGAAGGTCTTCGCTTCTCTATTCCAGGCTATGCAATGTGGATGGAGTGCAATGTAAAACATAGAGATGAAAAACTTGTAAATGCACGACATTTTCCCCCCAATTTCATTCTGGCAGGAATCTGAAACTTGAGTTTGATAGCTAGCAACTAGCAAAGACATTTGCTAAACTGTAGGGGCAAGCTCCAACCCCACCCCATTTCCACCCCTCAAGTTTGCAGGCCCTAAAACATAAAGCAACTATTTTTCAGGGGTAGATTCCATTTAATCCCATAGCAATGTTTTTATGAATCCATGGGACCTCTTGTTCCTTCAAAGTAGACCCTACAACCCCCCCATGGGACCCCATCCTAAGCCACCAAAATATACTTGGTGCACAATTGGATCTTTCTTTTGATATCCAAGGTTTTAGCGGATCAATCGGAAGAAGGCCATGGCATTTGGAGCCAGGGTTGTCTCTATAGTCCCTATGGGTGATGTAGGGTATTGAATTTGATACAAAATGTGATGCACAGATAACTGAATGCACCTCCCATGACTGGTGTTTCTACTGCGAATTATGTGTAACAAAAAGCTGAGAACAAAGTAGAGACGCCTGCAACGAGGCTACTTCCCTATTCCTTCCGACTGGTCTCTGTCTGGGCCTACCCACATTGGAATGGAAATAATCGATTATGGGGAGTCAATAAAAAACTTGTATTTAATAACACTGAAATTTTTCACCCTGCATGTACCTGGGAAGGACCAGAACCGTACCTATACTTGTCCCGTACCCACACGGGTGCGAGGACCAAAACTACCAAACTCAGTAACTTGTCACAAAATCACTCCTTGTTCCACTTTGCAAAGGTTAATTGCAGATGTATACAGTGCCACAGTGGCTTCAATGAGCTATCACAATGATTTTGAAGCTCCTGCAACATCACTCTCACCTTTAACAGACCTGCTACTACACTTACTAAGTTGAGATTGGACTGAAACCACCATACAAATGAGAATCAACCCCGCAAACTTCATGAGCAAACAATAGCAGATATTCCTCTAACCACCCTCAAAAGCTGGAAGAGCAAATGACAATTTGGAAAACCAAAAGATGAATACCCTATTCTACATTTTGCCTGTGCTTTGGCAAAATCACTTCTAGCGAGGGACAATGCACATTCGCCATAGTATTGTGGTATTTGCAGTTGTAGCTTGCACATTTCTACTATAGGTGGCAAATTCACCACATACACAAACTAGCAAATTTACTAAAACGGATTTTCCTAGTTATTCTAAAGTCTATTAACTAATCTTGAAGACTCCCAAAGATGTTACATACCATTCCAAATACTCCTAAGATATCATCACAAAACATTTTGCAATATAAGCCACCAAAAAGTGATAAACTCCATCTCCTCACCCCTTGTCTACACTTCAATGAACATAGAACTATGACCCTAGTCATCCAGTAGGTTTTGACCCAAATATTTGGTCCCAAAACACTTAACAAGATTAAGAATGAGAAACTCCTATCCTTATGCCTCCATTTAGATTCATCTCAACATGACTTGACAAAAAAGCGCCCAAGTCAACTCATCCTTCACATGAAAATGAACCAACCATGGCACAACCCTGCCTTTCAACTGATTCCCTATAACACATCAGCATAACTGAAAGGTAAAGTGCTAGGCATACTTAGAGGTTTCAAACCGATTCTATGCTCCTTACAGCTCACAAAGTGCACTTGTTTGCTTTCACGAAACAATAAGCACATTGTTCCACTCATCATTCTCCAAATGTATGAAGCCCATATCTAACTAACATCAACCTCTCAGTGCATTTGTTGCCCCTCCAACAATGAGGAAACAATTCTTCCATTAGCACTTATTAGTCTCCTACTATTTGATGTGCAAGCAATGGCAATCTTAGACCCACCCTCATAGGAATATAAGACATTCTTTCCCATTCAATGTCAACTTACATTGATTTTTCTTCCTATAATAAACAATAAACATCTCTCATGTACAAATAAGGACTCCCATGAATCAAATCACTCACAAAAAAAATCAAACAATACCTCGCCTTTGAACCCTAGGTGTAGACCAAACCACAACTTGTGTTGCTTCACCTCTCTCATCTCTACTCCACATTGTAATCCCAAATGTACTGATATGAATGGTTCAAAAACTCTAATCCCAATACACTATCCAACCTATTAGAAATCAAATTCGCTTGGGAACATGAGTCATACATAGCATTAGCTTTCTTACCTTTTAATTGCACTTCTATTGAAATAGTTAGGTGAGCTCTTCTCCTCCACGTGAGCTGTCACCAACTCTTGAAGCCTTCTTATTGAACATAGCACACAACAAATGCATATCCACAGTTGAAGTACACTCAACCTCTATAAGTCTCCCTCTAATTTGGCTTGCTTGTCCTTCTCATTTGAAGGCACCAGTTCAGGGTGCAATTTCCAACACCTCTTCTGAGTGCCCATTATAGTGATGGTAATATTCATCTTGTTTTTCCCTTCACCACTATCCTCATTTTTATTATCACCAAACTGTTGTGCGTCACTTTTCTTGTTTTGGTCAAAAGAATACCCCTTCATATCTAGCTTGAGGTAGTGTTCTTGGGTACATGCCTCATCTATGTTTGAAAGCCTAGACAAACAACCTCGTCTTGGGGACATGCCTCTTCAAGCATCCAAACAACCCTCAAATATATTTCATGAGAACCTCATGGTTTGACATATCCTTTCCTATATAGACTGCTCTCTTCCTAAACTTGCTAGTGTACACTTGCACACTTTTTCCTTGCCTTTGTCTCAAGTAATGCCATTGCATCACTCGCTCCTATTCATGGCATATGAGGTAAAATTGCTTACGTACGATCCCTTTAAAATCCTCCCACTTCAACACCAATGACACTTTCCAAAATTCCACGAGCACATAACTCTCAAACCATGTAAGAGCATGCTTAGAGAGTTTCAACCTTGCAAAGGAGATCTGTTGATGAGGGGCTTATTGATGAAGACTGATATATACCTCCATCTAGGACACCCACTGATCAAGCTTCTCGGCATTGATCTCTCCATCATAGGGCTGAATGTTAATATTCACTTCAATCTTGAAAAACCTCCCTTAAGAGGACTCCCTTGCTCCAATTCCCTTCCTTCCAATCCCCTTTCCTCCATGTTTTCTTTCAAAATTCCT
This sequence comes from Sequoiadendron giganteum, assembly GCA_007115665.2. Classification (NCBI taxonomy): domain Eukaryota; kingdom Viridiplantae; phylum Streptophyta; class Pinopsida; order Cupressales; family Cupressaceae; genus Sequoiadendron; species Sequoiadendron giganteum. The sequence continues at coordinate 611,708,815 of CM021100.1, read as the reverse complement.
AGCTTGGAAACTAGGACCAATGTCATGCTTTCCAATCTATCCACCACCTCTATGCTAAGAATCCATGCAACATCCCCTTCAAGTTTCCTAAACCTCACTTCTCCATTGTCTTCCCGTGACATTCTAGTTCTCCTCATCCACTGTCTTGTTCCAATGTCAAGCTCAAAAAGTAGAAAACTCTCGTCTCCACTTGATCTTGTGGATGCCATAGGCATATACTTAAAAACCTTGCAAAACAACTTTTCCAAATGATACAGCTGCTCTAATACCACTTTATCTCTAAACAAGGAAGATATTGATAAGTAGGAGGTTTCTTCCACAGCATGTCAAATTATGATATTGCTATCAGGATTCAACCGTGTAGTTTTCAAGTCAAACTCATTGACCCATGATTCATGAGTAGTGGTTCACAAGAACCCATCTCTCATGATAATGAATGGTCCACTTAACACTCGTTGCATCTAGGTGATGCTCACAAAGGTGAAACATTGGTCCGTCCCGAGAGGTCACCCATCCCAATACTGCTCCAGCTCAAGCGCGCTTAACCACAGAGTTTCCCCCAAGGTTAAACCCACTTAGCTTGCTACCCCATTTGTAAAACCTTCAGCAAGTGTTACGCCTTATGAACCATTCATTATAGAACCCCTTTAGCTCATCAATTGATAAGTAGGAGGTTTCTTCCACAACGTGTCAAGTTATGATATTGCTATCAGGATTCAACCGTGTAGTTTTCGAGTCAAACTCATTGACCCATGATTCATGAGTAGTGGTTCACAAGAACCCATCTCTCATGATAATGAATGGTCCACTTAGCACTCATTGCATCTAGGTGATGCTCACAGAGGTGAAGCATTGGTCCATCCCAGGAGGTCACCCATCCCAGTACTGCTCCAGCTCAACTACACTTAACCACGAAGTTTCCCCCAAGGTTAAGCCCACTTAGCTTGCTACCTCATTTGCAAAACCTTCAGCAAGTGTTATGCCTTATGAACCATTCATTATAGAGCCCCTTTAGCTCATCAATTGATAAGTAGGAGGTTTCTTCCACAACGTGTCAAATTATGATATTGCTATCAGGATTCAACCGTGTAGTTTTCGAGTCAAACTCATTGACCCATGATTCATTAGTAGTGGTTCACAAGATATTCCTCACACTACCATCAGTAATGAATACTTAATGAAATGACTTCAACAACCCTCAATACACATTGCAAACCACCTCTAATGGTTGTCAAATTGACATAACATGTATATCTAAGAAGCTACATATAACATCTCAACAAATTGATAGAACATAAGAGAAACATAGCATGTAAACACCAAATTACCTTGGAGAAAACCCAGTATCAAATGGAAAGCTCTAACTCTAAAGAGAAAATCACTCCTTAGTCCACTATGCAAAGGTTCATTACAGATTTATAGAGTGTCACAATGCTTCAATGAGCTATCACAACAATTATGAAGCTCCTAGAATAATTGCAACATCACTTTCATCATAAACAAACCTACTAATACACTCAGTACTGTCAAGAAATGATCTAAAACCACCATACAAAGAGCCAACTTTACACATTATGTGGGAAAATAATATATGATATTCCTCTAACCTCCTATCCTCAAAAAATGGAAGATTTAATGACAAAAGACATTCATATTCCACATTCTACCTATGTTTTGGTAAAATCCCCACTTCCACATAGGGGCAATTGCACATTTACCACAGTAGATGTCAAATTCAGCGCTTGAATAAATCAGCAAATTCACTAAAATAAGTTTTCCAAGTCATTCTGAAATCTGCAACTTATCCTGAAGACTTCCAAATAGGTTCCATACAATCCTAAATACTCCTCAGACATCATCACAACCCTTTTTGCAACATAACACACCAAAAAGTGACAAAATCCATCTCCTAACCCCTTGTCAGCACTCAAACAAACCTAGGCAAGTAGGTTCGGACCCAATCTTTTGGATCACATCCATCACCTCGACAGAAGTAAGCCATCCTATTTTAGATATAAGGAGATACATTTAGATCAGCAGTAAACATAATTCTTGTTCAATGTTGCTAAAGCAACAGCTAGTGCAAAAAATTATATTGTCAGACAGACTCACAGAAGCAGTACATAATTTGTGGAACCAATCTTGCTGTGGAAGTAAAATATATAATATAATCAATCACTAAATTGTATTCCAAAATCAAAGTTCTCATATTTACTTGGGTTCAATATCACTAGACTTACATCAAATACTTATTTTATAGCATGTCAAATAAGAGGCTTGCTAAGAGTGAAGACAGTTTATTTATAACCTTCCAAATATTAGAATCTTTATTCTACATGCTTTAATTTTACGATCAGATATGTAAATTCCCATTATAATGGTTCTCATTCAACACACTTTTCAAAAAGCTAATAATTCACAGCCTCGAAGGTGATGGATACCATCCCCAAGGATCATTCGAAACATATTCTGTTACTTGCTTCACAATCATGTAGTTTTCAAGTCCCCTGCAGCACAAAAGTTAACATGATATGGAACTGAATCATCTGAACCAAAATATTCATTTTAACATCCAATATTATAATGAAATATAGCAATCGAAGAGTAGTTGACAGGATAAATGAATTATGATCAAGCATTGCGTATACAAACCATTCTCCAAGTTCTCTACCAAAGCCACTACGTTTGTTCCCTCCCCAAGGTGCTTGACAAAAGCATGGCTGTGAGCAATTAACCCATATGATGCCTGCCTGCAAAGACTGCAAGAAAAGAGGAAATGCATAAAAGGCAGATTCTCAAACATAGCAAAGAGGAACTAAGATCATTGACTTCCAAGAAAGGTCTAAAACACAGGTGAATCACATTATTTTGGTCCATCAATAACATAAATGCCATTTTATTTCTAGATCCAAATTGAAATTTCAACCATGGGTACTCCTCTTGAAAGTTATTCATGGTAGAGAAGAAAAACCCATGTCTTGATTAATCATCTCAACTATTAGATTGAATATTTCTGGATTAGACAATGTGAGTTTTTTTCTTCATCAACATTTCAGATCACATTCCATGATCCATCATCAAGATGAGCAAGCAAGAGAAGAGAAATAAGAGATTGCTCATCCTGATGATGGATCATGGAGTGTGATCCAAAACGTTGATGAAGAAAAAAGCTCACATAGTCTAATCCAGAAATAAATCTAACATTATGGACTGGAAATTTTACGTCTCAACTATGTCAACTTAGATCTGAATCAGCATAGTCATCTTCATATGAGATATGCTCCTCATTTTTTAGCAGCCTTTATGTTCAACCATTGCCTGTAGCATCTACTTAAGCCTGATGCTAAGAATCAGTGACACTCCCAGGAATAGAGGGTTTGCAAGCTGGAGAATACTTAGAATGCTATATATGATACGGACAACACATTGGATGTCCAATTCCATATATATATTGGTGCAAGAGCACCTACACCTTGTGAAGTCTAAGTTGATAGCTAGGTGTGTCTTGTGTTCATTTATGCTTAATAAGGTCCAAAGGACCAGTCATAATGTAATTTGAAAAGGTTTTGAATCATTTAGTTGAATTTGTCAGTTTGATTCATAATGCCAAGGCCATGTGAAATCATGAGTTTTAAGGGATATGGGGAGTAGGGTCTTATTCCATGTTAAATAAGGTCTCAATGAGCATTTTAAATGTATTGGAGGGCTTAATAGGTCAGTTAGGTGGTATTTGCAAAATCAAGTTGATCAAGTTGTAATGGGGTAGTGATTAAGAGCAAAATTGGCAAAAATTGTCATCTTAGACTCTAACAAAAGGTGGTTATGGTAGTTGGTCGGTTCAAGGGGTGGTTTGGATGTTATTACATGATATATTGTTGTAAGATCTCGAATTGAGGCTGTTGGAGAAGTTTGGAATGAGTTTCTAATAAGAAGTTTGCTGTTTTTTTGTGTTTTCCATTAAGAAATTGCTGATCCCGTGCATTGTACGACCTGTACATATTGTTTTACACTACAAGCCTATTATGGTTGGATAGATAATTAAATAACCTTTCTTTTGGCGTTGGAATGGTGTGATTTCATTGAGAATTGAGTGAGATATCCCCGTTTTACTACCGGGTGGTCTCAAATCTCATGTTTTTCCTGTTTTCCTGAACTTTGCAAGCATTGTACGGATCTGTACCATCACCATATGATCTGAGAATTATATCATCTTGTAGGGGAATGAAATAGCTTTCATCTGAATCCAATTAGAGGTTCTAATATTGATTTTTGAGAGAGATCTCTTCATTTTTCTGGGACTGCCTGTTTCTAACTAATTTGAGGGTTTGATTGGTGTAAAAAATGATGTTCTAGTCATTCCACTTGCTGTCCAGCCCTGTAACTCGGTGGAATGACTTATTTCATGGAATTTTAGATGTACCAATGGTTTGGGAGGCATAAAATACAAGTTGTATGGTTTTAGGGGGATGCCTTAGGGTGTTTTCATGAGTTTTCCAAGTGAAATTGAGGAACTAAAGTAAGGTTTTGGAAAAATATGATTGGAACTCTATATGTGATAGTGTTTTGAGTTTTTGCAGGTCATTTTATGAAGTTCTAATGTATTGGAATGTTATGATATGTCTTGGAACCCATATTTTCAATAAACCCTCATGAATTGTGCCTAAAACAAGGTTTTTCAAGTTTGGCATGTATTTGTCCGTACCAATGGAATATTTTTGTGATTTTGGAGGTTTGAAGGCATATGAATTGCTGCACCAAGGTTTCATGGTCCTATGATAGGTTTAAAGGCATGTTGCTTTGAAAAATAGGCCTAATCAGCATAATTGAGCCTCCTGGGTCTGCATCATAGTGGTATCAGAGCATCAGGAAGTAGATCTATTTTCATTTTGCAGGTTGAAGAAGAGGCAAGGTTGACAAGATGCCTCCAAAGAAGAATGATATGGCTAAAGAGATGAAGGAGATGAAAGATAGGCATGCAAGAGAACTCAGAGAGTTGGAAGAGAGAGTCATAGCCTTGGAGACAAACAAAAGAAGGGAAGTGGAAGAGACTGAGACTGAAGAAGAGGAAGATGAGGAGTTTGAAGATGTGGAAGAAGAGCTTACTCCAGAGGATCAAAGAATTGCAAGGTTGCTGAAGGCAATAAAGAATGACAAACCTAAGGTAAAACTTGATGTTTCTAAGTATGGTGGTAGTTTAAATGATGAAGAACTATTGGATTGGATTGCTGCAATAGATAATCATTTTGAATGTGATGAGGTTCCTGAAGAACAAAGGGTCAAGATTGCAAAAACTAAGTTGCAGGGTCATGCTTTGGTATGGTGGGATTACCTTCAATCTGAGAGGAGGAAGCAAGGAAAGTCTAAGATCACATCATGGGATAAGATGATATCAAAAATCAAAGGTAAATTCTTACCCAAGGATCACCAAGTTCAATTGTTTAAGAGATTGCAAAACTTAAGACAAAGGGAAATGGATATTAAGTCTTATACTGAGGAGTTTTATAAATTGAGTTTAAGATCTGGTCATCATGAGAATGAAGATGAAAAGATTGCTAGATATGTTGGTGGTTTAAGGCTTAATATACAAGATGAATTGGTTTTGGCTAACCCTAGGAGTGTAGAGGATTGTTATCAAATGGCTATTAGGGTGGAGGAGAAAATGAAGAGAAGGCAAGACAAAGCAGCAAGAGGAAGAGGCAACACTTCTAGAGGAAGAGGGTTCAATCCTAGTTCAAAGACAAACAATGAGGGCCAAGGAGAAGACAAGAAGGATCAAGAGAAATCTGATTCAAGAGGTGGATGGAGAGGTTCAAGAGGCAGATTTGGTGGAGGAAGAGGTTCCTATCAATTCTCAGGAAGATGCTACAATTGTAACCAGCCTGGACACCCAGCCTTCAAGTGTCCTGAAAAGCAAGCCTCAAGCTCTTATGGTGGAGAAAGGAGGAATCAATTAGTGCATGAAGATGAAGAGAGTGGGAATTCACCTATAGTTAACCTTACATCAGAAGAAGGAGAGGCACTCATGATAAGGAGAACTGTGTTGCAAGCATCCAAGGAGGAAGAATTGAGTCAAAGGAGGAGTCTATTCAGAACTACATGCAAAAGCAAAGGTAAAGTGTGTCAAGTTGTCATTGATTCTGGTTCTCAAGATAATCTAGTGTCTAGGGAGATGGTGGATAAGTTGAGTTTGGAAAAGTTACCTCATGAATCACCTTATAGAGTTTCTTGGGTCAATGATAATCAAACTTTGGTGGTAAAAGAGCAAGCATATGTTGATTTTCAGATTGGAGAGTATAAGGATAGGGTTCTATGTGATATTTTGCCAATGGATTGTTGTCATGTGCTCTTAGGGAGGCCTTGGCAATTTGATAGGAGGTCTATATATGATGGCTGGGAGAACACATACACCATCAAGAAGGAGGACAAAACTTTTAAGTTGCTTCCCTTGAAAACAAGTGTAAGGGATAAGGGTAAGTCTAAGGTAGTGTTGTTTGGCAAGAAGGAGCCTTTAAGGCCTGAGGACAGTAAGTCTGATATGGTTGCAGGTTTAGAACAGATTAGTGGTGTTGTGACAGCAAGGAAGGCACCCACAAATGATGTTAAGACAGTATGGAGTTTGTTTTTGCAAGGGGCAACGAGAGAACTCAAGGCTAAGTCTGATTTGATCAAGGTAAGTGATAAGTGTGCAAAGGAGTATGAAGGACAGGGTGAAATTGTTGTTGGGACTATGGTGTGTCCCATTACTATGAAGGTTGCTGCAAGCCAAGTGAAATTTGGTAATGCAAAAGAGGATAGAGTTGTTAGTGCAGGGGCACAAGAGGATGGTGACATGGCAGGTCTAGGGGCATTACAAAAGGAACAAATTAAGCAAAGGCATGCAGGTCTGATCACAGAGCCAGTAAGGCAGAATGTGCAAGGAATGGTGAGGAGCTATCCATGTATGGGTGGAGCAAGGAAGAGAGCAGGTTTATATGATTCTAATGTTTGTTTATCTGCAGGTCTAAGGCATAGAACAACACCAAATTTTGATCCAGGACTAAAGAGATCAGTACCAGGTCTGAAGATGCTTGAAGCAGCAATGAGAAGGCCAAGAACAAGTTTCCACTCTTGGGGCAAGAGTCTTTTTTATGGGGGGGTGTATGGTGCAAGAGCACCTACACCTTGTGAAGTCTAAGTTGATAGCTAGGTGTGTCTTGTGTTCATTTATGCTTAATAAGGTCTAAAGGACCAGTCATAATGTAATTTGAAAAGGTTTTGAATCATTTAGTTGAATTTGTCAGTTTGATTCATAATGCCAAGGCCATGTGAAATCATGAGTTTTAAGGGATATGGGGAGTAGGGTCTTATTCCATGTTAAATAAGGTCTCAATGAGCATTTTAAATGTATTGGAGGGCTTAATAGGTCAGTTAGGTGGTATTTGCAAAATCAAGTTGATCAAGTTGTAATGGGGTAGTGATTAAGAGCAAAATTGGCAAAAATTGTCATCTTAGACTCTAACAAAAGGTGGTTATGGTAGTTGGTCGGTTCAAGGGGTGGTTTGGATGTTATTACATGATATATTGTTGTAAGATCTCGAATTGAGGCTGTTGGAGAAGTTTGGAATGAGTTTCTAATAAGAAGTTTGCTGTTTTTTTGTGTTTTCCATTAAGAAATTGCTGATCCCGTGCATTGTACGACCTGTACATATTGTTTTACACTACAAGCCTATTATGGTTGGATAGATAATTAAATAACCTTTCTTTTGGCGTTGGAATGGTGTGATTTCATTGAGAATTGAGTGAGATATCCCCGTTTTACTACCGGGTGGTCTCAAATCTCATGTTTTTCCTGTTTTCCTGAACTTTGCAAGCATTGTACGGATCTGTACCATCACCATATGATCTGAGAATTATATCATCTTGTAGGGGAATGAAATAGCTTTCATCTGAATCCAATTAGAGGTTCTAATATTGATTTTTGAGAGAGATCTCTTCATTTTTCTGGGACTGCCTGTTTCTAACTAATTTGAGGGTTTGATTGGTGTAAAAAATGATGTTCTAGTCATTCCACTTGCTGTCCAGCCCTGTAACTCGGTGGAATGACTTATTTCATGGAATTTTAGATGTACCAATGGTTTGGGAGGCATAAAATACAAGTTGTATGGTTTTAGGGGGATGCCTTAGGGTCTTTTCATGAGTTTTCCAAGTGAAATTGAGGAACTAAAGTAAGGTTTTGGAAAAATATGATTGGAACTCTATATGTGATAGTGTTTTGAGTTTTTGCAGGTCATTTTATGAAGTTCTAATGTATTGGAATGTTATGATATGTCTTGGAACCCATATTTTCAATAAACCCTCATGAATTGTGCCTAAAACAAGGTTTTTCAAGTTTGGCATGTATTTGTCCGTACCAATGGAATATTTTTGTGATTTTGGAGGTTTGAAGGCATATGAATTGCTGCACCAAGGTTTCATGGTCCTATGATAGGTTTAAAGGCATGTTGCTTTGAAAAATAGGCCTAATCAGCATAATTGAGCCTCCTGGGTCTGCATCATATATATATATATATATATATATATATGTATGTATACATTTGACAATTGAATAATAAATTTTAGATTAATATTATACTTAATATATAACCAATTTTTAACTAATTAATATAATTTAATATAAATAAATTTATATTTAACAAATATTTTATATACCAATAAATTAAGTTTAATAAACAATAAACTTCATTAAAATTACTTGTAAGATTAATAATTATTGAAAACGATATTAAATTTAATAAAATTCTAATAAAAACTTAAAAATTTAAGCTAAACTTAAATAATTCTGCAGCCTAAGTTCAGCTATGTAAAATATACCTTTAAAGACAAAAATGAATACGAAATAATGTAAAGGTTCATAAGTTGAAAATCAAAAGTATGAAAAGATTGTATTATCTCAGCAGTTGTCTCCATGCAAATATATCCTAAGCATTATGGAGAAGGTATCATGGGGCATTCGTGTACCCTATTTTAGGGGCATCTCTACGGTAATCTTATTAAATGTTAAACAAGAATAGTAGCGCCCTTGCCCTGTAATGAACATATGCCCTTTTCTCCCGCCCATCCCAATGAAATGGAATAAACGAGTTTATCGAGGACCAAGTAGACAGAATGAACCGGGCACTTGACAGAGGCTTTTCCAGCTCAATTATCCCAGTCCCCAGTGAATAACTTCTAAATTTGACAGTGATAAAATGCATTCCATCAGTGAGCTCATGATGCAACAATGTTTAGGGAGAAAACAAAAAACCTTTGAAATCGTATTCTGGCATGAGCTCACCTTTGTGGATTTCTGAAAAATAATTTGCAACTGTTGTTTTAGTGATTGAAACTGTGACTCAACCAGTGATAAGCATTGGAAACAAAAATGCTTATAGCTTATTCTAGTTGTTTGAGAGATTTAGAGCTCTGATGCACAACTAAATTCAACTATTTTGTAACTCATTCCCATGTTGACTCATTCTATCAAGGAATTCCAAGGATAGGTATTCTTTTCATTTTTTCTTCTGGTTTTTGAACTTTTTCTTTCTTTCATTAGTTTGTCTTTGATAAAATATTCTTAAACATGTATGTAAAAAATTCATTCTCAGATGATCGCAAATATGTATGTTTTTTAAAATATTCATCTATCTTCTGATTTTTAAACTTATTTTTCTTTGATTTCCAATTTTTACAATGTTTATTTTCTGTTTTTTTGTTTGCAGAATGTAATTGATATTGGTTTAAAATATATTTATATGTTAATATTTTTCTTGCATGTTAACCATTGGTCAAATGCCTCAATGAATTTTCACAATTTATCTTTACATAAATATTATATATTTGTATATTTTTTAAATATTACGCTTTATTTTCTGTTTATTAAAATGTCATTAAAGCGTTGGCATTGTATGAAGAAAATGTACTATTTTTTATTGATTGCCGAATTCTGCACCATGCTTCTTACTATTCAAAATCTATTCTTCAGAATGACACACACATACCTGTAAAAGTTGGTTTGAATACTCTACACCATGCAAGATTTGGCTGAAGATTGTAGCCACCCAAGATCTAGGTACTTCTATGAAAGCACAAGAGAGATCAGCTATGAAAGAATAATGCTATTCTATCAAAGGATTCAAATGATAGATTTACAATTAGATTATGATTGTTGATTTACATCTGAGAACACCTTGGTTATATAGCCAAGGTGAGACATACGATTAGACAAGATTATGACAACTGTCTTAATCCTATGACAGGAGACAACAAACATTAAATGACCTAGAACACAAGAAGTAAATGACATAAGATAAGATAAAATCTAATGCCAACTAAGACTTCTAGAAAGATTCCTAGGACCTAAGTAAACTTAACATATGAATAGGACCTTCTAGATGAACTAGTTAGGTAAAACACCTTATTCACACCAACATCCCCCCTTAAGTGGAACAAATGATGCAAAAATGGGTTTTGGCTACAAGGCCATGTTAGGTAACCATGCAGCGCCCCCAATGTAAACTCTCCTACAATGATGGTAGATGCTCGCCACTAAATGTTGAAGATGATCCAAGACCTTCAAACAACATTCCTCCCCTTACGAAGAAACAAAACCAAGATGGTATGTAGGATGTCTTCCCAATCCTGAAAGCAAGATGAGGGAAGAAGGATGATGAGTGATGTCGCTGAAATATGCTCAAGTGTCTTCATGTCAATGTCGAAAGTTGTCACGCTCCAAAAAGGCATTCTAGGCCACATTGATTGAGAGGACAATCAAAAATCTCCTAGAAACGATTGTAGAACACAATCCAAATACAAAGATATTTCCTTTGAAGATAAATAAGCCTCCTCCAAATGCTTCTCAAAAGTATCCACACTCATGTCAAATTGTGAAGAATGATCATGTAGAGAATAAACAAGAGGTTCAAAATGCTCCCCCACAACATCTAAAGAAGATGATGCACCTCCATATGAAGTAACATCAAAGAGGAGATGGATATCCTCAATAGTGTCTATTAAGTTTGCAAGATAGGACTAACAAAACAAACTTGAAATGTCTATCAAGTACTCATCCCAAGTAGCCATATCTAGAAGATAATGTATGTCTTGCTGCACTGAATCCGAAGAAACCAAAACTATGGAAACACAAGCATCATTAGATGCAACAAATGATGAAGAAGTTAAAGTATCAACACATGTCCCTAGAACCTCAATAGATGAAAGAATACCAAGATTCAAATGACCATATTAAATCTCCTCAAAAGTGTCCACACTAGATATTTGAATGTGAACATCAGCCAAAGGAACAATTGGAGAAAAATGTGAGAAGGTGTAAACTTGAGATTAATGATCAACCTCCCCAACTACAACTATATCTCTGCTATGCAAATCCCAGATTATGATAGAATCTGGTGTGAACTCAACACTCTTTCTTGCTCCACCATGTGTGATCTGATAGATAAAAAGGATATTGGTTGACAATGAAGGCACACAAAGAACATTAAATGCTCCATCATCCATGCCAATAGATCCCTTCCCACAAACACACATATATGTGTTGTTAGCCATTAGGATATGTGGTGATAAACAAGATTCAAATGAAGAGAACATACTCTCTAATGAATCCATACGATGTGAAGCTCTTGAATCAAGTATCCACCTCTCTGACTCAGAATTTGCAACTGCAACAAGTGCTTGTCTCTTATGTTTCTCTAACTTTGATAAAGTAAATGAAGATGAACCCCTTAACATTGTTGAAGGAAAATTGATATGATTATTCTTAAGAAGATGCTTCAACTCATCAATCTATTTTGAATAACATTGATGTTCATCGTGCCTTGTTTTTTTGCAATATGCACATTTAGGCTTCTCCTTCTTAGATGATTGCCCATGGGAAGGAGAGGATTCAAATTCCTTGTGTAGCTTGTTATTTTTCTTCTTTTGCTTCTTTTCAAAATTCCCTGATTCTTTATGTATCTTATGCTCACTAGCCACTAATGCTTGTGGTTTTGAAATGACCCCCTTACAAATTTTTCAAATTTTTAACAACAATATCACCCGTCAACGTTAGCAAATCCAAACCAACACTGAAATGTAACCCTACACCAAGAATGTACACCAAGATCCCAATGACAGGTGAGGTGTGAGCATATGGCGCCGAGGATCGTTAGATTGAAAACCGAATGCTAGAATTACAAACTTGCAACTCAACCACTTATTCAATGGGAGTAGAGTGACGACTCAACCGATCAACAAATGAGAATGCAATACATAAAGTAAAGACGACGAGGCCTGTCTCTTCAACCAAACGGTGGGAATGAAATGCTTATGCAAAGAAAAGTAAACAAGGTGGCAAGCCAGCCTCCTTCCACTAAAAGTGGGAATACAATAGAGAATTTGCAGAAGTATTAAGAGCTGATCAGTATTACTGAACCAGCATTACAATGTGAAATAGGATCCTGCAAGAGCCAAGTATTATAGATATCGAAAATGCTGCAAATGACATCAAATGTTTCTCCAACTCCAAAGACTCTCCAAACATGAAAATCAAGCCCAAAAACTCCAACTATTACAATCTGATATAACAGACCACCAAACTGAAAACACACCAGCAACTAACAAACTCACTAAAATACTCCTAACTTGCTCAAAACTCCTCCAAATCACGTGAAATAAAAGGCAATAAGCTCTGAGAGCAATGGCGACCACAATAGGACCAACAAACCACATAAAATTGGAGCTATTATTTAAGCACGTTTCCCAAGGCAACTTACAGACATGGTACGGCCTCCCAAGGGGAGCAACCAGCAATATAAAATCTAAGACTCCTCCAAAAATTCTCAAACTTTGCAAACAAGGGTGTCCAGGGCCTAGAAAAGGATTGAGCCAATACCCAGAAGCCAACAAAAATCACTCTCAAACTTATGATTAAAATTCACTTTCAGCTCCACAGCAAAACAACTTGTTGTAAACTGACAAAACACTCAAAAAACTTCAAATAACTCCATTACAATGAACTCTATCTGTTCTTCAATGTAAAGAACAACCCTCTCACTTAGCTAGTTGCTATCTTTCAAGCAAGAATCTAAGCACAAGCTAGGAAGTATGCATTCCTCGAAGCAATTCACTCTCCATTTTGGCAACAATTTGGTATATTTTCTCATAGATACCAAACAAAGAGCCTCACACTCTTATTTATAAGCTTCTCCAACAATTCAAATTTGTTTCCCTCCAATTAGGGCGCCCAAAGTGAAACTCAAATTCACCTTTCCATCTTCATTTGCATTTCATTTATTCCCTCTTCTTCAAGTCATCCAAATACATAAGGGAGATAATAATTTATTAAAATGCAAAATACCTCATAAAGTAGGCATCCAAATATTTAAGTGAAATGACTTTATAACTTGCAAATACTTTCTCCAAGCTTAGGCGTCCATTTTACTTTAGCCAAAATTCCACTTTATTAAAACATTACTTGCAACTTAAATATTCCCCTTATAAAGTCGTCCACTTTTGCATAGGAAATACTTTTCACTTAAACATTATTCCATCAAATTAGGCATCCCCAAGCCTTAGCCAAAAATTCACTTAAAATGTTATTTTCATCAAATATCAAACTTGCCAAAATAATCACCTCAAAAGTTGGAGACTAACTGAATATACTGCTTTGCCAGAAAAAGCCATAATACCAAGTTGCTGAAACACTGCCAAAAATAGCACCAAGGGTGTTGGAGACCAAACTGCTCAAGCTGACCTGCCAGATATAGCCACTCAGCTGAATTGAACTGTAGAAACCCTGCTAAAAATAGCACTGCTAAAAGTAGAACTTACTAAAAATAGTAAGTTGTTCCAAACTCATTTTAACCACAATCCGGGCAGACGTCATATTTACTAAAAATAGTAAGTTCGAAAAAGTCTATCGTTGCAGTTGCATGTCACACCATTGCGAAGCTCTTTGAAAACCCAGAAGGAATCCAAAATCCAAACTGCAAAACTCCAACATGCAAGCCCTTGAATTCGCAAAAGAAACCTCCAAGTAGTTGGAAACCCTGATTTTGCCTCTGACTAGCCTATGGGCATCCGGGGATAGGTTATCAATCACTGGAAAGTGTAGTGCTAAAAATGGGGACATTACAAGTTTAGAAGACTTGATTAGATCCATATGAATTAACTTTGCTTCCTCTTGGATTGGGAGATTTGCAAAGTCATCAAACTTAGGATCAACATATGATGCTCCCATCGAAAGTCGATGGGTATGAAACCAAAAACAAACACTAAATACTCAAGACCAAGGTTGGATAACAAATTTAGAATCAATTGTAAATCCTCCTTCTCAATGTTGCAATCTTTTAATTGTGTTCTTAGTTGCTTAATCTTGGAGATGTAACTTTGGATGTGGTCAAAACCTATAGGATAAAGATTCATCAAATTATTGTCAATTTGTTATCCCCTAATCTTATTGATTTTACCATACAATTTTTCGAAAGCCTCCCAAGCTTCCTTAGGTGTTTTGCATGATTTAATATGAAATTGTAGATCAAAAGGGAATAATGAACACATGTATCCAAGATTTTTCTCATGATCAATCTCCCATTTTGCCAATTCTTTAGCATCAGTAATTTGAGGAATGGTTTCCTTTAGATGTCCTAGACAACCCTTTCCCATAAGATAATTCCATACTGATTTTCTCCATGAAGCATAATTATATGGAGTTAGGAGTTCCATTTGAGATTTCCCCATTGCGAGAACACACAACAAGCAAAAGAAAGCAATCAACCACCACAAGATTACCCCCCCCAAATTACTCAATCAAGAATCACCCCCAACAATATATGATTTGGCACTTTATGTTCAATGTGATTACATATGCCACTTGCCAAAACTAGTGAAGTGGACTTGATCTTAGTGCTTACAAATGCCAAATTTGGCCACAAACTCAAAGTACAATTCTTACATAGAATGGGATCAATATGATCACACCATTGCAAAGTACACAAAAAATTATGCACCTTCGAAAAAAATTGCACCCAAAAATGTTACTGTATGAGTGAAAACAAAGCCCTAGAAGTTCACAAAATGACAACGACTCAGCAACACCTCTGAGAATCTGCAATTTCTAGAAAAACCAAACACCAGAATCACAAACCAATTGGACCACTACAAAGAGAACAAAATTCTACCCCAAATCAAAAAATAATTGCTTGAAAAAAAGAGGTCAGATGACTGAGTTATGGCCATTTGAAGTCGGACTGCAAATTCAAAACTGCTAATGGAGAGGGGGGCAAATTGGAGTGACCTGTTGGCAATCATTTGGCTATCAAATTTAAGACTATTTTTGACAGTCATTTGGTAGTCAAATTTAAGACAATCTTTGATGATGGTCATTTGGCCATCAAATTTAAGACAATCACATGAAAATAAAATATCACCAATTTTTTCGTCGCCAAAAATGGAGTATTATATATGGAAATTGGGGGTTTTGGGCCTTCTAAGTGCGATGGTGGAGTCAAATTTGACCCAAAATGCTCAGAAATGACGCTTCCTTGCTAGATCTGGCAACAAACCTCCCTCTTCAAAGCCTTGTAGATCCGGCCTCAAATGTTCGATTTGAATGAAACAAAAAGAAAAATTGACTTTCTTGGACCCTCTGAACCCAATGGTGAGCTCAAATCTACACCAACAAGCTATAATATGAACCTGCAATACAAAGCCACAAAGAGGAAACACCCAAATCTGATATTTCTTTCAAGTTTTTTTATTCTACAAATTATCATTTGATGCAAGAGAAGAAGAGCATACTCAACTTTTCAAGATCTACCAAGATTTGCAACCTAGATCCCTCAATTAAGACTAACAAGAAGCAATCTCACAAGCCCTAATACCATGTAAGAGTTGGTATAGAATACTCTATACCATGCAAGATTTCGCTAAAGATTGTAGCCACCCAAGATCTAGGTACTTCTATGAAAGCACAAGAAAGATCAACTATGAAAGCATAATGCTATTCTATCAAAGGATGCAAATAATAGATTACAATTGGATTATGATTGTTGATCTACATATGAGAACCCCTTGGTTATATAACCAAGATGAGACATAGGATTAGATGGGATCATGACAAGTGTCTTAATCTTATGGGACGAGACAACAAACATTAAATGACCTAAGACACAAGAAGTAAATGATATAAAATAAGATAAGATCTAATGCCAACTAAGACCTCTAGAAAGATTCCTAGGACCTAATCAATGAACTAGTTAAGTAAAACACCTTATTCACACCAACAATACCTTATATGTAAACATGGTTCCCTAGGTGAAAAAACAATGGGGATCTTTTGTAAAGAACATGGGGCAAAATTTCATATAAACATAAACAATCTTAACCATAATTCACAAACACAAATTTGGCAAACTCAAATTTTCTGAGTTGACAAAAACTCAACAACTTCAAAAATGTTTAAATTTTTGAAAAAAAAACAATTTTTTTAATGCAAAATACAACTACAAAGTGTATCAAATGAGTTTGGCAATGATTTGGGGGCAATGAACCCAATAGGGTTGAGGGAGGGCAG
This sequence comes from Sequoiadendron giganteum, assembly GCA_007115665.2. NCBI lineage: Eukaryota > Viridiplantae > Streptophyta > Pinopsida > Cupressales > Cupressaceae > Sequoiadendron > Sequoiadendron giganteum. The sequence continues at coordinate 611,692,230 of CM021100.1, read as the reverse complement.
CACCCCTAACACATTCCTTGTTGTAGTACAAGGTGGGGTCGAGGGCTGGAGCCTTGCAACCAAGCCCAAATGAAGATCTTCAAAACAACACAAACCTTCACAACGCATGCCATTTTCATAATTTTCAAACAGGAATGTTGTGTATTTTCACTCCAATTCACATAAGAATAGTCAAATGCCAAAAATCTATGTTTTTCAATGCCTATATTATATTTTTGGCACACTTTTGCTGCATAGGGTTACCTATTCTTTGTCTAGTGAGTATTTGCATAAACTCGTTGAATTTCAACAAGTACCTATTGGGTTTAGGGACTATGACTCGTTGACAACTTCGCCAACAAGAATGTCAAGTTTTCTTGGGAATATTGAGCTACACAAAAAACCTAAGTTGCTGAATCACTCTGCTAAGGGCACTGTTTCTAGAGACGAAATGGTTTGGGTACGAAAATGGGTACGAATCGGCCGAGAATCGCACAAGAATTGGTTTTCTAACTATGGGTATGATTCTGGAAAAGCAAAAGCAATTCCATTCATTTTTGATGTCGATGTGGCGTTTCAGACAAGTTTTTTGACATTTTTTTGCATCGAACTTCGCAAATTTAGGGCCAAAATATCCGATGAAAGTGCAGATTTCGCGTGTTTTTATTTGCATAAACGTTTTGTTTACTGTTTTCATTTGCAAGTGTTTTTCACCTCTCTTTCACTTGTGACCCATGACCAGTTGAAAACGCTTTCAGACACTACAAACAAAAACCATGGCTGACACACAAAGAAACACACAAACTCATAGAGAGGCGTGCGACCAAGGAAGAACGGCGCATGACCAGAGAGTTAGGGTTTTTTCTTTGTTTTTTAATTTTTTTTTTTTAAATGATTGTTAAATAATATATATATAATACTCATAAATCATAATGAATCAGTTAAATTGTATTTTTCATTTTTATTGTTTAGTTTAAATTTAAAGTTTTAAATGTTTTTTATTAACGAAATTTAAATTTTTAAATGTTTTAGATATTAAATAATAAATATTTCATAATATATATTATATATAATTTTTTTATTTTACATATTTCATAATAATATAATATTATAGTTATACAATTTATTATTTCACTATTTAACTTAGTCTTATTATCTTATATAATTAAATTATTAATAATATATATAATTTTTAAAATATAATATTCATATATTATAAATTTATATTTTATAATTATATAATTTTAAAAAATTATAATTTGCATTTAAATTTAGAATTTAGAAGTATAGATAATAAGTTTATTATTTAATTAATTAATTTAATCAAACTTTTTTTTAACAATTTTTAAATTTGAAATTGCTACTTGCAGGTTTTTGCACGTAGAGATTGTTTGTACTATCTAAATATCATGGCAACTAGTTCAACTTCCATTGGCAATACTAATCCCTCATTCAATATTGACCCAGCTTTACCGTTATGGAGACATGTAGAAATAGTAGAGCAAGTTCTAAGTGGGGGGATTTGTGTTTGGATATGCCCTGGGTGTGAAAAGAAATACACTAGTTCCTATAGCTGAGTGAAAACACATTTGTGTGCAATTACTGGGAAGCAAATTAGACCATGTCCAGGAAAAAATAAAATACCTATACCACCTACCAAAATAGCAAAATTTATTAAGGAACAAGAGGAAGCAAATGCAAGGGTTCAAAATAGAATGGGGCATCCATTGAGTATGGGAAGGGGCTCAAAGAAGCCACCTACTTCATCTCACACACATAGTGGTCACCCTAACATTGTAGTAGAAAGCCATCCCTTTTTGAGAATAAATGAAGTTGAAAATGTCAATGAAGCTAATGTTTTAAAGAGAGCAAAGGGACCATTGGAGAAGGCATTTAATAATGATGCAAGAGAGCTTCCTGACCAGGCCCTTGGAAGATGCCTCTATGCAAATGGTATCTCTTTCAATGTTGTTTGATCACCTTATTGGCAAGACATGATAAGAAAAGCAAATGAAGCTCCAAAGGGGTACACAAGCCCAGGTTATGAGAAGGTGTGTACCACTATATTGTCAAGGGAGGTCAAACATATAGAAAATGCATGGAAGGAAAAAAACAGGTGTATCTATTATTTCCAATGGATGGAAGGATGCAAGAAAAAGACCATCAATTAATGTGATTGCAATGTGCCCTAAAGGGGCAATGTTTCTAAAAGTTGTGGATTGTGAGGGGTAGGTAAAGGATGCACAATTTATTGCTAACATCCTTATACAATGCATTAATGAAGTGGGACCTCAAAATGTTGTCCAAATTATAACGGACAATGCGAAGAATTGTAGGGCTGTTGATATGATAGTTGAGTCACGATTCTAACATATATTTTGGACACCTTGTGTCGTGCATTCCCTCAATCTCATGCTACAGAAGTTGGGTACAAAAATAGATTGGATCAAACAAGTCTATGTTGAAGCTGAAGAGATCCAAATGTTCATAACAAATCACCACATGTGGCATCTCGCGACTAGAGCTACTAAAGGTAACTCAAACTTCAAACATTGCATTTTTTTAATGTTATGTTTTACTTTAATAATTTATTTAGAATACATACATATATTGATTTTATTATTTTAACTATTTAATTTTTAGTTTTCAATAGGTGGCACAGACTAGATTTGCATCCAACACAATCGTCTCGAGACGACTTGTGAATGTGCGAGAGGCGCTTTCGACTATGGTCATTAGCCAACCATGGTCTATATGGAGGCAATCAAACACTAAGAGGGCAACATATATAAAACAAAAGATTCTAGATGACACTTGGTGGGATCAGGTGGAATATCTTCTTGCTTTCACTGAGCCCATATTGAGCATGATTGTAATGTCCCCATTTTCGCCCTATGCTCTTCATTTGGATTTAGCCTATTTCTGGAAATACATAGGCTACTCAGATGTGCAAATCAGGGTTTCCCGTTTTGGAGGTTTTGTGGTCTTTCCTCGATATTTACTATTTATAGTAAATACTATTTTTGGCAGTTGGCAGTTGTCACCCTTCAGTTCATCATGTCCTATGGAGCAATTATTCAGTATTAAGCTTTGGCCTTTTTAAATATTACTTAATGAAATTCTTCATTAAAAGGAAAATTGTTCTAATAGTAAGTTGACCCCTTGGCCTAAGAGGTTAACTTTAAGTTGTGTTAAAAGAGGGACTTGAAGGGTGGTGCTTCATGAAGGAATTTAAAACGTTTTAATTAATTCTCCCTTGTCTCAAGTGGGACGCCTTTTTGAGAGAATTATATCTTTTTTTGAAAAATAAATGTGAGATGGCTTTTGGCGTACCATCTGAGGGGATTTAACAGTCATCCCTCTTTCTTTAAAAGTGTAGCCTTGCTCCAACATTTGGGTATCTCATATAATGCCAAACTTATGTTGTCGAAATGAATTCATTTTGCACTTCGAGGAATGCTAACCTCCTAGTACCATTCTCAATTTCATGTTTGCAAGATAACACCTAATTGAATTATTGTTGCTTCTCAAATCAGACTAGCAGATAGAGCTCAAAGATGAATTTTGGAGTGTTTTACAAGTTTTGCAGTTGCTGTTTGCACACAGCTAAAAGTCGAATTTATTCACAGCTGAGTGTATGAATTTAGTTTTGATCTGGGCATTTGATCAAATCATTCCTAAGGTCTTGGCGACCATTTCCAACAAGTTTCAGATTTTAATTTTGAGTGTATGATTTTATGTGGCAAAATCGCCCCTCTTAAGGGCCGTACCATTTGGAAGGCACTGGGAATTGTGCCAGTTAAATAATGAAGGCTTTTTGGTGCTGTTTCTTCATCATGACATGGGCGCCTATCTTCTAGAGATGCTTTGCATTCAGTTTCACGCAATTCAAAGGTATATTGCTTAAGTTATGAACATTTGATTATTTCTGCAATTGCTGATAACTCATTTCCAGAATTGCAGATTTCTAAAACAGCCTTATTTCAGTTTGCTCCTTCTATCTTTCTTCATCAATTCTCATTATGATATGAATTGTAAACACTCTATATTTTGGTGCTTGAAATGATTGGGAAATCCTTGTAATTTGCAGCTCTCTTTATTTTGTAAAAACTGTTAACAATAGTACTATTTCAGTTTTATTATTGCTGCATTATTTTAATAACTTCACATTAAGCACCCCTGGATGGTATACCACTAGTGTGGTGAATCCCCAGTGGATGCCTGCCGCAACAAAAGAAGTAATAATTTTGTAATCTTTTTCCCCCCACTATTTGGTGGTAAGGTGGAAAGTTCTTAGGCTGGTTATCTGCCTTGTCTCATTTCAATTCAGTAGTAGTACTCCACCATATGTTAGCACCTCGCCTGTCAAAAGATCTTGAGTGCACATTCTTGGTGTCGAGTTTAATATCTCTCTTTCAGTGTAATCTTGTACTCTTTGATTCAATAGATCCTAGGGATCCTCTGACCATATGCCCGCCCCTCCTCCTTAAGTGGTTTTAGGGCGCATTCTTGGTTAGAGTTCTTTCATGTACGTTTTGGGTTATGCTAACCATAACAAGTGATTGATTCTGTTGTAAATGTTCACTAAAAAACAAGAAAAAATTTTGAGAGAATATTTCAATGATACGCTTTACTGACATGGATAAGTCATACTTGGGAGAGGTTTATGATGGCATTGACTCAATGCTTGAGAAGATGAAAACCATCATATGTGAAAATGAGCAAGATCTTGAAGAAACATTCTTCAAAGAGGTGCATGCAATTTGTGTTGACCGGTGGAACAAAATAACCACCACACTCCATGTTCTTGCCTTCACTTTGACTCCCAAATTTTCCAATGTACAAATCCTTGCTATACCAAATAGAGTGCTACCATACTGTGATACAAAAGTCAATGAAGGGTTTACGAAAGCTCTTATTAAATTCTTCCCTGATCCTGAGATGGAAGATGCAATTTCAGCTGAATTTGCTGGTTTTGTTGTCTCTAGTGATCAAAGTGCTTCTACTCTCCATGACAAATATAAGAAGGATGCTCACTCTTGGCAGTACCTCAATGGCTACAAGATGCCACACCTCCAAGTTCTTGCAATAAAAGTTTGATCTCAAGTAAGTTTTAACTTTTTAAGTTTTATCATTTAAAATTTTAAAATTAAAATGTGTTATTTTCCAATTTGAAGTTTGATTTACAATTTTTTTAATTTAACAACTCTAATGAGAGCTCTCTTTGCTTCAATAGGTTGCTAGTTCTTCTTCAGCTGAGCAGAATTGGAGCACATACTCCTTCATCCACTCAGTGAAGTGCAATCGATTGGCATCAAGCAAAGCAGAGGAGCTAGTTTATGTTCATTCCAACTTGCGCCTTCTTACGCACAAAGAGGATGAGTACAAAGAAGGGGCAGCAAAGATATGGGATGTAGAACCAAAGCGAGCTGACCTAGATCTTTCTTTGGCTGCAATTACACAATCTTCTTCAATTTTTGAGGAGTCAAGTAGTCAACATACTTTTAGCGCAAGTGCCAGTGTGTTTCCATCATCTAATGTCAATGTTGATGATGATCTTAGTCTTGATGATGAGCCATATGATGCAATTGCAGATTAGTGAATTGGTTACCATTTGTATTATTTTAATGTTAAAAGATGATTATCTATCATGGAATTCAAGTTTGATCCTTTTGATATTGAAAACTGAATTTAAATCAATATATTATGTTTCAAAAATTGAAATTTGTCATGGTTTTGTTTAGCATATGTATTGGTATATGACATTCTAATTTTCTACACTTAATTTTGTTTCTAGGTTGCATATATACTAATATATATATATATATATTTTGTACGGACGTGCCCTATTTCATACCCAACCCCCAAAAAATTTTGCTGTGCCTAGATACCGGTACCTATGCCCGTACCCAATTCGGCAACCTAGCAGAAATCTAATGAGTACTCAATGACTCACTAAGTATTCATTGAATTTGTATACCATGGTTTTAAATACTACCTTGTATGTATTCTTAGTCACAATGGTGCTCCACAACATCTCATTCAGAGAGATTTTAAGTAAAAAAGATTCAAAATAAGAGGAAGTCAAAGAAATGGGAGCATCATTTTCCTCTCCTCCATGCTCTTTGAGGGCTCAATATTTTTTCCTAGTAGTTCAAGGAGTGAGTGGACTCACCCTCGCATGCATGCACATGCACACACCCCTTGCACACCCAACCCACCCCACTCAAATGCATGCATGCATGCATGCAGAAACATGGTTGTAACTACTTCCTTTTGGACCCAATTCTCAACCTTCACTTAAGGTTACCAGTTGGGAAAAAGGACATGCATGAGGCTGCAATGTATGCAATTCCAATATGCCATTAATGTGGTGAGCCCAATACTTTAAAAATCACACTGGTTTCAAAATCATTCTACTTGAATCTTGGTTACTAATAATGGTTTTTATTTTTTATGTCTCCTTATCAATCAACATTGATTGATGCCTTGACTATTACTAGCAAAGCCTACAAATCCTTTACTATGGATGTAATTAGAGCTTCAATGTTGAGATTTGACTACCAATTTAGAGAATGTAGGTGCATTGTTTGGTCAACAACATCCTATAGAAGAAAGGTAGGTTGCACACCAATGACTAATGGCTGAACAAATGGTGGAAACCAAATCCTTCTAAACTTCCTAGTTGCTTCCACAAAGTGTATTGTTTTCCTCAAGTCTACTCATGCTTTAGCAAACATTAACAAAGTTGAAATATTCATATGGTGTATTGGAGGAGATTGTTGTTATATTGGCCATTGAAAATATTGTCCAAGTAGTCAAGGTCAACATTGAAAAAAAATAGCTTTGGGAAAGCTACTTATGGAGAGTTAACTATGTTTTGTATTCATTGTGAAATGCATTGCCTCAATCTAATGCTAGAAGATTGTGAGAAATTAGATTTAATTAAACCTGTTGTGCAGGGAGGGAGAAACATGTGGAAATATATTTATAGCCATGCTTCAATCACAGCAAGAAAGGGGCTTGTACAACCAAGTACCACTCAATATACCAATATATTCATAACTTTACAATCTGTGCTCAAGGCAAAGGATTCGCTCAGAAGAATATTTGCTAGTGAGGAGTGGAAATCATTAGATTATGTAAATAAGACAGTCGGCACCGATATTTCTAACTAGGCCTTTGAGGAGGAAAAATTTATGAATGAATGCAAAGGAGATCATAAACACGAGTGATGATTATTTTTCTTTTCTATTTTTGACTTCTTATTTAGTTAATTAAAATTCCTTTTTTTATCATAGCTATGCTATGCATACAAGAGCATGTACAAGGCCAAGATGCCATTAGAGAGTGTTACAAAGACACAGAAAGTGACTACTTTCCTGTATTGCACATCATAGACCAAATTTGGCATCATCGGCTCCACAAGCCATAGATGCAACTGGGTATAACTTGAACCTGAAATTTCAATTTGATGAGATAAGTACCTTATTAGAAAAGACAAGTCACCTAAGAAAGGTTAAAGAACTTTCCTTAGGTAGAAGAGATTAAAGAAGTACTGAAGGATTCACATAAATAGCAGTCATCAGCTTAGATGAATGCCATTGCTGGCATATAGTCCCCTATTGATTGCCAGTTCAAGTTCTATTCAAGTATAGGGGCTCAATATGCAATTTTGGAAAGAAAAAAAAAAAAGGTGAGGTTGAATTTGTTTTGGGTTCATTCATAAAATATATATATATAAAAATCATTATATATATCCACACATTTTGCCTTCATTCAATCCAAATTCCCATTATTTTCTTGAAATCTCTATATTTAAAATTTTAAACCATAAAAGGCCTTTGCTAAGTAAATAAATAAAAAAATACACTTTTGTGGTTTTAATATATATAATACTTTATAGAAGCATCTACTCAATAAACCTGATACACCTATCTTCAATTTAAGATTCATAAATAATACTTTTGGTTTAACTTTGAAGTATTAAAATACTCCACCCAAACAAAGATCAAAAGAAAAATAAATGAGGTAGGAACACAACAACGGACTTATAGGAGTGGTAAATGATGTCTCACATCAGGGCAGTTTCTTTTGTCAGGATGAAATATAAAATATTTTGGATACAAATTTTTTATTCTACTAATACTGTATACTGTTCGTATGACAACTGTTAACCTTGTCAGCAATTTCACCATAATCAGTACTAACGTTTAATGCCAAGTAGCCTAGTAGAGAGGAAATGAACAAATGTGTTTTCAAAAGAAATATGATAACAATGTCACAGTGGTTGTTGTCCCCATATAGGGATGAGCTTTTAAATTGAGACAATCAGAGGTTAATTTTATACTTGGGGTCTACTTTTTCAGAAACTGAAAGCTTAGTGGCAACCAAAAATCGATCTGATATCAAATATTGTTCATACATAAATTTACAGTGGTTGGACTTCATAAAATATGGCATTCATCAACTCCGTTGCCCAATGGATAAGGCATTGGACTGAAATTTTGTTTCATAGAGAATCTTCACAGACCATCAAGTGACATATGGGATCAAATTGTCACTTCAAATTGGTTTAAATTGCATAGGAAAGCCTGTTTATGCACCTAAAGACATAAAAGGGTCCCCCTTAAGCCATTATTAGTCTTTGCACATGATTCAATTTTAGAATAATGTTACAAATGTGCAAAATTCAGTTATTATTATCCTTTCCACATGATTAGATTTATTTAATTCTTTTTAGTAATTTTATTTTTTGATAGGTATGTTGCAGTCATGGGGACTGCCCCCATTATATTAACTGAGCAAAAAATTACATAGAGTTTGATATAGCTACCGTCATTGATTCCACCTAGGAAATACTGCCTTCAAAACTGGATTTTTCGCTTCCTAATACAGTCTATTATGCACAAAACCAGCTTCCTTAACATTATCTGCAATCCTACATTCCCGAAAATTCTGCTATACTACTTAGGTATTAAACCCTATTTTCTGATAATTAACATGGTTATTAACATTCAGTCCAAGCGCTCCTCTTTAGTGTACTCCTGTAGCCACCCAAACCCCTCCACGAGTTCCATTTCCAGAATTCTTTTGAGAAACAGGGCACTCTTTGCTGCGGCTTGGCAGTGTTGAGGAAGGGAAAAATGCATCATGGTGAAGATCAACAGAAACCTTTCCACCTCCCACCTCTGAGCTTTCAACTTGAAGAAGTCCATGGGGAGAGGAACCCCTCTACCCTCGGCCACCATTTCTAGAATATCCTCCAACTTGCCCAAGAATTGCTTCCTTATAAGTCTTTTGCAGAGAGCCCCTGCCGTTTCCACTGGTTCACCCAAATCTAACAAGGATGCCAAGAATATTGGGGAAATACTCGTATTGACTCTGTGCCTATGGTTTATCGCCATGAAAGCCTTCCCCAACACCCCTTTAATGACATGCAAGATTAACCCATGGTGAGTTTTGAACACACACTTCAGCCTTTTACCCTTGATTTCCCCCACGAAAGCCATTTGTCTGCACAAATAGGCAAGGAGGATAGGTGTATCCATTCCTCTCGCACTTAGTTCTCCAGATGTTGCAATGAAAAACTTTTTCTATGCCATTTGGTTTTTAATCCCGACGTTTCAACTCACACACTCAAACAATAATGAATTTGTAAGCTTCTTCACTATCACGTCCTTAGCCACCTCCACCTTTTCGTCAAGTGATCCAAAAATAATTGCCTCCCATACTTCGGCTTAAACTCTTATGCATACGAACCATGTCATTCCAAAAGATCTGTCCTACACACAAACTATTTGGTCTCGTCAGCCGCTAAGTTGGCAAGTTCATTAGCTGCTACGTTGGCTTCACGGTATATGTGATTGATAGTGAGGTTTTCAAACTTAGCTCCAATATCAATTGCCTTTTCCAATTTCACTCTTAGCTTCAAATTTTGAATTGATTTTGTCCTTAATGCATTGACAACTATTAAGGAATCGCCCTCAATGTCTACCCTTTTAATTTTTAATTTCAAACATAATTGCAAACCTAAAAGAAGTGCCTATATCTCCGCCTCATTATTAGTTCCAAATGGCAATGGTTTTTCCATACTCCAACTATTTTCCCTTTCCAATTTTAAATAATAAAGTCGGCCCTTGATGCTCCCAAGTTACCCCATGAGGCTCCATCAAAATTTATCTTGAACCACCCATTCTATGGTGGTTCCATTCTGCTTCTTTGCATTTCCTTGAGGCCTCAACACCATCAACCCCTTTAACGGGGGTTTAGAATTAATAAATATTAGATGTGTGCAAACTTCAGTTATTATTAGCTTTTGCACATGATTATATTTATTTAGTTCTTTTTAGAAATAATAATTACAAAAGTGTACAAAGATATTTTATTTGTGAATCATGCACAAATGTAATTTAACTAAAAAAAGGTGGAAAAAAGAAAACAAAATCTCTACTAGAATAGAAAGAGCAAAAGTGAGAAAAGAAGGATTAAAATCAGGAAAGGGGATTTAGTTTTAGAACTTGAAATGTTGTGCAAGTTTCTAAGTTTCTTTTCAAAAACTTCATTGATAAGTGATTTGCATGTCGTAAGGGAACCTTTTGGAAACATCCCTTTTTTTTACAGAACTTGTTTAAAAAGCTTTCTTAAAGAGAGGAATTTTATTTATATGTTTTACTAAAAGTCAATTCTTGTCAATTGTTCAAAGTGTGCAAACGTATGTGAGTAATGGCTATGCTGTGATAGTGTTGTACCCAAAATAAAAAAATTGCTTCGATAAGGTATTTTGATAAAATGGTCTAAATCTTGTAAAATTGTCATCAAAAGTCCGTTTTAGGTCAAACAAAGCATGGGCTTTTTGCGGGTTTATGTCAAGGAGGATACTTGCCAATTTTGAAATTTTTGAAAATTAGGGTCTCACCCCAGTTTTTAGGAAAACCCTAAAAAATAGGACCTTTCCAAAAATAACTCAAAATGATTTTGATAGGTCAATTTCACTTCACGATCACACTAGTCAAGTCAAAATAATCAAAAAGTCAAGTTTTCTTTGGTGGGTCTATCTCATTTGTTCAGGAGAAAAGATAGGGCCTCTAAGGTCATCAATGGCAAAATGGCCAATACCAAGTATCGAGAACCAAGCTTCAAACGCTTCACAGAAGACTCTATGGCAAAAGATGCTCGAAAAGATGCTTTACGATGGAGGGGAATTTCAAAAGTTGAAAAATGTTGAAAATATGCTAAGTCTGGAAGATGCACGCCTTGCTACAAGAGAGACGCTATGTAGTCAATACCTTGGCCAAACTTTCAAATGCCCGTGCACATAGAACAGTGAAAGCAATCGCAGTGGTGAGCACGATCACGTCGTCAACAGTGCTGATCAACGCACTTGGCAAGATGGTGAACGCAAAGCGCAAAAGGTGAAAGTCTTCAAGAAAATTGATGAAGTTGCAGCCAAAAGCACCCCTACTGGCCAAGGGCGCCCATGAATTCAAAAGGCCAACTGCAATTGTTAACAATTGCGAAATCGGTTGTCCTCTTCAAAATTTTGGTAGCTTTCCAACAAATCGTCAAGCGAGTTCACCGGATTCATCAAACACCATCAAACAAAGGCAAAGGCAAAAGATGCTGAAAGCGAAAGTCATCAAAGAGGGCAGTCAAACAAGGGAAAAAGCACCCCTATAGCCTAGGGGCGCCCAGAAAATAAAGCAATCTGATGTTAGTCTTTTGACTGACAATCTCTAGACGATCTCCTCAGACTCAACCCAACTTTGTGATGGATCCTACAACCAATTCACGAGACATACCAAACGACAACAGTTGTTGATCAAACAAGCATGTGAAATGGAGGGTAAATTGGAGTTCATCAAGGCAAAAGCGCCCTTGCTGGCCAACAGCAAGGGCGCCCATCATTTTTTGCAACCAAATGGGATTTTTGAAAGCTGTCTTCTCCAAGGCATCTTCTCAACGTCTTTCCAGCTTCACTATGAATGCAATTGCCAACTTTCAGGACTTGTCAAACATTCACAAACGAAGATCAAGAAGAAAACGTTGAAAGTGAAGGCCAGTTGAAGTTTGTGAAAATTTGGTTGTGTAGAGAAAAATGCACCCTCCTAAAAAAAGGCGCCCAACTTTTAGGGGCCTCAGATGCAACTTTCAGGTGTTATAACTTCCAAGGAGTCCTTCGTTTTGATCAATCTCTGCAATGATATCGTCAGCAAATCTAATGGAACAATCAAACATCCGATGACAAAGATCAAACTCGAGTTGGTCGCGAAAGGTTGCAAAGTGAAAATCATAGCTCAAAAGGTCAAAAGCGCCCCTGCAAGCCAGGGGCGCCCAAACTTTTGAGCCCTCTTAATCAACCCCCCGAATGTGCAATACCAGTCATCCTTTCCGGAATTGAACTGTTTTTCCATTCAATATCTCGGCATGTTCATGGGAGTCATCAATCACCAACAACTATTGATTGAAGCACAAAAGGTCAAGAATGGAGAAATTGAAAAGCATTCAAGAAATTGACTAAGTCTGGCAAAAAAAAGCACGCTTTTGGGAAAAGGCGCCCAAGAATTCAAGCCTCCAGATTCAGTTTTCGAGGTTCGCAACCTCCAACAACATCTCTACAGAGTTGATCCAACTCCGCAGTGAATCTGTTAGCAAGGCTTCACAATCAATCAGACAACCAAAATTCAAGATTGAATGGAGATTGTCTATCAAGTAGAAGTTGAAAATCTTCAACACTGGCAAGGTGGCATCCAGAGTCAACTCCTAGTTAAGATTTTTGAAGACTTTCTCAAGCCTAGTCATTCCAAAATTGGTGGAGATTGTTCCAATTAACTCCCAATCACGCAAATACACTCCTCAATCATGAATTAGACGCCCTAAGTGATGCTTCAACCTCAAATTGATATATCTCAAAGCCTAGGCATCATAATTCATTATTTCTTTGCAGGTTGAAGAGCTCAAACACAAATATTTTCTCTCCAACGCCATTTGAAGGATCTACAAAAGCCATTCTCAGTGTTCTTCGTATTTCCAGGTCCAAGTTGCACAAAGGGACGTTTTTCACAAGACTACATCACCAGGCATCATTTTTCAAGGCAGCAACTTATAACTTCTAGCTTCTCCCTACACATTTCTTCTATTCTTGTTTTTTATTTTCTTGCATGTCCAAATAAACAACATTTTTTCACTGATCTGGCCTTCTGGGTATGCTCAACACGAGATTGGCCACAAAACCCACATGTCAGAATTTTTTGAAAAAGCTGCCCCGCTGCTTCCAGTTTTTAGGGTTTTTCAAAAAGTCTTCTAGGTATGCTCAGCATGAGATTGGCCACAAAACCCATGTGCCAGAATTTTCCGAAAAAGTTGCCTTGCCGCTTCCAGTTTTAGGGTTTTTGCAAAGAGTCACTTTTTCATAAATTGACGAACTGGGTTTGATCAGCTCATAGGCGCCTACAATACCCATGTGCCAAAATTTTCAGAGAAAAAATAGCTTCTAGAGCTTCTACCCCAAGGGCTTGTTGCATGTCAAAGAAAAAGTCACTTTTTCGAAAATCTGACATTGTGGGTTTATTCAAAAATACATTCTCAACAAAACCCACGTCTCAGATATTTTCATAAAAAATTGCCCTTCGAGAAGCTATTTTTAGGTATCATGAAAAGTTGTTCAAATATAGGCATGTGCCCATTCAATCTTCAAGGTTTTCAGAATGCAATTCTCTCATATTGAATACAAGACCAAATCAGTCTTACTACATGATTTCCTGAAAACGGTTGACACTGATTTGCATCGAGTCAACCCAGAGGTTGAGTTGGACAAGATGGATGGTGTAACCAAAGCACAATACAAAATATTGAGCAATCCGGATTGCTTGAGGCAGCATCATTCCCCATCTCAGCGTAGAGCATCGAATTTGTAATCGCTTGTGTAAAGCATTACAACCCTACTACACAAGAGATTAGATCAGTAGATGGGTGAGTAATATGCAATCTCAAGCCAAAGGATTATCGAGAGATGCTTCGCTATGCCACCTTGTGCGAACAATTTGGTCATATCTATGAACGATGTGTGAAAAGGTGTTCAACATGTCAAAGGACAAATGTCAGAAAAGAATGTCAGAAAGGTGACTTAAAGAGAAAAGAAAGAACTTGCCCAAGAATGTAGGGCATGGAGAATTCAGAGATGAGTATGTGATATTGATCACACTACTCAATCGTGTCACCGGTCAAGCAGAGGCAAAGAAATTCCAGTCATAGATGTATTACATCATGGCTCAAATTGTCAACAACAAGGAACACTATAACTGGCCTACCTTGATCAGCGACATTCTCCACAACCAGATGACCGATTTCTTCAAGGCCCACGAATTCCACATGTGTTCGTACCTCGTATATCTAATAGCCTTTCAAGGCCAATTTAGAGGGTTGAATACTGTGGGAACTTTGGGTGTGCAGAAGATTCACGAACATTTCTCATAGCTTGAATTCACACAATCAGAAAGACACTTCAAGCGAGTGAATGACCAGTTCCTGATTCACACAGTGAAGGACCTTGATCACGAGTCACATGTACACATCTCACCAACATCCAAATTGGTGATGGCAGATTGGGCAGATTGGTTCATCCAGTTCCCCACTTTTACCTACATCTGCATATATGGATACTTAGGTCATCCAACCATGTTACCCTTTTATCCATCTAATAAGGTGGTATTCGTGGAATTTCTACGTCAATTGCACGAAGTGCACACCTTTCTGCACAACAAACGTAAGACAGTTGTCGACTTTCCTTTTCAAATGGGTATCTATAGGTGCAGATCAGCAGCGAATGCCAAGGCTATGAGCGATGAGATGACGAAACTTACCTTAAGTTTCTCATTGAAAGACGCCCATATGACCATTGGGGTCACTATTCAACACACCTTGGCCAACATTTTTCACACAAACCTTCCATGGAGGATTATTGGTTTAACAATGAAGATGAGTTCGAAGTGCGAAGGCGTAACTACGACAAGTTCACCATTCCACAAATCGTTGAGTTCTTATCAGAGGATGTGGAAGGATTATCTAATGATGATGGAGACATCATACTTCCTGCATTCTTCAAAAAACAAATTGACTCACAGCCACTTTGGTCCGTAGATTGGTACACCAAGGAAAACATATCCATTAAAGAAAGGACAAGCAGAGTTGTCAAAAATAGCCAACTTTTCTTAGACAAAAAAAGGACGCGAAAGGTAGTCATTCCAAACACAAAGCCGCCACCGGTTACTACTACACTACCTTCCACTTCAAAATGGAAACCTAGACAAAAGACAAGGAGTAACCCTCCTCAAGGAAGCAGAATGCTAAGGAATACAAAGAACAAAATGCCACTTGCTGATATAAATTAGCAAGAGCAACAAGTGGAGATAGCCACGAATACAGCTGAGACAGTGTCGGAAATGGAAACAGATACAATTGAAACAATGCCAAAGGTGGAAGCAGAGCCTCCTATCCCATCACCATCGCAGCAGTTTCCAATCCATATCGACTTGGAACCAAATTCGCCACCACGTGACATCTCAACACAATCTCACTCGTCGGGAGTTCATAGGACTGACACCAATCCTTCTAACGAGATTAGTCAAGACTCTTCTTAGCTTGAGAATCTCTTGGGTAGGAAGAGGAGAAACCGTCCTACCAACTGGACTTTGCATAATTTGATCATTTCTACCAAGACACATCAGAGAAGAAGCTCAAAAAGCAGGTCCATGTGGAAAAGAACACCGAGAACCAGATTGTCATTAAGATTGCCGCACCAACTGAGGATAAAAATGTAGATGAGGTAGAGGTTGACGACTTCACTTTGGTGAAAGTCAACCTTGGTAAGAGCACACGCCAGGTTGAGGTAGATCTCTTTGAGGTTGCATCAATGAGCATAAAGGAAAGAGTGGTAAAGGATGGTGAAGACAAAGCAGCCCTCAAGGCTAAAACCCAGCAGCTACGGCAGTATATCTCTAACTTGATGCACGATACCTTAAACGTCACCACCTTGCTTCCGCAAATGTTGGAGCTACCCGCAAAACAAAATCAGCTAAGTCAGCTTATTCTATATGGGAAGCACCTAAGAGATCAAGTGGAAGAGTTCGTCATCAAGTGTTGATTCATTCTTGTACAGTTGTACCAACTGAGGTACAATGCGCATAACCTACGCGCGAAGATCCAATAATCAAAACAGAGCATAGCAGCAAGCAATCCTTGAGATGAGATAATCATCTCAAACTTGAGAATGGCGTACAAATCAGTCACTGCAAATGAGTACAAGCAGAAGCTTTTTACTTGGAAAGAACAACTTGTCTACAAGGTAAAAGCATATGATACAATCTTTGCATAATTGACTAAGTACAAACAAAACATGGCAAGTGCTATCAAATTCATAAGAACATTGGTGGCATCCATCCCTTGCCAGTACTAGCATGAAGGAGGTGAATACATTAAGCTCGCTGAAGTGCAGACACAGTTTCAGGACTTCATCTGTGGTAGTTTTTGCGGTGACCCTATTGATTGCAGGTTGAGTCAAATTCCAGCCATATCAGCAAAGCTAGATGATTCAGCTGAAAAGGGATGCCATTTTCAAGATCAAATTACAAGTGGTGAGGAGATGCTTCGAAGACACGACATCATCCTGAGAAGTATCAGTTTCCCAAATGCAGAGGCAATTAACAACTGGTTAGAGGAGCTGATTACTCAAATTGATAAGGTATAAACTATTAGTTAGAACGTCCTCCCTCTCCAAAGATAGCATTTAAGACACAACAGTTAACTTGATGCCCTTTCCAAATAAACTCGTTGTCCCACCTTTCATGCATGTCTATTTTTGGAGACACCTTTTGTACATTGGAGTTAGTTTTAGTTTAGAATCAATTAACTGAAATAGTCCTTCCAGTTAACTGTTAGGTTACCTATTTTTAGACATAGGAATAAATCTTCCTGATTGACAAAAACTAAATGTTAACTCAAGGAGACTTTAGGGTTGCCTACTCTTTTGAGCATCTATAAATAAGAGCCTTTGCACATTATTTTTTAAATTTACTTCATGGTAGCAAAATGTTGAGCCAGATAACCTACGACTTTGTTCACTTAGTATATGTTCTTGAATCATACTTGTTATAGAAAAACGTTGAGATGTTTGCTTGCGTTCTTGTTGTTCTTGTACTTGTGTTCAATATATGTCAAGTGTATTTTTTGTTGATCATATGTTGGATGATTGTCCTCTTTCATACAATTTGTTGTCCCAAAAAGTGTAATCTTTGATCGAGTTTGAGTTAATAAATCAGGAGAGCGATGAGCCTTTGATCCAAAATTCTCAAGATCTTTCATAGTTGTTTTGTTCTTGTAATCTTCATTTCAGCTTACACCTCAGAAAGAGCACCTCACCTGCAAGGGAATCTTGAGATCTAGCTTGTTACACCCCGATTGTAAAGCTACTATGTATTAGTACTGCATAGGGCAAAATGATTGTAATGAGATTTATGAGATTGAATAAAATATGTTGTTTCTTGTTATCAATATAAGTGTTTTCACATTTGATGATTGTCTCATTTAATGTAGTTCTATTGATGTCATTATTGGTGAATTGTTGCATGCAAAGTTATTGAGTTGTGAATATTCTAACTTATAAGATGTTATGTATACTGCTTATGTTGTGAACATTTGACTTTTGTGAGCGTGTGTCAGTGGATGCAGGTATATGTACCATTCCTCCAGGCTGAGGGGAAGTATCACTTGGGAGAGAAGCTTGGTCGGTTAACCGGTAAAATGAATTATCTGAGCATACACACACATCACCTTAGATTGAGTGAACTGAGTTAGTTTTGTTGGTTATAGGTAAGTCGGCCATAGCGTGTATGTTGTATTAGGAGTCCTGTTACTTCTACATAAATTTATGAGTGATGTTTATCTTTGTAGTTTCTATGAACTGTCTTATGATATTACAATCATGTGGATAGGTCGGATGTGAGTGGAAGTATGTTTATATACATGCACATGCGTGTCAGGAGGATCTAACAACACGTATATGCATATGTATAGAGATACCACCTTCACACACCTATGTACATGGTGGTAACGTGAATGGATGTAAGTAATTGGAAATGAACATATATACACGTGTATAGTATATACATGTATCCATATGTATATACATATCGATACAAGTGTACATTGGCTAATGGATATGCCCATACAAATGCATCGATACGGTATACTTACATATACGTGTACATAGAGGTTTATACAGAAATGTATATATGTACACATCCGGTAATATGTGGATATTAATAATAATATTATTATTATTGCCTTGAGAATTTGACTTTTATATATTTATAGAATGTACACTGACTGGCTCACGATATATATTGTTTAATAATATATATATATATATATGCAATTATATATTAACGATTGTATATATAAAAATTATAGTTATATTAAAACATTTAAATATATATATATAAATGTTTTAAATATTTAAAACTATAAAATATATATATATGATAAAATATATAATTAAAACATATTTTAAACTATGGAAAACAAATCACTTAAATCGGATTAATATTCTCTTTATTCAAATATGGGAATCAATACTTTGATACAAATCATTCTTCAATGGAAATCAAATTATTTCCAGATCAGTTAAATATTTATCATTCTTCTATGGAAATTGAAATATTTATGAATCATGTTATTAAACTTTTGAATCAAAATGATTATTAATCAATATGACATATCGATTAATGTTTAAATGAAATGGAATATGAAATCGGCGCTGGAAGAAGTTGCACGGCCTCTACAAAATACACGCAGGAACTAAGGCGTTTGACCAAGTTTGTAGCAAATAGCGAAACAAACGACATTTGCAGCTTTGTCGATTCAGGTTGGTTAATAGGCTGAGTGCATAAAACATCAAAGAACTTTTTCACTGAAAATATCTTACCCGCCATATAATGAAATTGGTGCCACATCTGGAAAATAAACCTGTAGGTGTCAATTAAGTAAAATTCATCATGTGCGATGGAATTAGTCTCCATTTTGTCGTCAATTACTGAAAGTCAACTCATCATGTCGAAACTGAGTAAGGGAGATAACTTGCGCCACATGCTGGGTTGAATAATTCATATTTCAGTGGTGGCAAACCACATGCCACCAATGAAAGAAATCATTGGTGCTGGGGTCTTATAAATAGTCGCCCCATTCTTCATTGTTTACACTAAACATTGTTCTTGATCATTATTCATTGTTCTCATTCGTATAACTCTATCATTTCATTTTACTCACAATTTGAGATTACCAGTCTGTGTTATTACCATATGTGTATAATTTTGAGTGTCATTAGCTACAGTCATTCTTCATTATCTGACTGACAATTGATACAATCAATCTTCATAATTCTGAGTGATATTTATATTCAATAGTGTTCATATTTTTGAGAAATTGTTTACATTTAGAGGGAAGCGTATTCTACCCAAGGAATACATTAATTCTACTATTGTTTTCTGACAATGGAAAAAGAGGAAATCTTGTGAGGAATTATCATCATTGGAGAAATGGGAAACTGGATTGAGTTAGGAGTAAGGGCAGCTCTACTTTCAATTTGGGAAAAGCGTTCACAGGCATGGGATATTCTTCTACTATTCCTTTTATAAAGATTTATGTGTGTTTGAAAAGTATTTTTTGTTTGTGCATAGGAAGTGAATTACTTCTTGAATTGTATTATCTGTTTGTGCATAAGAAATGGATTGTTTAGAGATAAAAGATACATTCTAGTTGTATGTTGCATTATTGTATGATCTCCATATAAGGAGAATACCGGTTACACTAGTTACTATGTACTAGGATTGAAATGAACGCTTGTGTCAAGTAAAGTTCAAACCAGCTAAGTTATTAGGTTAACTCGGAAGAGCTTGTTATACTCCTAGGATAAAGATTCTAGTATGGGAGGGAGCTTGTGAAGTACTTGTTAGGCTGATTCATTTCTAGTAGTGTAATATGATGTAGGATGTTTGGGGTATGTATTATCCATTGAAAGAAAAAACCCTACACGAAGTGTAAGATAGCCCTAAGTCAAATCGACCCTGAATGGTGTATGTGATAAATGACCCTCAGTAGAAATACTGTATGAAACACTTTGGCCAAAGTAGTTTAATGTACAAACATCCACTTAGACTGTGTGATAATTACACTATCAGTTCACCGTGATCCCATATTACATACTAGTTCGAGAGTTTTCGTCTTTCACAAGACCTAATTATGTGGGACACAACACTATGCTTAGTTGGTTAACAATATCAGTTACTCTACCAATCTCTTCGTCGAAGGGAGGGCCATCTATCGAATGATAGATGTGCGGGGGACCGCATTATAAGTTCGTGGTTGGCGGAAAAGCGCCCCAGTGATGCTTCTCCTCCTCAACAGGCTACTGAAGTACCAAGATTTGAAAGGACAGATTCTTGGACTTTCTTACTACTATTTGTTCAAAAGCTCTATGAGCTATGTATGTTCATGTATGTATTCTTACTCTGATGTTTATTTGAAAAGGAAAAGATTTCTTGTTGAAATATATTGAATCTTGTTTTGAAATTATCAATGAAAGAAAAGAAATATTTTATTGCAAAGTCTTTATTACTCGTTATCTTTATTTAATGGTGTAAAATAAGAAAAAAAAAAAAAAAATTACATAAGGGTTGGGTCGTTACATAACTTACCGTTCTATGTTGTTTCTAATAAACTTTATTTTAGCGTAAGTCTGAAAGAGCAATGAGCCTTTGGATGCATTCTGAGAGACAGTTTGTCTAAATGATCCAACCATTCCCAATTGCTCCTAAATCCTCTCACTCTGAATCTACGTGAGGAGGTAGGATAGTTATAAAGTAGGCCTAGTTGTAGTTGAGACCTGCGAAACTAGAAAAAACCTCAGCTGCAACACATAGAGTTTTATAAACCTTGTGCTCTCAGCTAAGTAAAAAGATATGAAATTTAGTTTACATTTCTTTTTATGCATCAACAGCAAAAGAGGGAGCTTCCCCTCCTAATTTGAAGAGCAGTTTATCTGTGCATAGCTGTCCGTTTCCAATATACACTCCAGAGGTGCGAATTGAAACGCCAACAGATAGACACAATCTTGTTATTCAAACTGTGTATACACCTTCCTATTCATTGTTCAGCTTTGTCTAAGATTTTAGAGGTTACAGGAAAATAATTGATAAATTCAAACTTTTTACCAGGTTGATTGATTATGAGATGCTATTTGCTCTCTGCTATTCTCCTCCTTTAATCCATAAAAGCACATGAATTTGTGTTTATTTCAGCAATCATTGTTTTGTTTGTGTGCACCAGCTCCAGTACTCTGCACTCTATCCAGAAATCTGTGCATCTGTGTTTGAATTTCCAGAAAATCTTCATATGAGGTGTTTAGTGTTTGCTTCAGCCTAAGTTTTCTGCAAAGGCCCAAAAATATTGCATTGCATGTTTTGTTTTCTGTATTATTCTAATGCCCCAGATCAAAGTTTATGAATATTGTAAGTGTAACACAGTTTTATTTGTTTTACTGCATAAGGGAGCTGCCCCTTTCAACACAAAGGGAAATCATATTGTTTCTAGTGATCTTCTCACACAGTCAATAGAAATTGTCACTGTCCATTGGGTGAATCACATACAATTTTTTTAACAGAAAGAATGTGACAATCTTAAACACTAACACTAAGTCGTCAATAATGATCTCATCATCTTTTCTTGGATCAAATTGAATCTGTAATCAATTTTCTTATCTTAGGCTGCTCTCCAAAACTTAGAATATGCTGGTCATTGTTCCTCTCTATAGATGAAGTCTGCACTAGGAGACATAATATTTTGAAGGCCAAGTTAAGTCTGTTTTGATCAAACCTCATCTATGCAGATCAAACTAAATTTAGGATACATTAAAGAATATAAAGATCATTGCTACTTTCTTTAAAAATACAGGCACTTCCATTGCATTACCTTCATTATTGCATTTCAAATTTTCAATCTTCTCAATGCTTACAATTTAAGTATTTTTCTGGAACAACTAAATTCAAATTCACTTGCAATATGTTCAGTTTATCACAATTACACATAATTTCAGTAGGCATGCATCAAGTTGAATTACAGTCGGATCCTGCAAATGATACTCTTAAAGTATTAGTAATTTACCTCTGTAACACGCTGGCACTGGTCAGCATCCTTGGAAAGTACAGCACCACCTAAGCCATACCTGAGAAGAAAGGAATCAGCACAAAAAGGTAATTCGTATTATTCCATGTTCTGACTCTGCAGCTAGTTTGCATCCAGCAAACATGATTTTAACTTAAATGGTATCTGCTTCACTTTACTAACTTCTTTTCAGATTTTATTTCAGAATAGAATTTGCAGAGATTTATGGAGTGTATAAAAGAAAATTGCGAAAATAAACTATAGTACAATAGGAAAACATACTCTGTATCATTTGCAAGATCTATGGCCTCATCTTCAGTTCTAAAAGTGGTAAAACATAACACTGGTCCAAAAACCTCCTCCTTCCAAATTTGCATCGATGTATTCACACTTAAAACTGTAGGTTCAATATAATACCCTTTTTTCAAGTGCTGACATATTGAATCACAGAGAGTTAGCCCATGTTAGATATACAATAGCAGTAGAGCACTTAGCCCATGTTAGATACACAATAGCAGTAGAGAGAATACAGTATTCAACAAACTTACTTCTGGATGCTTGCCTCCACAAAGTACAGTAGCTCCTTCATCTTTTGCCTTAGAGATGAGCCCAAAAATTTTCTTGTACTGGAAAGAAGAATGAGAAAATAAGTTCAGTTGATTATGTGTCAATGCCTTCTTAGACTACCAATGATACTCTCTTAACAGCGACCTTATCTTTGTGTCATAAAATAACTCTGCCAATCTGTAATGTCCCCTTGTTAAAGTTATTAAGAAACATAAGAGTACAAGTTAGGACATGATTTATTTTACCAACATATCATTTTATTTATGTAAATTTGTCTTGTAGACCAGTATACACCATGTATTATCAATAAAGCACATAATTACTTGTTAATAATTAGATCATTTCAGATTGCACATTTTAAGACAAGTGAATGCATTATCATCTAGGGCATTAACTATCATGATCATGAAATACTGTTTACTCCCAAGCGGAATAGACTTTCGCCTCATTTCTCTCCCTAACCTCGTGGGATGGTAGATTTACTGTGCCAAGGGCGCGTGCACCACCTCGAGTTGGACACCCTCATGGTTAGTTACCCGTCTTGGGCTCCGTCCAATATTGGATGGATTTACCCGCCTTTCCCTTCCACACACTCCCCATCCTCATCGAGCATTAGCGAAGGGGAATTTTGGATCCTAGGTCTATTCTCGCAGTAGCAAGTCATAACAGTATTCACTTATCCTATTGAATTCACAAACATCACAGATTAGAACATTCACTGATATTGATTCTAATAAGATATGAGTTAAGTACTATATTGTAACCCACTGTTGGAGGAACTTGAATTCGATTATATAGACCTCAATATTATATCAGTTGGTTGAGGGTACTTACCTCTGATCGTCATACTAACTGGACTTCTTTTAGACTTATTTCCCTGAGCCCAATCTTTGATGCGATGATGTATCTTCCTATGATTTAGTTGTTCTTGTTTCTTTGCACTCAAAAGATATCATTAGTGTAGCTCCACAGATAAGAATCTATTATCCGTAATTATATTAAGCATCATAACTGTTTATAAGGCTCAATAATTGCTACAAGCATCATTATTGGATAATAGAACATAATATATATATAGTATTTGCCAATCTAATAAAGACTAATAATACCACATATGATTCATTCTCACGAAGCAACATAAATGAGTAATTGGCATCAACAAGATTATGTATATATACAGCATAAATTATCATTCCTAAATAGCCATAAGTAATATCAATAAAATATCATCTAAAATCCATTACTAATAAAAAACATTAATAAGAATATCAATATTATGATATTCTAAATAACATTATGCATCCACATCATTTATTAAGTGTGGGTTCCTACCATCACATAGTAATCTTACCAAATAACAACCATCAATAATAGCCTATATTAAATACTACCTATAGCTATGCTATCATAAAATTATCTTATTCACAATAATTAATGATAGTGTTTGATTTATAGTTCCCAACTGTTACCCGATAGAGGTTGCTGATTGTGCTTTGACTGATCTGCTCTCAATACCTTCGATGCTTTTTTACCCTGTCCTCTCCACACGATTCCCTTTTTTCTTTAAAGAGGGCTTCCCTTATTATGTTTCTTTTTTTTCCCCTCCTTTCAAATGACTTTGGGGTCTTTTAAATATCCTATTGGTGTCTCTTTTGAATCCTCATGACCTCTTAACTAATTCTGATCGGTGCAAACCTTTGGAGATGACTGATTGCTACTTGTCTAATGGCATTATTTAGTAAGTGGTGCAACTAATTTTAGATATTAATAATAATATCAGATTTAATAATTGTAAATAAATTATCTTAATATTAATCAGATATTAATGTATAAATTATGTCAAATATTTTAATTGATGATTGCATGATAATTATAATATTATATATAATAATATTTAAATTGCGATTTAGATTTTGTATATATATTTTGATACTTATTTTATTTGTTTATTGATTCTTTGTGTTTTAATATTTTGTATTTTAATCATTAAAGTATAAGAACAATAAATTATCAATATATACGCTATTATTTTATTTCAATGTGGTACAATCTTTTATATTGATATATTATGTATTTTATGTTAATATATTATAATGATTATAATATTTAGTATTTATATCTCGGTAATTACAATGTTATATTTAATATTTATAATTATAATATTATCTTTGATAATTATAATTATAATAATATTAAATAGTTAATGTTTCTAATATGTATTTTGTTTATTTTATATCTCAATACTACAATTTTAGGGGACATGACACAATCTCATAAAAAATAAATGAAAGAACTCCAACTTACACCATAGAAATACCAAAACATGCATCCACTAAACAAAAAATAAAACAAAAAAAATCCAAACACAAATGATCTGTCTATGGCATATGCTAGTGCCATTTGTCAACCAAAAAGATCACAATAAGGTGAAGTTCACCCATCACAAATAAATATAGACTCCTTAAACACCTAAATTAAGTAGCTACATTACTAGGTTTGCCTATTTCCAGGGACATACCCGTCCAGTCTATTGTGCACGCCCAGGGTTTGTACACAAGACTGTGGGTTCAACTTGGGTACATCCCATACATACCTAGGATGAACAGAATCCTGGGTACAAACCTTGGGCATATCCAGGGCAAACCTTGAAAAAAATAGCCTTTATTTTTAAGAAAACAGACTTTTAGGACCACTAACATTAACCGCTAGCGGTTTAATGACGGCGGCACCCATTTAACACTGTTTTTTTTTAAATCTTGGATTGCGTGTCGTAACAGGTCGTACGACACGAAAATTTAAAAAAACAATTACCTCTCGGAGTCACTATGTCCAATTTCGACAATTTAATAGTCAATTTTGAGGTTTTTGGGTGCTCTGAACGAGATGGTGATGTCTGTTTGGGCTCAAAACGCTCCAAAATTGCAGGTACGCTTTGGATCTGGAAACCCTCATAAACTTCAAACCCTCGCAAATCTGGCAAACGAAGCCCTTTTTCGACGAAACGAAAGGCAAACCTGACTGTTTCGAAAGCTCTGGATTCAATGGAATGCTCAAAATTTGACCACGGATCACGGATAATAAAGCATGAGTTGTTTTGTTCGAAAAAAGCGGACAAGGCGACTGCAGATCTGATGCTCTGATACCATGTAGAAGTTGAGAAATCCAACTTCACAAAACCCAAGAATTACCTGCATGCAAATAACCTGTCACGAGAAAGAGATACAGAGAAAAAAACAAAGGTGCTCTGCAAGCTTCAAGCGGGAAAAATGAAAGAAACAAAATGAAATAATACAAAGAGATCAATCCTTATGAAGGAGATCAAGAAACCCTAAAGTGTAACCTAAAAGGGAGCATTTAAATGCTTACAAAATGCAAACTAAGTTAATCTTAAGAGAAATATAAAAGGTGACTTTATTAAATAATTAAGTAATGAGCCTTTTACTCTAACAATTTGAGTACCAATAGATTGTAGCAGGTGTTATCAAGTTCGTAAGAACGTTGGTAACATCCATCCCTTGTCGTTATCAGCACGAAGGAGGTGCCTACATTGAGCCAGTTGAAGTGCAAAAACAATTCCAAGACCTCATCCACAGTAATCTCTGTAGTGATCCTACTGGTCATGAGTTGAGTAAGATTGCAGCTATGACAGCCAAGCTAGATGATGTAGCTGTCAAGACCATTGAATATCAGCAGCAAATTGCAGGTGGTGAAGAAATGTTGAAGCGACCATCATCATCCTACACAGCATTTGTTGTCTAGAGGCAAAAGAAGTCAACGACTGGTTAAGAGAACCTGTTGACTAGTGGTGAAGTGGTGTGAAACACCCAGTTGGGACGTCCCACCCTCCAAAGTAGCATTAATGATAAAGGGGAGTTAACTTGATGCCTCTTTCCAAGTTAACTCACCATCCCATTGATCATGCATGTCAATCTCCACTAATTGTGGATCTCTATTTTGGAGGCACTTTGTACATTGGATTTCACTTTTGGGTTAGTTTCAGTTAACTGAAGTAGATTTCCAATTAACTGCTAGGTCACCTACATTTAGACATAGGAATAAATCTTGCAGATTGGCAAGAACTAATTGTTAACTCAAGGAGATTTTAGGGTTACCTACTCCTTTAAGTCTCTATAAATAAGAGCCTTTGCTCATAATTTTGTAACTTTACTTCACAGCAGCAAAATGTTGAGTTCAAAA
Source organism: Sequoiadendron giganteum (assembly GCA_007115665.2). Classification (NCBI taxonomy): domain Eukaryota; kingdom Viridiplantae; phylum Streptophyta; class Pinopsida; order Cupressales; family Cupressaceae; genus Sequoiadendron; species Sequoiadendron giganteum. The sequence goes on along the minus strand of CM021100.1, from coordinate 611,665,275 downwards.
GCCTTCATATTGTCCGTTTAGTATATGTTCTTGGATCATATTTGTGATAGGGAAACGCTAAGTATAACTTGCGTTCTTATTCAAATAGGTGTATCCAATCATTGTTCATGTATTCTTGGTTTGATCACATCATGTGTGATTGTCTCTTTGACACACATTGTTGTCCCAAAGTGTAATCTTTGATGGAAGATTGAGATAATAAATCAAGAGAGCTACCTTGCCTTTTATCTAAAAGTCTTGAAATTTATCATTGTATGTTGTATTCAATAATCTGTTTTTCGATCTACACCTCGGAAAGAGCATTGTCTCTCCTCGGGAATTTAGGAAGAAATATTATTGTCCTTTGTTGTTTCTAGTAGACTATCTTTCAGCCTACACCTCAGAAAGGTCTTTGTACCTCCTTGGGAATCCTGAGATCTAGCCTACCGTCTGAAGATTACTTGTGTGGATTCTATTTCGGTGTAAATCTGGGAGTTCAGAGCATTTGGATGCATTCTAGGAGAAACATTTGTCCAAGTGATCGAACCATTACATTCCCACTCCTATATTCTTTTGCTCTATTTATCTAGAGGAGATAGGATAGATTAAAAGTTAGCTTAGTTGTAGTTAAGATCTGCAAAAACTAGAGAAAACCCTTAGCTGCAACGCATTGTGTTTATGCACCCTTGTGTCCGGCCGCTGAGTAAAAAGATAGGAACATTAGTTTAGTGTACTTTTTATGCAAACATCAGCAACAAGAGGGATTATCCCCTCCTAATTTGAAGAGCAGTGACTACACACTTGCAATAGCTATCGTTTTCCAATAAGCACTCCAGAGGTGCTAATTGAAACGCCAACAGTGTATCATACAATAAATATTTGTTAATTGGTTGTGGTTTATTTGTTTGTATTATGAGTTGTAAAAAAACTCATATATTTAAAGGAGTGGTTATATGAGGTATAACAATTCTCCTATAATATAGGATATGAAAATCCTATAAATATTTAATATATATGACTGAATGGTAATGGAATAGAAATATAGCATTATTTGTGTGTAATATTTGCAGCTGTAACGTAGCATTCTTAAATCCAATATGCTAACTGGCTTTTCAAATAAAGTCGCAATCTCTATGGTGATCAATAATGTTGCTTTGCAGGTTCATAAAAAGAAGGATGAAATAAAAATATATGTGGAAGATGCTTCTATTGATCCTTAGTGAGATGTCAATTCAGATAACTTCTTGTGGTAATGATGGTTGGCTGAAGCAAAGTAATATTGTGGTGGTTGATAGTCCTGAAGATGTTGTTGAAGAGCGCATGGAAAATACTGAGACGGGGGTGGTGAATCAGTAATTTAAAAAACTTTAACACATGAAAGCATAAGAATCAGCAATCAGAACAGCAAGAGAAAACATCAACAAGAACACCAATTTCGAATGTAAAACACTTTCGGGTAAAAACCCATGGCAAATCAATAGCTTTCATTAACAACAAATGGGCACCAACCCAAATTACAAAAGTGAGCACCAACTCACTAGAAGCACCAACTCCAAGATGTTGAAGCACCAACTTTAGGCTGCTGAAGCACCAACTTTAGAAACATAGAATCCTAATTTTGAACACATTCTTCACTTCAATTGAGAATCTCATTCTTGCAAAATATAATCACTGATCAGACCCTTTTTAAAACTGATTTCAGATCATTCTCATGTCACATATTGACTTCACCTGATACTCGTGTATAGACAATGATAAATTCTTTGCTCTGAAACTGAACAAGGCAATTAGCTGAGCACACCCCTTAACACTCTAATACCACCCGACTTCCATACCAAACTTTAAAGAAGATTAGTTTCAGCAAGAACAACTAAGGATGAAAGCATTTTTCATACTCGCAGCCACATAGCAACCAAGGCCTTTCCTGAAGGGAATATACGCAGACCAAATTTTTAAGTCTCCACAAACACAAGAATAAACTATCAGCACCCCACTTCACATGGCTCATAAATTGAAAAAGGAATAGAAATAGCAATTTGAAGGCACATGAATTCCACATAGAAGCCTGTATCAACACATTGCAGCTCCACCACTTACAACCTGTGCGATGCAATTCACCACATTCTTCATACACAACAATGTCAATTATGATGTGCCTTCACTCTAGATGCAAGGAGGTTCCCTGATTTCACACACATATGCAAATAGCATAAGCCGCCACACCAAAAATAAATTAAAAATTAACACTCACAATTCTTCTTCATACAACCAACCATTCATATTGTCTATGCCTAAACATACCAATAGAAATTTTGAATAAGTACATCTTCAAACCTTCAACTGCCCCATACTCAACATTTATACAACGAAAACCAAGAATGGAAAAGTCATTCGAAAATACATTCAATTCCCCTGAACACCAAATCGAATGTAATGCCATTTTCGCTTGCCTCAGCATCTCGTTGATTAGCCTATCATTTGACCCTCGTAGGCTAATACTCACAGTTAGAGGGTCTTGTTTGGCAGTTACCGAGTTGTTCTTCTTCTCCAGATCATTGTATTGTTCAAGATTGGCCTTTGATGGTGTTTTGAGACTCAGTTATACACACTTACTATTTATAGTAAGTCACTAGATCATTGGAGTCCTGCTATTTTTAGTAAGGCACCTGAACGTGTTGTGGATGTAGTGTTTGATCTCCGAGTTCAGACGGGATGCAAAAATGATGTTTTATGAGAAAGATATGTTATTTTAATTATTATTAAAGTTTAGCTTTAATAATAATTAATTATTTTAAAGGTACATGTTATAAAGTTATATTTTTGACTTTATTTAAATGTGGGGCCATTTAATGATAAAAGACATATTTTAATATACCTTGGTATCGGCACCCATTTAATGTGACTTTAAATAAGTCGTCAAAAGCAAATAAAATGATATATATTTAAAAAGTCAAATACCTCATTGGGAATTGTGCATTTCAAGAGAAATATACAAGGCATCCACAAAAGCAAATCGATCATTTGATGAACACTTATTTTACATTTGGCTTTGTGAGTTTGGCGTTGTGAGAAGAAGAAACAGGGGTTTCTGCAATTTCTGCAATTCCTTGACATTGGAGAACGTGATATCTTCATTGTACAGCTGCCTAAGGGTGTGCAATACCATCTTAAGGCTGCATTGTGGATTAGCTTCATTCAGGAGTCAACATTGTGCAAAATAGTGAAGTTTCTTAAGGTTTTTGAAAGACTTTTATTGACAAATTTGAAGGTCACCATTGCTGATAGAGATCATCAGAATAAACAAGTGCTGGGCCATACATTTGTTGGTTTCTGGGCCGTACACCTGCTGCCAGGACCATACAGATTCTCAAGACTGAACGTGTGAGGTATAAGGCTGAGACGCCTATTTCATTCAGCATCCCTTGCTCTCCTTGCGGACATCTAGGGCAATGTTCCAATCTGCAGCGAATATATGGTGGAGAAATTACTGGTCTTGATATTGGCGTCTGATTTAAGAGTTCCAGATTTGCTGATACATGGGTTTCAGAATTGCTGATATGAAGTATGCTGATATCGATTCCGGAATTCACAAATATATATATTGCTGGGAGTCTGGTTATGATTGTACAGGATTTGCAAAAGAATTAGAAGTCTGATTTTGAACATGTAAATATTTGTATTGCAAGTTATGTTGAATCAGATTTAGAGCTTGTTGCATCAATTTAAGAAATTCACTATTCTGCAATTAATTTGTTATATGCATTCCTTTACATATATCTTGGCAATATTATCATTTAAAATCAAAACCCAAACTTTGAAAGTGCACACAAAATAACCCAAGGCAGAAATTTTTAATTTAGCAAGTGTCCACCTAGGGAGGGTTATTACATCGAACAAAAACATAGCACGATCCGTTCTGAGCAATTCCACGATTAACTCCATTGGTCCACATCTCAAAAAATAACTATAGTTCCTCACAAAACCACAAACCCGACTCCTCACCGAATATAAAATAAACAATGAATGTCTGTTGAAAATTTTTAAGAGGCACGAAGGCCAGGAAATATCGCTGCCCCATTCATCAGCCATCGACATTCAATACTTAGACATTACCATGCATAAGATATTCAAGCTGCCTAACAAGGAGTCGGCGAATAAGACTAAAGCCGTCACACAATCAGAGGAAACGGAAGGAATGAATGAGTCGACGCTGCCAAAAAGAAAAGACTCGACAAGGAGTCTCAAGCCACCCTTAATATTAAAAAAAACTGAAGCCATCAGAATTAATTGACAAAGGCAATACAAAAGAAATGACTCAACCTTGACAAGTTAAAGCAGTGTTGGCACTGACATGCAAATCATACTTGGCATAAGACTTCATTTGACATGACATATGACTTGGCATGTAAAGCTTTGACTCCTTTGACATTCCACTTGGCACTAGAACAGAAATCAATTATAAGATAGTCAACCATATTATTTGCATTTCATATGAGTATCAATAAAGTTGACGAGGCGTCCACACAAAAAACTCCAATAGTTTCGAATCTATTCCAAGGTGCATTACTCGGCACATAAAGTCATCAACCAGCTGATAAGGAGTCATAAAGAAGCTGATATACTACTGCAATTGAAGGTAATACATACTCAGCTGATATAATACCATGTCCTGCAATATATTTCCATGTCTCTATGTGGATCGATTCAGTGTTCACAAACTTAGTAAACTAAAACCAAACCTTTGACATAGTGTTCCATGGGGAAAAACCCCACGTTTCCTAGATGGGGATATCTCAGAGACTAGGGGACTTGGGGGGACATCCCCCCACCAACCCACCACCAACGCCACCATCCCACCACCAATGTCGTTGTCTCCAAGATGCCACTAGGACTTCGAGGACGCTGGGGTATCCTCAAGACGTCTAGGGGACTCATAGTTGTCTCCAAGATGAATAATTCTTATACTTATAAATCTTTCTATAACTATTTTTTCAAGTACTATATGTATTTCAGCACCCTGCCGCCGTCCCCCTGCCGCCCTCAAACTTAGAACCCCCGTCCCCGCATCCCCGAAATGCGTCCCCTAACGTGCCTCCGTCCCCATCCCCGAAACCCCGTGGAATATTGCTTTGGCATCAATGACAAAAATATTCAACAATTGTTCCTTTTGATCCAAGCCCTATGAAATCGAGTCTCCAAAATATTCAGGTTCCTTCTAATGTTGATGCTTTAAGGAGTGATGTTGTTCATCCTTCTGTTGTTCTGGGTAGTTTCATTCCTGTTGCTGCCAGTGGTATTTCAGCTCCTTTATTGCCACAGGCCCCTTTGCTGCTTCTGTAGATTTCTCAATTCATGCAGTTTGTTCTTTTAAAGCAGTGGATAAGAAGGCTTCTTCTGTCCCTCTTGAGGTTGCTGGTGGTGTTCCTTCTTATGTTGCATTAGTAAGAGCTCCTTATTCTTCTTCTTCTCCTGCGGTTAATGTAAAAAGGTTGTAGAATTGATTTCAAATCCTGTTGTTGATCCTGTTGATGAAATGGTCTCCACAGATAGTAATGATGAGGGTGTTCTACCCATTACCCAGCTATTCCTATCAAGATGTATCCGGATGATTGGTTGAAGGAATGTGTTGATCAACACATTAAGAAAGAATGTCGAGTATTTGGTATATAATGGAAAAATGAAAGGTTCTAAGAATGCATAATTGCTTGGCGTTCAGTGTTTTGTTCCAGCTCTTTTGTCAGTTAGGGGTTTATGTTTTTTGCTGAGTGCCTTGTTGCATCGCTGTGCTTCAGAAGTTGGCAGTGGTGTTGATGACTCTTGGCTGAAATTAAATGATGTTTTTGCTTTTTTCTATGTACGTTTAGTATGGTTATAGATTAGTGTTATGGTGTTTCGTGAAGAGGAGCTACTGCTTAATGTTTCACATGGCTGCTCCTTTTTCCGTCTTTTTGTAATTGGTTACTATTTTTAACCTTTGTGATCCAGTGCTCGTTCTAAGCTATATTTGTAACTAATTCCAATGTTATATATTTGTATCACTGCAAAATAAAATACAAATTACAATAAACCTATTCTTACTACAACAGAAATTTGGGTTGATCTTGAAGAATTACAACCAAAATCAAAAGACAAATCTGTTAAGCCAAATAACGGCTAACCACTAATGAGCTAGCTTCACATCCACGCAAACAAATCAGAAATTATCAGAAAAAGACATTAAGCTAGAACCAGTCCATTCTTACCTGTCCTTCACTAACAACAGGTCCCAGGCGACAATCTTTTTCCAATGGGTCACAAATTTTGATGTTTTTAGTCCAATTCACAAGTTTTTCAATGAACTCCTTTGCAATACTCTCCTGCAAACAAGCAAATTTTGTCATCAATGAGCATCATTGAACTTATCACCAAATAATAAACCTAAAGTCTGTTACACTACAGTACTGCTACACAATGAACATATTTCACAGATTATTCAATAGTCACAAAAGACCCAAATCAAATGGACATAACATGCAAAGACAAGTCATGGAGTAGTTTTAGGTGTGCAATTACTCTGACCATGAATTTGATTGATATTTTAAGAATCAACCTCATTAATTCCCACTAGTACATGAATGAGTCCGATTGGAATTAGATGCACAAATTTGTTGGCAATTGGCACACTGTTAAGGATTAATCTTGTGCATAGTGATAATTATACCAAAATGTTCCCTTCTTACATCCTCTGATGATTTATAATAATGCCTTTGTGTATATTTGGAAAAAACCATTTGTTCCCTTGTGACTATTACAGGAGTGTGTTAGGAGCCTTACATCAGAGGTTGCCACTGGGAGGAGTATGACATTTGCAAAGAAGAGCAGAGGAGTTGGTGCACAGCTGAGGGGAAGGTAAGCAGTGCATTGCAAGGAGAAATTTTGTGGAAACAATAATACCAATATGCAGCCTGGTTTTTCCTCTGTAGAAGCACTATCACCCTCAAAGAAAGCTTCTAGAAATTTGAGAGCATTTCCCAGCTCATTCTCCAGAGTTCCTAATAGGATATGCATGTTTGTCAAATTTTAGGTATCTGTGGAGATTATAATATTTTAATAAAATAATTATTGTAATGGGTCACTGTTTCTAGTACTGAAGATTTCTTCATAAGAGCATTTCTTTATCATAAAACTAAGTGTATGCATGTCTCAAAATCGTTATATGGCTTTTTTAGTCTTTTTTGGCTTTCTGGGGTCTTACTTCTAGTGTTTGCTATCAGAACCGTACAAGATTTATGTGTGTATCAGTTTATACTAAGTGGAACATCTTTGAATGGGGAGTGGAGGTCTTATGTGTTGATGTTATAAGCAGCTTAGGGCTGCACTTCCAGCGCACATACTTCAAGGAGAAAGCATAAATTAAATGATAGCCTTCCGGCTATTTAATTTATATTGTTAATGTGTAATAAACACAAAGGGGCCGACCCTATTTAGGTTCGCATGTTTTGTTTTACATTGGGCCGACCTACATTGTATTTAATATACTTATATATTCTCCCAAGGGAGCCGACCTAATTAAGGAGGTGCCTCAATTGTATATATACAAGGTCACTCCTTGTCATTTGATATTCAAGTTCATTCATTATAATTCGCAGCCTAGAAGAAGTTCGCACTTTTGCAGCAGCAGTCCGATTTCAAGGAAGAACATATTCATTTGTATCTTTTGCATCTAGGAGAGGTGTGACTGTTCATTGTATCTATTCTTGGCCATTGCTGGGCCTGAGTTGTAAGCAGATTTCTGCTCTTGGTTCTATATTATATAAGAGGATTAATTGCTGGGTTTTTCTCCCTCAAGTGGAGGGTTTTCCCAGGGTATCTTCTTGTGTTTGTTATCTCATGTGTTCCAATATTTTAAGTACTTTCAGTTATATAATCTGATCTAAGAAATACTAACATGGTATCAGAGCGGGTTTGAAAAAGATCGTGATCAGATTTATTTTTTGCGGCACTCACTCTAATCTTTTTCAGTCTATCTTCTACTTCAAATTTCAAGATGGTGAATGGTCTGAAAATCGAGGATAGACTCGAACGAGTTTCTAACTACACATCATGGAGGTTCAGGATCATGCTCACATTGGAAGAGAATGATTTGGCTGAGTTTGTGAAAACAAAAGTTCTCAAACCTGAGGAGGAAGAAGAGAAGTTGCAGTGGAGGAAGAAATACTAGAGCAAAGAAAGTGTTGGATGATTCCGTCAAGGATCATGTTGTATCGATTGTCTTCAAGTTGGATACAACAAGGGAGATGTTTACAACTTTGGAAGAGATGTATGAAATCAACAACACCAGTCGAGCACTTGCACTGAAGCAACAACTCCATCATGTGAAAATGGCGAAAGGAGAATCTGTAATTACTTATTTCATGAAGATTTCAGAGATAAGAGATCAGCTCTCTACAATTGGTCACATGATTGATGACAAAGACTTGACTATGCTTGCTCTCAATAGTCTTCCGCTATCTTGGGAGTCATTTATTCAAGGAATCAGTGCAAGATCTAAACTTCCCAAGTTTGATCGGTTGAGGATCGACTACATTCAGGAAGAGTCGAGACAAGCGGCTAGAGGCATTGGCCAAAGCTCAAAAAATGAAGAGATACATGTTCTCGCCTCTCATTCGTCGAAGAAAGGAAAAGGTTGGAAGAAAGGGTTCTTCAAGAGGAATCGAGAGAACGGAAATGATGGTGCTCCTGCCTTCAAAAGGAAACGAGACTTATCCAAGGTTCAATGCTTTCGTTGTGACAAGTATGGCCACTTTGCGAAAGAATGTCCTCTCAGACCTAAGCAACAGGTTGCCACTGCAAATGTTGAAGAAGTTGCTCCGCAAAAGGACTCAAGTGATTATTTGTTTTATTCAGCCCTGTCAAGCAATGTATCCACCGACGCCAACACTTGGCTAATTGATAGTGGTGCCTCTCGGCACATCACCGGATTCAGGGGGCATCTATCAAATTTGGTGGAGAATGACTCTAGTGAACAAGTTGTTATTGGAGACGATGCTAGATATTATGTGAAAGGAGTTGGGAACTCCTCTCTTCACTTGGATTCCAGCATTTCATTAGAGTTGAATGATGTACTATTTGTTCCGGGCATAAAGAGGAATCTTGTCTCCATTTCAGCATTAGAAGACGAGGGTTATCAAGTTGCATTTTCTAAAGGCAAAGTTCTTATATGGGCAAAGAACTCCAACTTCAAATCTACTCGGGTAATTGGAGTTAGACATGAATGTCTCTACAGGCTATGCACTCGTCCCCTTCAAGCTCTTGTGCATAACTCTTCCAGCATATGTGATCTTTGGCATCGAAGATTGGCGCACATTCACTTTCGGGTGTTATCTATCATGGAGAAGATGGTCACCGGCCTTCCGAAATTCAACCAAGAACATGAAGGTACATGCAAAGGATGTGCCCTAGGCAAGAATACAAAAAGTACGTTTCATTCTAGTGAAAGTAGGTCTAAATGTATTATTGATCTCATTCATTCTGATTATGTGGTCCAATGTCTATTGCATCTTCTAGTGGTTTCTCGTATTACATTATTTTTATTGATGATTACTCTAGAAAGACTTGGATTTATTTCTTGAGATCTGAAGAATCTGAAGAGGTATTAGAGAGATTCAGAAAATTCAAAGCACAGGTTGCAAACCTGTCTGGGAAAAGGATCAAGGTTTTCAGATCCGATAATGGTGGAGAGTACACCTCTGGCACCTTTCGTGATTTATGTATTGAAGCAGGGATTAAGAGGGAGTTCAGTGTTCCCTATAATCCACAACAAAATGGTATTGCTGAAAGGAAAAACAGGTCTATTGTGGAAGCAGTCAAAGCTATGATTCATGATCAAGATTTGCAAATCTCTCTCTGGGTTGAGGCATCTAGGACAGCTGTCTATGTTCAGAACAGGAGTCCCCACAGGATCTTGGAGAATAAAACTCCCGAAGAAACATTCTCAGGGGTGAAACCAGAAGTCAGTCATTTGAGGATCTTTGGTTGTCCAGTATATGTTCATATTCCAAAGGAAAAGAGAACAAAGTTAGAACCTTCTGGGAAGAAGGGAATTCTGGTAGGCTACAGTGAGACATCGAAAGCCTACAGAATCTACATTCCAGGTCAGAAGTCCATTGAGATTAGTAGAGATGTCACATTTGAGGAAGATGTTGCTTTCAGAAGATCCAAGGGCACTCCTATGGAGATCGATGAAGAAGAACCTCCTCAAGATATGGAAGTTGACCATATTCCAAAGAATCAGAAGGAGGCTCCAGAACCTAAAGAAGATGATGCTCCAGTTGAACCCTTGGATCCTACTGATGGGCCTTTAGATATTGTGATTGGAAAGAAAAGGCCTCTTTGGGCTCGTAGGACAATGCAGGAGGCAAAAAATTTTGCAGCCCCAAGAGGAGCTTTTAGAGAGAGCAAGAGACCTCATAAGTTCTCTAGTTGTGTTGCCTTGATGAGTCAGATCATTGAGTCAGAGCCTTCAAGCGTCAAAGAAGCTTCTAGTCAACAAGTATGAAAAGATGCCATGACTGAGGAGTATCAGTCCATACTTAAGAACGATGTTTGGGATATAGTTCCTAGACCCAAAGGCAAATCTGTGGTGTCTTCTAAATGGCTCTTCAAAATCAAGCATGCAGCCAATGGGAGCATTGAGAAGCGCAAGGCAAGATTCGTGGCTAGAGGGTTCTCACAAAAAGAGGGAGTTGACTATGAAGAAACTTTTGCTCCTGTGGCTCGATATACATCTGTCAGAACCATCATTGTTATTGCTGCATCTAAAGGATGGAAGATTCACCAAATGGATGTAAAGACAGCCTTTCTGAATGGTGTAATAGAAGAAGAGGTTTACATTGAGCAACCCGAAGGATTTGAGGTACATGGGAAGGAGTCTCATGTTTGCAAGCTAAAGAAGGCCTTGTATGGTCTTAAACAAGCTCCTCATGCTTGGGACGAAAGGATTGATTATTATCTATTGAGTCTGGGTTTCTCAAAGAATGATGTAGATTCTAACCTCTACTTCAAGGTAGTAAATGGTGAAGCTTTGATTCTGGTTTTGTATGTTGATGATTTGATTATCACTGGAGAAGAACACCTAATTTTAAAATGTAAGGAGTTAGCTTCAGAGTTTGAGATGAAGAACCTTGGTCTCATGCATTACTTCCTTGGTTTACAAGTTTGGCGAAATCCAGATGAGATGATTCTAAGTCAAGGCAAGTATACTATTGACATTCTAAAAAGGTTTGGTATGATTGACTGCAAACCTATGTCTACACCCATGGAGACTAATCTAGATAAGTTGAAGGAGGCTGCAGCTAGTTAAGAACCAATGGATTCTACAATGTATAGACAGTTGATTGGTTCATTGATGTATCTAGTTAACACTAGACCTAACATCTGCTATGCAGTGAGTGCACTTAGCCAGTTTATGTGTGAACCAAGGCAAATACATCTTGTTGCAGCTAAACATATCTTGAGATACTTGTGTGGCACAATTGGATATGGGTTGAGATATTCTTCAGGCAAGGACTTGGAGTTACATGGCTTTACTAATTCTAATTGGGCAGGATGTGTCTCAGATCGGAAGAGTACCTCTGGTTGTTGCTTCAGTTTGGGTACTGCTATGATATCTTGGTGTAGCAGGAAACAGTCTTCAGTGGCTTTGAGTACAACCGAGGCAGAGTACATTGCAGCTCGTGTGGCAGCTCGTGAGGCAGTGTGGCTTCGTAAGCTCCTTGTAGGATTGTTTGGACAATCAATGGAGCCTACCATTATACACTGTGATAACCAGAGCTATGTAAAGCTTTCTGTCAATCCTATGTTTCATGACAGAACAAAGCATGTTGAGATCAAGTACCATTATATTAGAGATATGGTACTGAGGAAAGCTATACAATTGAGATATATCAGCACTGATGAGCAAATGGCAGACATTCTCACCAAGCCTCTCTCCAGGATCAAGTTTGTGTACTTTTGAGAAAAGCTTGGTATGGTGGAGAATGCAACCTTGCCTAAGAAGGAGTCTCAGTATCAGTGATCTTTAAAATTGATAATCCATTTCTCTATTGAGAGAGATTTGAGTTGTAAGCCCTTGGTAATGCATTTCTCTATTGAGAGAGATTTGAGGTGCAAGCCCTTGGTAGTGCATTTCTCTTTGAGATTTGAGGTAAAAGCCCTTGTTTCCACCCTCTGGGAGAGCCATGGTGGATGTCATGTGTGTGACTCCATGACAGCATCACGTGAGGGAATCCATGATGATTTACTTGTACTTGTGTTTCACCCTTTGGAGGAGCCATGGTGAAAGTCACATTGAGGTGACAACATCACATTAAGTGATGAGCACTTGCACATACCATCTATGGAGGTAGCCATGATGCTTGATATCACGATGAGGTGATATCTTATTTGCTTTCACATTGAGATGATGTGTTTTGTATAGCTGGAAGTATCATCCCTAGCTGAGAGGGAGTGTTGATGTTATAAGCAGCTTAGGGTTGCACTTCCAGCGCACATACTTCAAGGAGAAAGCATAAATTAAATGATAGCCTTCCGGCTATTTAATTTATATTGTTAATGTGTAATAAACATAAAGGGGTCGACCCTATTTAGGTTCGCATGTTTTGTTTTACATTGGGCCGACCTACATTGTATTTAATATATTTATATATTCTCCCAAAGGAGCCGACCTAATTGAGGAGGTGCCTCAATCGTATATATACAAGGTCACTCCTTGTCATTTGATATTCAAGTTCATTCGTTATAATTCGCAGCCTAGAAGAAGTTCGCACTTTTATAGCAGCAGTCTGATTTCAAGGAAGAACATATTCATTTGTATCTTTTGCATCTAGGAGAGGTGCGACTATTCATTGTATCTATTCTTGGCCATTGCTGGGCCTGAGTTGTAATTAGATTTCTGCTCTTGGTTCTATATTATATAAGAGGATTAATTGCTGGGTTTTTCTCCCTCAAGTGGAGGGTTTTCCCAGGGTATCTTGCTGTGTTTGTTATCTCATGTGTTGCAATATTTTAAGTACTTTCAGTTATATGATCTGATCTAAGAAACACTAACATTATGAAGATATTATCGTTTCAAAGGAAGGTAATGCCTCCATCTATTCAAACAAAAGGAATCATCTCTCATAAAGGTACTCTTAATGTTGCCTAAACACAGATTTTCCTCAAGCAGCTTTAACAGCTTTCAAATACACAATTGATCTAGATAACATGGAGCCTGCTAGTTAACTACAATCCATAGTAGGAAAAGATTAAATGCAAAGAAAACTAAGGAGGCATTTATTTTTCATTGCATGAACCTTTTGTTTGTTGTTATTTCTGTACACATAAGGGTAGGCATGTGATGAGAGTTATAAGGAAGTTTGCAGGGGTATTGACAAGCTACAACTAGTGGGGGAGAATGAACCTTGTATCTATTGACAAGATTCCCTAGATGATAGTGGCAGAGGCATTGCTGTTGCGACCTAAAGGCTAATTTACTAGGTTCTACTCTGATACCCCTTAAACGCAACTTGATTTGGACTGCATCTTTATCTTCAAAGTTTACATTTGGATATAACTTGAATTTGCTTGGCTCACAATAATCTGCCCAAATACATACCGGGTTCTAAGCGTTCTGTCTATTGACAAGAATCCCCTAGGTGTCACTAGCACAAACATTGTTGTTCCTACCTAAAGGTTAAGTTATTGAGCTCCTCCTATAGAGCCATCAAAGTTGTTCTTGGTTCAATTGAGTCCCAATCCTGATCCAATTCATGTTTGAAACAACCCAAATTTGCTTTGCACACAATTCCCCACTTGAGTATGGACCAAGTTCCTTTGCGACTAACTTAGAACCATACCCAAACAAGGTAGCCAAAAGGTTCATAGTTTTTTTGAAACTATTTTTAATTCAAAAATTAAATAAAAAAGGGTAAAAAGGAAAAGTAAACAATAAACATAAATCATAAAGTAATAATTGATCTATAACTTTAATGGTTATGCCAAACATAAGTCATCAACATATGGGATTAAATGAGAACAAACAATAGACTGTAATTAACTTGCACAAATCAGCCAAATGCAAGGAAATCAGAGAGAAATAAACACCATAGAAGAGCAACACCAATGTACCCTAGAGAAACCCATTTGGGGTGAAAACTCAAACCAAATGTTAGTATATCTCACTTAGAAATCACTGAAAGATGGCATACAACTTGGTCCAAGCCTCTTGGACTTTAAAAGCAGCATCAACAAACTATTATGCTTCCTCACAAAACTCAACCTCTCCAAAACACCACAACCCTGCTCTACAACTTGCAACAGTTGCTAGGAACTCATAAACATTCAAAAATGCTACTCTAAATCCCCTTCGTGTTCTCACAATTGACTGAATCCCAGAGTAGGCTGCAAATTTTAAGCTTACATTGCACATTTACAAAGTTAAAAGCCTTAGGAAACTCTTGTAGTCGAAAAAGAGTAAGAAACTAAAGAAAACTGAAAACTAGAACATTTCACAATGTTTCTTATTAGCTCAGGTGAAACCACTACTTTTAGCAAAAAAGAGGTTCCAAAACTGCCCCGGCACTTTCAAAACCAACCCACATTTCCAACACCACCATTGGCACTTGTGAAAGAACCCTTGTTAGTTTTTGCACTCCAAGCTTCCAAAAGCCATACCTTTTACATACAAAATCAAAACAAGGTGTCATTTTTTCTGAATTACATATTTTTTCTAGAGGAAACTAAATATGCAAAAATATTCAAGTTTTGATACCACTAAGGGCCTATTTTTGGATCTACAACACATTCCTCTCTTTGCCATGTAGCGCAAGCAGATCCTTTCATGGATCAATAATTGTAAACCCTATATTGACACGAAGGGGTCAAAACTGAGGAAAACTGCTTCTCGTTCCATACTCACCTTCCATTGATGCTCCAAGCTAGTGTCCCAAATTTGTTGTTTTGTTATTCATATACCATGATTGCTTACTTACTTCCAAGAAGGTTTATCATTTAGGAGATTGCAACAAAAAAAATATTTCATTGAAGGTAAGTTTTTATGGTTATTTTTTTTTTTAAAGGTTGACATCAATCTCCACATGGTTTTTTTACCCTTTTTTTTTAAATGTTTTGTCATTTTCTTTAACAAGCAATGGTAGCCTAGGGTTATTTTCCTTTAATATTGCCTTTTTTTAAAACCTTCCAACTATAGATATTTTCTACAATGGCAGCAAGCTTTATCTTTATAGTCCAAGGGGCAACATGCAACATCAAAACTAACCTTTTTTGACACTTTGGCGACATGAAAATACTAGAGTTGAATTCACATAGAGTGATTCATGTTTGGCATTACAATGAGTGTCATATCAAATGCAAAATCTCATACAATTGAGTGAAAGCTCATTTGTGTGCAATTCTTAACAAAGTCAACCAAACAGGGGTTCCCGATAAGTTATAACACTAACTCTTGGGTATATAAAAGAGAAAGATGAAACAGGAAAAGCCACTGAAAGGTATTGATCAGAGTCTCATTACTTTGTAAAGAAGAGCTCCCAACTGAGAAAGCCACATATAGGTCCAGCACCTACCCCAATCACAGCTGTGTCATATACTTCCTCGGCAACAACATTTCAAAAGAAGGTGCTCTCTTACATGCAAAGGACAATAAATGCAAGCCCATTGGAAACAGATTTTTTAAATGAGTCAAGAGATATTGCTGATAACCTTTTCAAGAGATATATTTATGACAATAAGCTTTCATTTAACCTCATAAGATCACCATACAAGTGGCAAATGATGAAGGGAATCAATAAAGCCTATTAAAGGGTATAAAGTAAATCATTTTGAAAAGGTACATAGTCATACCATATTATTAGACAACAAAAAAAGATACATGGATAACTTATTGTGACCCATAAGGATTGAATGCAGATGTCCATCATTCCCAAAGGATAGACAGAATGCAAAATAAGCCACTAATTAATGTGATTGTGATGTGCCCTAAATGGGAAATATTTTCTAGCCTAGATGATTGTAAAGGGCAAGTCAAGTATGCAAAGTTTATCAATCGCATCGTCATAGAATCCAATAATTACGTGGGGCCTCAAACTTGTGCCAAGTCATAACAAATAATGCTGAAACTTGCAAAGCCACATGGGTTTTGAGTGAAGTGAGATACTAGTATATATTTTGGGCTCCCTATTTCATTTGTTCTCTCAACTTGATGATGCAAAAGTTGGGCAGCCAAATCAAGTAGATTATACAAGTTTATACAAAGGCCAATGGTGTCTAGT
Source organism: Sequoiadendron giganteum (assembly GCA_007115665.2). Classification (NCBI taxonomy): domain Eukaryota; kingdom Viridiplantae; phylum Streptophyta; class Pinopsida; order Cupressales; family Cupressaceae; genus Sequoiadendron; species Sequoiadendron giganteum. Next base: position 611,648,989 of record CM021100.1, on the reverse strand, counting down.
GATTGTGACCAATTATCCCGTGTCATAAGCCATCTTCAAGTAATTCTCGAAGTTGAAGCTATTGAAGGTATTAAAGTATTATTGTATTATTTAATGGTCGTCTTAGCCTTTAGTTAGTCAATAGTTTACTTTCAGTTAAACTCATAGATGCAAGACTCGCCAAAAACTCGACGAGTTTTGAAAAACTCGCGAGTTTTTTTGGCTAGCGAGTTTTCCAAGCATTTGTACGCCGAGAAAACTCATCTTATATTCTAGAAAAACTCGCCGTACTTTTGGCGAGTTTTTCCAGAATGTACGGCAGTTTTCTGGAAAAACCCGCGCACTGTCCGCACGCCCAAGCAGCCGCTAAAAGCAAATTTAACTTTATTTTTTTAATTCATTCTCTTCTAACACTCAGCAAAAAACCTCTCCAAGGCATTGTGCGCCCATTTGCAGCGATTTTGCATCCAAAAGACAAGATTTGAAGGGCATTCACATCAAATTTAGAAGGCAAATTGGATTTCCAGGTAGGGTTTCTCATTTTTCTTATTCTTTCATTTTTATTTTTTAAATTCTTCATTCTTGTTGATTCTATGTTAACAAATCATCTGAATGTAGTTTGGAAATGATTTAAATGCATTTATATTCATCAAAACAAGATTTAGATTCATCAAAACAAGATTTTTTTATGAATTTCGTTGATTTTTTCACATATTTTGCTGATTTTTTCATTTTTTTTAAACCCTAGTTATTTTTTTTGTTTTGAATCCTCTTTTTTGTTGAATAACATGTTTACAATCTTAGATTAGCTTAATTTTTTACTAGTTTGAAGTAATTTTCAGATTTGTTACATTTTTTCACATTTCTTTGAAACCCTAGTTATTATTTTTTTTTTTAAATCCAATTTTTTTGTTATGAAAATGTTTAGAATCTAGTGATAGATTTTTAGTAATTTAAACTTAAAGTTGTTAGTGTTTCATAGATCAAATAAACAACTGAAAGCACTTACAAAAATTGCAACACATAAGACGATAACACAGCAAGATACCCTGGGAAAACCCTCCTCCTAAGGGAGAAAAACCCAGCAAATATTTCTCTTATATATTGTAGGAACAAGAGCAGAAATCTGCTTACAAAACAGGCCCAGCACAAAGGGCGAATTTGATACAATGAATATTAGCACTTCTAAGTGCGAATATGTTTCTCCTTGAAATAGGTCTGCCGCTACAAGATGACACTCTGTTGCTCAAGTGCGAACTGTTGTAGGAATGTGAATTAACATGAAATGAACTTGATGATCAAATGATAAAGAATGAACTTGTATTTATACAAGATAAGGTCACAACTCAAACAGGTCGGCCCACTTGAGAAATATAAATAATTCCAATAAATGTTAGGTAGGTCGGCCCAATGCAAGTAAATGATAATAGACTTAATGGATATAAATTAAATAGCCAACTAGGCTATCATTTAATTTATGTGACTCCTTGGAGTAGGTGCGTTGGAAGAAACAGCCCTAAGCTACTTAGAACATCAACAAAAGTAATCTCTTTTGATTTAATCTAATTTAGCTTGTTTTTAAATTTTCTATAAAAGACTAACAAGTTGTGCTTTGACTTTCACTTTGTGTAGGTTAATAATTAATTGATAATGGATATTGAACCTGCTTCCACCTCAAGCTCTATCCCATCCATGCTTGCGGGGTTTGTAGGCACTCATCCTCCAGGAGCTAGAGATCTTGCCTGGAAATATGCTTATCTAGGACCCATACCTGGCACGATATATTGCAATCAATGTAAAAAAGTATATCATGGAGGCATCAATCGCCTCAAGTACCACCTTGCAGGCATCCCTCAACGTGATGCTAAGGAATGTCTTGAAACCACAGAAGAAATAAAAAGACATATGAATGCCATACTTTCAGTTGCAGAAAAAAAAAAGTGCAAAGAGAGAAGGCAAGACTAGCAATGCAAGCAACCATTGCCTCTTCTCAAGGTGCTCCAATTGAGTCGGATGATGTTTATGATTTTACTGAGGAGATAGTGGGCTCTCTTCGTGGCCCACGTATGCGAAGATCAAGGCAACCCATTAACACCTCCATCTCGGCTTCATCTACCACTAGTAGAGCACCAAGGGCAAGGGCAGCTGCAGGACCTACACAATTGGATAATTATTTCGTGCCTAGAAACACACCTGCTGCACAACCTTCCTTAGAGGCGACTGGATGGAATAGGGAGGTGCATGAGCAAGCAGACATTGCTTGTGCAGATTTTTGGTATTTTAATAATATCCCTTTCAATGTGGCAAGTTCTCCTTACTAGCACAATTTGGTCACCGGATTGACAGTTGCAGGAAAAGGCTACAAAGCGGCTTCTCGCACGGACTTGAGTGGGAGGTTACTTTATGTTCTTTAATTTATGTTTTTTAAATTTAATTTATGATGAATTTAAGCTATTTTTTTGTTTACAAATTAAAATTGTGTACTTAATTTCACTTTGTATTTGTAAGTTGCTTACTAATGCAACTGAAAGGGCAAGAGCAGCAGTAGAGGAGCAAAAAGAAAAATGGATAAAATATGGCTGCTCTATTCTTTTTGATGGGTGGACGGATGGAAAAAACCGTACCATCATTAATTTCTTGGTTGCATGCAAAGAAGAGGTGGTGTTCTTAAAATCAGTTGATGTCTCCCACATTGTAAAAACTGCAGAAAATTTGGCTAAGATGTTGGAGGAAGTTTGCATGGAGGTGGGGATTGCAAATATTGTGCAAATCATAATTGATAATGCAGTAGCATATGTGGCAGCAAGAAGACTCCTCCAAGATAGAAACCCCTCAATTTGTTGGACACCATGTGCAGCCCATGTCCTTGACCTTCTTTTGGAGGACATAGGAAAACTAGATTGGGTCGCACCAATTGTAGAGGACGCGAGGAGGATCACTAAATACATCTACAATCACCCTTGGGTTCTTCGCTTGATGAGGGAGCACACCAAAGGGAAAGAATTGGTGAGGTCAGGTGTCACAAGGTTTGCAACGATTTTCTTAACGTTGCAAAGCATTCTTAGTTCTTTGACGGCTTTAAAACAAATGTTTGTGAGTCAACCATGGATGGCCTCAACCTATTCGAAGAAGCCAGAAGGAGAAAAGGTGTCAAAATTGTGTTTGATGCCGAATTTGCACAAAGGGCAACAGAGATTGTGAAGGTAACTTCAATTTCAAAACATTGAATTTGAATTCAAATTGAATAAATTTTTTAATGTCTTTCATTGTAAATTTGAAACTCTAATATTTTTGCATTTTTATATTGTAATTTGTAGGTGTCAAGCCCTTGGTTAGAGTGTTCCGCTTGGTGGATGGGGATAAAATCCCAATGGGATATCTTTACGAGTCCATGGATAGGGCCAAGGAGGCTATAAAAAATTATTATAAAGGGGACAGCTTCAAATTTGATCCCATTTGGGAGATTATTGACAGGAGGTGGAACCATCAACTCCACCAACCCCTCCATGCAGCAAGGTACTTCTTGAACCCTCATTTCTTCCATTCAAGCACCTACTCAAATCTTACTGGAGAGGTTATGGAGGGCCTCATGAAGTGCATTCAGAGGATGTCACCCACCCTTGAGGAGGGAGAACTCGTTGTTAATGAAATCCAAAGTTATAGAGAAAAAAGGGGTGCACTCTTCTCTTTAGAGCTAGCAAAGAAGACAATACACAGTCAGCCACCGGGTATAAAATTTGAAATTTACAAGTTACAAATATTGATAATTTGATAACATATGTTTTCAACTTTTGAGTTTTGACTTTCCTTTCTAAGTTTCTAAGTTCTTTTCTAACTCTTAATTTATTTTTTGTAGATGTTTGGTGGTCAAATTGCGGTGGAAATACCCCACATCTCCAAAAATTTGCCCTTCGTGTCTTATCGCAGCCTTGTAGTTCGTCCAATTGTGAGCGCAATTGGAGCTTGTTTGAGGCCATCCACACAAAGAAAAGGAACAAACTAGCTCAAAAACGCATGAATGACCTTGTATACGTGCAATATAATCTTCGGCTGCGCAAAAAACAGATTAAGGAAATATCAGATAATCCAATTGAATTGGATGAGATAGATCCATACAATGATTGGATAGGGCGAGATGAGCAACCTCCATTGTTTTCCGAGAATGAGATCTATGACTTTAAGCGACAGGCAATGGACGGGGGGGGGAGGGCGGGAGTGGATTTTCATTCTCATTGGATCACATATAGGATGATCTTGAGAAGGAGTCATTGGCAGTGCCAGAGCCACCAGTAGTAGGATCTACATCTAGGATGGAGATTGAGCAGCCACAGTAGATGCCTACGAGTCGGGCCACGAATACACCCTCTCCCATATTACTAAGAACTAGAAGTACTAGACATGGGAAGAGGAAGATGTGAATTTGTAAAAGCTGAAATATATTAATGTTGTATTTACTTCCAATTTTACAAAAACAATTTGCTATTTTCATTTTGTTTCAGACTATCAGTATCAGCATATTGAGCATTCCACATGGGGATGCCATTTTGTATCTAATTTTCTTTCAAATCAATCAAATATAACTAGACTCAGCTTGTTTCTTCTATGTACTCATTTTATTGACTCATTGGATGCATCTTATCATTGAATTTTGCAAAAAAAATGTGTTTTTAATGTAGTTTAAGCAATTTTTTAAGTTGTTGAGTTTTTGCCGAGTTTTTTCCGAACTTTTGTCGAATTTTTTCTGTACCGTATTTTCCGGGCTTGGCGAGTTTTTGAAATTGGCGAGTTTTTCAACTATGGTTAAACTAGTCTACTTTAGTTAGCTTTTAGTAACTTTCAGTTCTTTGCTTTTGCTAACGTTTGTTTCCTTTTATAAACATCATCCTGTATTTGCATTATTTAAGGAGCTTTCATCTCCTTTCTAAATAAGGAATATCATTATCATTTCATGGTATCAGAGCTCAGGCACGATCTCTTTTTAGCGAATTTTTTAGAAATAAAAATTAATTGTTTTCCTAAGGAATTTTTTAGAAATTTCTTGGAAGTTATTTTAGCCGATTTTTTTTTAAATAAAAATCAAAGAAATTTTTGAAGAATTTTTGAGAACCGATTTGTTTTAAAAAAATTGAAGGGTTTTTTTCATTTGGAAAAATCGTGAAATTTTCTACGGACAATTTTTTGAAGGGTTTTCTTGCAAAAATTGTTCGAGGTGATTTTTGAAGGTTTTCTTAAAGAAACAGAAATCGCGTGTATTTTTTTTCCTTAAGGAAATTGCGGATTTTTTTTAGTGAAATTGTACGTTTCACTACAGAAAATTTTCGTGGTTTTTTGTGAAGGAATTTTGAGGGCTTAAAGCAAATTTTCATGCAGTTTTTTCGGCTCTTGTCTAGTGGAAATTGCATCTTCTTCTTTCAAGCATTTTCAAGGGTTATTTCCTAATCGGCAGCATGTCTTTCTGAGGCTTTTTGGGCAACGAATTTAAGCCGTGATTTTCCAAATCGCGACCTACTTTTTATCCACGCCATTTTTCTTCATTTTGCCTGCACGTTTTTTGATGTTTGTGACGGATTTTCCCTAAGAATCATGGCATCTGCAAGAGAAATCGCAACATTTAGAGTCAGTCTTTTGCAGAACAAAAGTTTGTGACAAGTTTTTTAGCATTTTGTAAGCAATTTTTTAAAAATCATGGGTCTATGTAGGATGATTTTCTGAGCGGGTGTTTTCTACAAATAGGGTGATTTTGTGTCTTCTACACTCAAAAATTCAGTTTCAGACTTGAGGGTTCTAAAAATTCTTTTTTTCGATTTTTGACAAAATCGTGTCTTCAAACCTTTGAGGTTTTCGATGAAATCGTGTTTCCAGTTGACTACATAGTTTTTCGTGCTCTTGGAAAATGGGAGGGATGGCATTTATGCAGTTTGACCATGTGTCTATCTCTTATGCATTAATGGCCAACCAACCAGCAGATTGTGCCAAATCATTTGCATGGTACATCGATTCTAGAGCCTCTCGGCATTTTACAAACAAGAGAGATTGGTTCATAGAATATATAGCTTGCTTCGATTCTATCATCTTTGGTTGTGGCGAAGAGTATACAGTTGTCAGCAAGGGCAACATCCAGATCACATTTGGTGGAAGACATCTAATATTTCTCAATGTATATTGTGTCGAGCATGGAGCTTAATTTGCTCTCTATTAGTCAAATTATGCGACACGGTCCAAAGTTGGACATCATTTTCAATTCCACAAGTGTCGAATTGTTGATAGGGAGTCCAAGAAAACTGTGGCAATTGGGCTCGAGGATCATGGTTTGTATCGGTTGCTCGATACTCGAGGTCCTCTAGAGCATGTGTTGGTTGCAAGGAATTCATCTATCAGCACTCTTTGGCATTAGAGGTATGGGCATCTCAATATTGCCTACCTCTCTCAGCTAGCTCGAGAGAATTTGGTAGAAGGCTTACTTGAGATTCAGCAGCAGACACATGGTGTTTGCGGAGCTTGCCAAGCAGGGAAGCAACATTGTACTCCTTTTTTAGATGGAAAGTCTTGGAGAGCATCCAAGGTCCTACAACTGGTTCATACAAACATTTGTGGACCAATGACTACTGCATCAGTCACTAGTGTCAGGTATTTCCTTCTGTTTGTTGATGATTTTAGCAGAAAAATGTGGGTGTATTTTCTCAAGGAAAAGTCACAAGTATTAAATGAATTTTATATTAAGTGAATTTTATAAGTTTAAAGCATTAGTTGAAAAGGATTTTGGATGTCAAATCATCACTCTTAGGATAGATAATGGGGATGAGTTTTGTTCCAACCAGTTCAACGACTTTTGTGCAAAACACGACATTAGACGCCAGCTTACCACACCCTATACCCCTCAATAGAATGGTGTTGTTGAGCAAAGGAATCGTACCATCACAGAAATGGCCCGCTATATGTTGGAAAACAAGAGTGCTCCCAAGAAAGTTTAGGTTGAGACAATGTATACTGCAATTTACCTTCTTAATCGATCTCCCACACAGACCGTTAAGAAGATGACCCCTGAGGAAGCATGGTCGATGAGGAAACCAAAAATCACCCGCCTTAGGGTTTTTGGTTCAATTGTGTATGTTTGGATTCCAAATGCCAAGAGAACCAAACTAGATTCCAAGAGTCAGAAGTTGATGCTAACAAGACACGCTGACAATCAAAAGGCCTATCGGCTGGTTGATGTGGCTACTAACCGTTTGACATTCACTAGGTATTTTGTGTTTGACAAGGAAGGTGGGCCCTTTTTGCTCCCTTCTCCCATCAAAATCCTGACAATCAGCCTCTAAAGACCAAGGATTTGGGAGCTAAGCTTTCAATAGCTCCACCTGAAGGGAGGGATTATGATGCTTCGGACATTGAAGAATCTCCCAGACCAAATCCTCTACAAGCAAGGAGAGACTCTGACGATTCTAACATTGTGAAATCTACTCGGCAAGATTTTGTCTCAGCAGATTTTCCTCAGGATAATATGGATGGTATTATTCCAGGCAGCCCAAGTCATGATGATGCTCATTTTGATTTGGAAGCTAATTCTTCCCCTCCTCGTCCTAACTGGTGGGCAAAGCTCATTGGTGATGTTCATGAGGATGAGCTTGTTGAGGGACAATCGTCTAGAAGCAAGAGCAAAAAGAACATAGTAAACTTTGCTCTTATGGCCAACATTCAGAGTGTTTATGAGCCCTAGCAGTATTTGGAGGCAAAGGGTAAACCTGAATAGGAAAAGGCTATGGATTTTGAGCATCATAGTCTTTTGAAGAACAACACATGGGTTCTATCAGATCTTCCACCAAGGAAGAAACCCATTGGCTGCAAATGGGTCTACAAGGTCAAATATGTCGTGTCCTCTAAATTGTAACCCCAAATTATGATTACTAAAATATAGGAAAAATTGCAAAAATTGAAATACATATAAATAAATAAAATAAATAACAAATATAAATACAAATATTAACAAATTAAATATGATTATAATTATAATCATTATAATAATATAGATATACAAACTGTCATGTCCCCGAAATTGAATACACTAAACAATATGATATTATTATGATTATAATAATATAATATAGTTCTATAAATAATATATATTTAACGAATATAAAAATAAATATATTTATATATTTACAATAAATTCAATTTATAAATATAATAGTAAAACAGGAAATATATAAAATATAAAATACAAAACAATATATATGTGTTAAAAGAAAATACAATAATAAAAATATATTAAAGTAAAATACAAAATATAAAAGTAGTAAACAAATAGCAATGATAACGATTGGTGTATTAAGAAGGCAGTAATAAAACAAGGCAGATCATGGGGTTGAAGGGATGCAAAAAGGCACCGATAGACTTTAAAAGACAGCAGTTATAAATAGAGGGGCAGTGATCATCTAAATGGCAACAATTATAATTAAAATGCAGTGAGTTTAAGGAGCAGCAACTAAGTTAAAAGACATCAATTAGCATTGATAAATAAGTCATATCCATTCGTGAGGAGACACCTCCATTCAGGAATATGATAGGAATATATATGGGAAACCACATCATTTGCAAGGGGATCATTAGGGAATAAATTAGAAGTCTGAGCAAGAACAGCAAGAATATAATATATCAGACTTAAGAGACAAAATATGCAGATTCAGCAGAAACATTAAAGGAAAGATTTATTTTAGAAAGAACCTATGAGCAGATTAGGAGGTAAAGAATATAGGGAAAACATTCAGGAAGTAGAAGAAGAAGAAGAAGCTACAGCAGCAGCAAAGGAAAAAGAAAGGAGTCTACAGTAGCAACCGCACCAAGGTAAGTCTGTAAATAATATTTTGTAAATATGTTACAGGCTGTAGTAACAGTTTATGCATTTAAGTATTGTGTATACTGTAAGTTGCAAAGGATCCAATACCAATTGGTTATAATAATCGTAGGCAGTGCATCTATGTATTTCTGAGTTGTCATTTATTAAATTATTACTGAATATAAATAATAGGTCTGTGTTATGAATGTAATATGCAAGAAACAGACTAGGGATTAAATACATATCATGTCCTTGATTTAATAATCAAGATCAGAATCTATGCATTTATATTATGGAATAATATTCATGTTATGTGATGGATCTGTTCATTTATTTAATTTGTAAATCTGTGTGTCTACACTATGGATAATGTTCATATGGTCTGATTGTAAATAACTAGTCAAAATAGAGGAGTTAACGGCCTACAAGGAGGGGAAACAGCGTGTGGGTCACCCTCTAAGTACACCACCTATCTGGGTGGCAAGGGCCACATGGGCCAAGAGGGGTGTACTGCTCTTGGACCTAGAGGAAATGACTATCCAAGACACCCTGCTGTAGTTGCACCCTCAACCTCTCAATATGATTGAGCAATGATGGCTCTGGTATAGGGGAACAGCAGTTGAATACTAGGCACACCACCCCATATGGATGGCAAGGGCCACATGGGGCCAAGAGGGGCATACTGCTCTTGGGCCTAGGGTTTCTTGGGCACCCTATCAGACTATCATACTCAAGGAAGAATGAATTAGGAAAATCCAAAGAAGATTCAATATGCTTTTAAAATGATGTTGTTTTATTTTATAAATGTCTACTAACATATTTTCAGGCCAACAAGTAGTTGTATCCCTAACCATGTTCTTTTTTATTTCCTTACATACATGCTAATTAATATTATCTTGTAAATATTCTCTAACTCTATTTTGGAGGGGCCTACTCATACTATAAACATTCCCAAAACCAAGGTGATCACTTGAAATTGATAAATTAGGGAAGATTTAGGGTTATCCCAAAAAAGGGGACAATACATAATACAAGGCTGATGGAACACTGGATAAATACAAGGCTTGGCTGGTAGCTAACGGGTTCTTGTAGAGAGAAGGTATTGATAATGAGGAAACCTTCACTCCCACAGCAAAGATGAGCACCATCCGATTTGTCCTAGCCATGGCAGGACAATTTGGCTGGAAGGTCCATTAGATGGAAGTGAAGAGTGCCTTCCTCAATGGAGATTTGGAGGAAGAGGTATACATGACGCAGCCTCCTGGTTTTAAGATTGCAAGACAAGAGCACAAGGTATGTAAATTACGTAAGGCTCTTTATGGACTCAAGAAGGCACCCAAGGTATGGTACCTGAAGTTTGACAAGTATCTGGTTCCACAGGAGTCCCTAAGATGCAAATTTGTATGTCAAGAACACTGGCAGTGATATCATCCTTCTTGTCATCTATGTGGATGATATCATCATTACTGGCAATAGGTTACATTTGATTGAACAGATCAAGTCAAATTTGTGTCAGGCATTTGAGATGATGGACTTGGGTCTCCTACACTATTGTCTTTTTGTAGAAGTTTGGCAAACAGGTGGCAGTATCTTCATTTCTCAATTGAAGTATGCCAGGAATTTGCTTGAGAAATTCAGGATGGAAGATTGCAAAATCTCATTCGCTCCTATGGAGAAGGGGCTGAAACTTTCCGCCAAATCATACTCACTAGTGGTAAATGAGTTTGTGTTCAGGCAACTTGTGGGCAGCCTCATCTATCTTACTACCACTAGACCTAATCTCAATTTTGTTGTAAGTTACATTTCTCATTTCATGACCGCTCCTAAGGCGAAACATTGGGTTGCCACGAAGTGAGTATTGCAATATGTCAAAGGGACACCTAACTTTGGCATTTGTATAGCAGATGCAAAGATCCTAGACTGGTTGGCTTTATAGACTCTGATTGGGCAGGTTCTGTGGAAAACAGGAAATCCACTTCTAAGTATGTTTTCAGTCTTCGTACATGTGTTGTCACATAAACAAGCAAGAAGCAGTAGGCAGTTGCCCTTTCCTCGACTGAAGAAGAGTATCGAGGAACAGTTAAGGCAGTATGGCTTCAAAGGATGCTTGCTGACATGCAGATGTCTCAAGCAAGGCCTTCACCCCTATTTTGTGATAATCAAGGGGTTCTCGAACATGCTGAGAATCCTATCTTCCATGAGTGAACCAAGCACATTGAGCTTCACTGTCACTTCATCAGACAGCTTGTTCAAGATGGCTCTGTGATGTTGCAGTATGCTCCAACTAAGGATTAAACTACGGACATTCTCACCAAGTCACTCAATCCAAATAAATTTGTAAAATTTTGGGATAAGCTTGGTGTAGTTAGTAGGATGAACATTAAGGGATGGTATTAAAGTATTAGTGTATTATTTAATGGCCATCTTAGCCTTTAGTTAGTCAGTAGTTTACTTTCAATTAAACTAGTCTGCTTCAATTAGCTTTTAGCAACTTTCAGTTCTTTGCTTTTATTAACGTTTGTTTCTTTTTAGAAACATCGCCTCGTATTGTATTATTTAAGGAGCTTTCATCTCCTTTGTAAATAACAAATATCAATTATCATTTCAAAAGGTAACTAAAATGATCTTTGAATTTTTTTATTTACTTCATTAATTTTATTCTTAATTTTAGTTTTAGTTTTACATTATCTACTTTATTTTTTATTGTAGCTTGTATGTTTTTTTTATCTTTTTAAAGAAAATTGCAATCTTATGTTGTTCTAAAATTGACACTTATTTTATTTCTTATAGCCTTTTTTTAAATTCATGTTAGGTTACTAAGAATAGATTTGTCTTCCACACAATTGTATTTAGACAACTCATTAAGTTTCAAGAGGTATTGTGTAGAATGGTTATAAACACCATTTTGGGCTGTATAGAAGCAATCCAACACAAAGAGGGACCCAAAATTGGCAGGGTTGCTACTAGATGATGGTTGGCGAGCTTGGGTGAATTAATTGTTTAGTTCTATTTAACCCATCATGAACATGCTTAGATTTGTTGATACAAATCAGCTGTATCTGGGAAACAAGGGCATTATAACAGAAAAAAGAAATAATCCTTTCCAAAAAATTCTCAAGCAAGTGAAAAACATTATTATTAAACAATGAAACAAAATGAACACCCTATCACATCTCCTGTCTTTTGCCTTAGCTCCATAATACTACAACATTAAGTTGCTTGGCCGACAAATGTGCCACCATATAGGGATGTTGAATACAGTGATGAAAATAAGACAACAAGACTACAATCTTCCCTGATCAGGATATATGAGACATAGTTGTGAGCGTGTTTGGGAAGTTCATAGCCTCAATAGATCACAGTCCATAGCACTCTTTGGGACAAGTTTAAGAAAGACTCTCATATGTGGTTGTACCTCTATGGCAAAGGATTCAAATACCTTCAGCCTCTTTCCATCAAAGTTTTATCATGCATATTTTTAACCCTCTTTCTTTCCATTTTACTTTTAACTTCAATAAATTAATTTAAAAATATAATTTACTTTCTTTAGTTTTCTTTGAATTTGCCTCAATATGTTGAAAGTTCCTTGTTATCTAAGGAAAACAAGAGTATATACCCCCTTACCCAATCAGCTAAGTACAACCAATTGACAGCCAAAAAGGTGGAGGAATTGGTCTATGTATATTCCAACTCATGCCTCCTATGTCTTTGAATTTATAGCAAAAACATCCAACCTAGATGCTTCTATTGCCCATCTTTCATTGGTCAACATCGGTAAACATGGACATCAGATGCCTACTCAAGACCCAAATAGCACAACCTAGTTGGACATGCACTAGCAGTGCTAGTGGTTGTTGTTTTAATGAAACAAATTCAGATTTTATTTTTCTTTATGAAGACCAATATGATGATTTATTTGTGGTTTGTATGTGCATTGTCATTTGACGACTGACTCTTAGTTTATTTTATACATATACCATAAAACATGTTGATTTACTATGTGGCATTTGACATTGAATTATCAATTATTAGAAACATTTTTTGGTTATTTTTGTTTATTTTATGCATGGTATGATTACTTTTGTTTATTTAATTAGAATTTGTAAATTTTCGATATTCTATGAAAGGTCACACCTGAGTTATACAAATTCAAGGGCAAAAACATTTGTAAACCACCATACCCAAACCTTGTAACAAAACTGGTAACTTGGCCTAGGCCCTAAACATTAAGAAAAGTGTCCAAGGCACGAAGAACAAACTACACTCATTTGTACTACACTAGGGGTTATAGCAAGGTTCAATGGTTCTTGACCTTACAAGGATGGACTCAATAAGAACTTTTTTAATGTCACAATTTTTTTCGTACTTGTTATGTTTACAAACATGTTATCTCTAACAATTGACATAATGCTAACCTAGATTTGCTTTGCATGGCACAAATGCTATTTATAGAATTAGATTTCATTAAGCATCTTTCTCAAAAACGAGCATTTCCTGATGTTGAGACTTCTAGATACAAGTTAACAATTATCGTTATGATATGTAAGTTTCCAAGTCTATAGGACACCAATAAAATAATACACAAAATTGTTCACACAATTGTCATAAAAATTGATCACCACACCATAGATTCTGATGAGCACACAATTATACTGAGGGCGGGGGGGGTGTGAATCAATATAATATAACTTTTTCAATTTTAAACTTAATTGATCACAATAACAACCATGCAAGAATTTGATAATTAAGAACAAGATTTACGTGGAAACCCTTACGGGAGAAAACCACGGCACAAATAATGCACTTTATATATATATCAATTACAATGATTGTAGGCACGGACCTACTAGAAGCACCAACCCCCAACTGATTTTGTAGGCACCAACCTACGAGAAGCACCAACTCCCTCTTGCAAGGCACCAACCTTGGCTAGCTTGAGGCACCAACCTCTTTATAATAGACTGAAAATCTGAAATCAGAATGAGATCTTCACAACAGATCTGCCTTTTATCTCAACTTAACTCCTCCTTTGTGATATATGTTGCCTCTTTAAAGCTCATACAAAAGATATACTTCTGCTCTTCTATTCACATCATCATTCTCTCACTCACTCTTTGCAAATCTGAATTGAGTCTCATACATATATGTTGATCAAACATTACAATCTTTGTTTTAGAGACATATCCCTTGAATCACTGCTTTTACAAACATATGCCTTTACAATATTTAATTGTTGTCTTTACAACCAGATCGCACCTCTTCAATCTGTAAATATTATTAAGTTTCCATTTTTAAAAAGGATAATCTCACCCTTCCATATCTCAATGAAGTTGTATTAAGACAAATCGCGCTTCAAGCTTTTGATTAATTTTAAAACTGAAGCTGTATCAAAAGAAATAAATCACACTTTATCAAGAGCCGCTTCTCTTCATAGGTAATCGCACCATTTTGTTAAGACACTTTATTCATGTCATTTCATTTAATCGCCTCCTTTCTTGTGTATTAATGATCAGCACTTAAAGAATCGTACTTCTTCAAGAAACTTTAATTGCTTTTAATTATTATTCATTTGTTAATGTAGATATTTTTAATGAGATCGATTAGATTGATCATAAATCGATTTATGTAATCTTCATTTTCAGATTTTGAATCGATCTTTTCTAGTGTTGTGCATCGAGTTTGTCTTATGATCACGTTGCTTTCTTTAAATCTGTTCAAGGCTGTCATGCTGTTCATGATCATGTTGCTTTCTTTAAATCTGTACAAGTCTGTTCAGAAAGCTGCTTCTTATTATATCATTAATCATTTTCTTAGGCGCCAAACATGAAACAAGTCGTCCATCTTTAGCAGGTCGGCCAATGTTTGTATGATAAGTGTACTTCATAAAAACCAACACTGCCATGAAGACTGAGGGTTGACCAATAAAAGTTAAATTGAGTTCTTGTATAGCGATTACTGACCTCACCATTGCTCTACAATCTTTATTAGGATTGCTGCTTTCTTTCTTCCTTCAGATTCGCTGTTCATATTCTCTAAATCTGTTTTTATTTCTTCTATATCTGTTGTCAAAGCATGTTGATATATTTTATTGAATGTTCTCTGTATACCTTCCATTTACTCACAAATGAGTCTTCTTGAGTGATCTATTGTATTTTCTTCATATACACTCTTAACTTGGCATCAATGACAATATCCAACAATCTCCTCATTCTTCCTTTGACATTAATGATAGCAAACTTTGTCTTTGTACCTTTGACATCAATGACAATATTTCCAACAGATTCAAGCTTCTTATAATGCACCTGTAAGATATATGCATCAAATAATGTACAAAGTTGTTTAAATAAAAAAAATTATAATAAAAGACAACATTTTTCTGACTTCCATTATCAGTAATAAGAGAAACCATTTGATCATTTACCAATAATGGATGAAAAGTGCTTCCTGTGAGCTTGATGAATCAGAATAATCTCTTATCATGATGGTAAATTGCAGAGTTGAGTCACAAAGGCTTTTTGTACCCAGAAACATATTTGGAGCACAACCTTCATTGCAACCTACAAGGTGGAACAAGGAGGTGCACCAAGAAGCGGATAAGACGTACGAATTTTACAATAGGATCACATTCAACATGGCAAAGAGCTCATATTGGGAGAATTTGGTGAAAACATTGACAATTGCAAGTAAAGAGTACAAGGCGCCCTCTCTAAGAGACTTAGATAGGAAGTTGTTTCAGAACACTATTGCAAATGCAAAGTCAATTATGGAAAAACAAAAGAGGCAATGGTGAAAGTTTAGATAGGTGGATGGATGAAAGGAACCACAACCTTGTCAATTTTTGTGCGGTTTCAAGTGGTGAAATGGTTTTATTGAAGTTGATGTCTCTCAAAAAAATAATGTAAACACTTCGAGCATAATGTTGGAGCAAGTTGTCGTGAACATAGAGAATGTAATGTAAGTTGTTACAGCTAAGAAATGCTTCAAGAGAGACATCTATCACTCTTTTGAACCCCTTGCACAACGTATTTCTTTGACCTTTTGCAAGATAGGCAAAATCGATTGAGTGAGACCATTTGTAGAAGATGCAAAAAACATTGGAAAATACATTTATAATCACCCTTTCGATTCTCAACTTGATGAAAGAACACATCAAGGGTAAAGAGGTTATACAATCAAATGTCACAAAATTTGCAACTAACCTCCTAATTTGCAAAGCATTAATAGTTTGTAAACATTGTTGAAGTAAAGAAGGTTGATGGAGAGAGGACCATAAAAATAGTTTTTAATAATGTTTTTGTGATGAGAATTGCAAAGATCGTCAAGGTAACTTCCAATTTCAATTTAAATTTCAAATTAAATCCTTTATTTTCAATTTTTATAAGTACTTTCATTGTAAGTTATAACTTTAATTTGTTTGTACTTGAAAGTGTTTGTGCCTTTGCTAAGGGTTTTGTGCATAGTGGGACGAGATCAAAACCCAATGGGATGCATTTATGAAGCCATTGATAGGGCCATCAAAGGCTGTCCAAAACTGTTACATGAAGGATAGAAACCAATTTCATCCCATTTGGGAGATCGTTGATTGGAGGGGGTATAATCAACTCCATCAACCCACCATCAACCCATTCATGTAAGGGAGTACCACCTCAACCCCAAGTTTTTCTATTTTGATAGCTTCACAAATGTTAATAGGGGGCATATAGGGGCATATGGAAGACCTTTCAACATGCATTTAGAGGATGACATTCAAAGTTGAGGTGAAGAACTTTCTATTTAAGTATTGTAGAATTAGAAGCAAGCTAAGGGGATGTCCTTTTCTTCAACACTAGCTATACAAGGGAGATCCATCTAAACACCAAGTAACAAAAATTGGAGATCTTATTTATATCTTACAGGTTACAAATTGCAATTATTAATATTGTACTTACAAACTTTTGAATATATTATTTTCAAGTTCTTCGTGGGAAGATTCGAGTGGAAATACTCCAAATCTTCTAAATCTAGCCCTATGAATTATATCTCAACCTTGTAGCCCTTCTGGGAAAAAGCACAACTAAATCATTTTCTAGTCCATCCACATGAAGAAGCACAATATGTTTACTCAACAATGCCTCAATGACCTACTTTTTGGACTATACAACATTCTACTTCACACAAATAAGGTGAACACATCTACATAAGAGCTTATAGACTTGGATGATATCGATCTCTATGATGACTAGACTGTGTAGGATGAGGAGACCCCTATGTTCATAGAGGACAATATTGCTAATTTAGAGAGGCAAGCCATGGAGAGCAAAGATGCAGCAAAGGTAAGAGAGTTTGGATTGGACAACATCACTATAGATGATATCCAACATGAGGTAAAGGAGGAATCACTGCCATCTAGTACCAAGGTGGTGTCACAGGTGCAATCTTCTGGGACAAATGAGGATTCGCAGCCAACTGCAAGGATTGGAACCTCCACCCAATTATTCGCTAGTACAAAGTGTTGATGTATTGCAGCGTCTGGATTATACTTCCAGCCTTGCACAACTTACAAGAAGAATGAAAAATTGAATGTAGCCTTTGGCTATTCAATTTTATATGCTTGAGACATCAAATTATAAGAAGGCTGACTTCATATAAATAATTGATGATCTTAATTGGGCCGACCTTACCTTGTATTTTGTAATTTAAGTATTTAATAAGGAAGGCCAACCTCCTTGTTGAGTTACCTCATCTTGTATATATATACAAGGTCATGTTTGTCATTTGATCACCCATTCTATCAAGAGGGAGTTCGCACTTTAGCAGCAGTCCGATTTCAAGAAGAAGACAGTCATTTGTATCTTGCATACTTAGAAGGAGGGCGAATATATTATCAAGCATTGGCCATTGTTGGGCTTGAGTTGTAAGCAGATTTCTGCTATTGTGTTATCATATATATAAGAGAATCATTTGCTGGGTTTTTCTCCCTCAAGAGGAGGGTTTTCCCAGGGTATCTTGTTGTGTTCATTGTCTTATGTGTTGCATTTTCTGTATACTTTCTTTCTGCATATCTGTTCTTAAAACAACAACACAAAGAAGAGAAATTTTTAAAATATTGTAATTTGTAACATGTTTGGACATGCGATTTCAAAGACAATCATCATAAATTCATGACAATTATCAACTAGTTGTTGTAACTGCATGATGATGCAATTTTGTACTCTATTTTCATTTGAATCTGATATAAGGCACTTCCCCCACATTTTATAGACCCATTTAGTACATTTATAACTATATTTTGCATAAAATTTGTGTTTAATTTGTAATATTAGAATTTTTTGAAGTTGTCAAGTTTTGCCAAGTCAGAAACTTTTTGTCTACTAAGTCCAAATCAAGTCATAGTTTGCAAAGTATGCCATATATATTAGTAACTCAATGGGACCCGATAAGGTCAGTTTTACAGCTTTACTGAATTCTTAACTGTGATAAAAGATTCATTTTCCTCATTACTTGGCATCTCTACCCATATTCCCTTTGTGAGTGTGAAACTGCACCTAAAGTACTTTATTTATGGTTATTGGAAACGTGGGAAAATATGCTACCCAAACTAAATCTTGTTAATTCAAAGTTCTTTAAAGTTTTGCCAGAATATTATGCGAGATAGTAGAAATGCCTCCCAATTATTCAACTATACTTGTTCATCCATACCTGGACTAGAAGGCGTGATGTTGCACTACAGATTTGTCCATTTGTCCAAAAACAGCCAAACATTGTCCATTCTACCGCTGTTTCAGAAATTCAATATTAGCATGTAAAAGAGAGACTACTTAAATGGAAAATGCACCATTACTGTAAGAAAACTACATATATATGAAGTATATTAATAAATCCAATTTGATGAACCTGACCTTCATAAAACAAAATGGCCCTTAACTCTCATCTGTATGTCATTGGCAACTATCATTTACGAATATAGAAGCTAATCAAATGTCATACTAGACTCAACCTTGTGAGTGGTGCACTCATTATGGAGAATAATTTTCTAATAGTAAGACCTTCAATACCATAAAATAGTGATATAAAGACCAAAATAAAAACATTCTCAACCTCAAAAATATACATGCAATGCAACATTATTTTCCCTAACATATTTATTCTTAGGACAGAAAAAAAATTAATAGATGGAGATATCTGCAGATAATAAATAGATAACAATGCAGAAGAGAAGTTTCAGAAAGATTTACCTTTATCAATGTCTACATCCTCAAACACAATAATTGGGCTTTTCCCACCGAGCTCCAAAGATACTGGCTGTTACAACATAAAATACCATTAAGACATTAAACACAAACCTAAAACAACAGTAGAGGATTCTAATTGCTGTTTGCAAACTGCCTATATGTGTAAGCTTATTTACTTAACTCCTTCAGCTCCAATGCATTAGAGAATCTAAGATTTAATTCCATGAATGTCTATTTAGCAGGCTAAGCTAATATATACTAGCAGATGTGAATTGTGCCAAATCATTTATTCTCCTTTCTACATTAAGTTTTGTCCATCACATGTAAACGAAAACTGCAGTAGCACACAAAAGTATAATTACTGTAGGATGAAATAATACAATAACACTGCAATAAAATGATCTCAAATTTTCATTATCTGATTCTACTTGAAATGCAAGTATACCATTCCAACAGAAAAAGACCGTAATGTGTGGCATTGTATCCTTCAAAAGCAAGAGTACCATGCATCAAACTAGCACCTTAGCTTTCTTAAATGTGACATAACAGAACATACCTCATGCTCAAATTCCAAAGGCATATATTAGAATATTACAATTATTGATAATTCAAATACCAGGCCAGGGTAAAGCCTTACATCTGCAGATGTATAGAAAGTTGATCTCAGGTCTACATTTTAAAACTACAACTCAACATGCTTAAGAACAATGATAACAGCCATATTCCTAGGAAGGTACACTACTCTTGAAAAGGAAAATACCTACTTGGACTGCCTGGTCCCATAAACCTTGCCTTCTGTCAGACACTTAACAAATGTGGTTGATATCTTAGGCCTCTCTAACTCAGCTATGGAACAGTACACAAAAATCTACAATCCACCTCAATGGTTTAGCATACCAAAAGACTGTTACAAAAATACTACTCTAACAATAGTAACCATACAATAATACAACAAAAAACATAAATCTAGCACTTTAACATTTTTATCATTTTTATTCTCCATTTCTTTTTTCTTTCAAAGCTAGGGTTTAAAGTGAGAAAAGATGACAGATTTGAGATTTCAAAATGCTGCTTCCTGCCCAGCCGAATAGATTTCAAAACGCCACTTCCCAGCCAGCCAAATGCAAACCCTGGTGGGGTTGACAATGCAGAGGAATCTAGGTCCAGGCTGCATCAAGCAACTAACTTAAAAAGGATGCAAGTCCCAAAATTCTATATGGTAATGGTATCTTGGTTTCTATAGATTTCAGCCCCTCCATTGCTGCTGCAGTAGGTCCTTTTGTGCCTGTTACTCCAAGCATGTTTTGGGAACAGCAAAAAGACCCTGCAATACTCAAGATGAAGCAGAGATTTCGAGGCATGTGCCAATTGAATCGGCTCATTACTCCTGTGAGCAACAGTCTTCAGATGAGATCCCCCAATCTCAGCATGCACTTTTCCAGGAAGCTATGGCAAATGTCATTAGTTCCTACACATCAAAGGTAACAGGCTCATCGGAGCTGCAACAGAAGATGGATATAATACCCTACTCTAGGCTTCATCTTATTATCTCCCAAGGGCAAGATGTTTTATCTGAAGAAGAAAGATACACCAAGCAAGTTTTGATCTGTAGGTTTGATTCCTTCTGGTCGAGTCTAGTTAATCTGCACAATTGGATAACAAATAAATGCAAAATGCATATTAGAGAAGCTATAGAAATTCATACAAGCACTCAAGTGTTGTTGTTTCACTATGTAAGTTTGTGGATGACAGGGACTACATTTTAGACAACGGTCCTTGGTTTTGGGACAGTCATGTGTTGCCAATCAAGCCTTGGGATCCAGCATTTAAACCAACTACAGAGATTTTTTCTGTTAGGTCAATCTGGGTTCGACTGTCTTATCTTCAGCTGCAATTTTGGGTTGATTCATGCTTCCAAGGTATTGCAAATGCTCTGGGTAAATTTACTACTATTGACCCAGCTACGGATGGCCTCCTTCACTCTATGATGGCCCGCATACAAGTAGAAATTGATATTTTGCATAAATGCCAAATGGAGTGTGCTTGCAGGTTGAAAATAGAGTATGAAAACAAGTATTAGATTATGAAAGATTTATGTTTCAATGTCATAAATGCTTCCAGATATGGCATATTGCTGCTTCTTGCAGACTGGTAAGTGTGACTTGGTAGAAAGGAGTTTGTATAGGGCTTTTATTGATAAATCAGCTAGAACCTGACTCTTCTGGAGATTTGGCTTGCTCCTCTCCCAAATCACCTTCAAAACAAACCATAAGAAATGCCTCAAAAGATATGGCTCGAAAGGAACAAGATGCTACAGTATCTACTTCAGAAGAAAGATTGATCTCTCCAGGGCTGAAGGTTGTGAATCCTATACCAATAGAAAAGGTAGGCAAAGCACCAGTTAAAGAGAAAGAAAAGTTTGTAGGTACACAGCCAGAACCAGTTGCAGCTGGTAATGTCATGATAGATTCCCCTGCCATCTCTAATTCTTCTTCAAGTAAGAAAACTTGTGTAAATGTCTTTGTCTAATTCACAGAACATTCCTTCCAAATCTACTGAGGCTTACGTTCCCATTCCTCAACTACTCAAAGTGAGCAAGACATCATGGCAGCAGATTTGAGTTATGCAGAAGAATGGGGCATTAGGGAATCAATCCTATAGATCAGATTAATCAGTCTCACTTAGCTTCTCTGGAATCTTCTAAATCTGAGGAAGAAGATGACGATATAGGATGGACTGAGGTGTTATCTAAGAAAATTCAGCCTGAAAACTGGAGAAGGGACATATGGTGCTTCAATCTCATAGGAAAAAATCAACTATTGGTCTCGTTTGTCTTAGCATTTCTTTTACGAGCCTGTCACATATGCATGGGTTTGGCATAGGAGTTTAGCATTGATTATAGTTTGCATGCTTTCATTGTTGGGCTGGAGCCCACTAAATCCCCAATATTTTAATCAAAAAAAGCCACAGTTCAAAAAAAATTAAGTTGAACTAACTTTTTTTGCTAGGGTTTTTGTTTGTGTAATTATGCATTTATTACACCTTATGTTAAGCTTATTTAGGTAATTCATTTACTTAGCTTTAGTTATGCTTTCTTTTTGGAGAGAGAGGTGTCACCTCATTCCTTGGGGGTCATACTTTCTGGAGATTTAGTTGTAATCTTCATCTCCTCTATTCTCTGTAAATGCAGCTTCATTGCATTTATTGTACACTTCCTAAATGTAATAGTTGAGTTTTGTTCATTGTATGTTGAGTATGAGTTAGATCTTTGAGAAACTAGCTTATTTATGAACAGCTTCAACTCATGTGTTTTTGGCTAGAGATTTATCACAATTATCTGATATCGTTTATAGTATCAGAGCATGTTTGTGCTGAGGCTAGTTTCATTTCCATTCTGTAAAAGTCATTTTTTGGGGATGTTTGTGACTGACTTTTTGCAAGTTTTCTTTCTAGGTGAATGCTGAAGCAAATCTAAGCTCACCACCATGTCCAAGATATCCAAAAAAGTTGGTTTGGCTTTTCTTTTCATCCAAATTAGACACTTAGAGCCAAAGCTAACAAAGTTTTAAGGTTGCTAGTTATCTTCTTTTTTTTTCAATTAACTTCTTATGGAAGCATGCTAGAGAAAATTTGAGGTCACTATTGCATCCAGAGCAGCATAAAACCTAAGGATTGCTAGTCAAATCATCCAAATCAAACAGCAATTCAAGAAGCACCAAGTTTTTCCAAGTTTGAGGAATTTGGGTGGCATTGAATTTGAGGATAATTTTTTTTGAAGCACAATGATGTTGCTCTGCCACCCAAGCACCACCATCGCTCTACCTTCACCACCAACATGTAGTCTATGCTCCACCACCTCCCAAGTGCTGGCATTGGTCATC
Organism: Sequoiadendron giganteum; assembly: GCA_007115665.2. Classification (NCBI taxonomy): domain Eukaryota; kingdom Viridiplantae; phylum Streptophyta; class Pinopsida; order Cupressales; family Cupressaceae; genus Sequoiadendron; species Sequoiadendron giganteum. The sequence goes on along the minus strand of CM021100.1, from coordinate 611,626,088 downwards.
TACCATTGCCATTGTTGACAATCATTATTGCATAGAAGACATAATATTCCAAATAAAATATTCTTTTGTCAAAATCTTTACAACCACTAGTTAAATAGGAACATTCCAATTTATAACAAAATATTTTTACACAGCACCATACCATCTGCTTAGTTAGTGTCATGTCACTTGCACATTCATCTGACATGTCAACTACCACACCACAATCATACATCCACATTAGTCAAGCTGTATAGCCCACATCAACACCAAACCATAAGCATGTGCATGCCATGTTAATATACCTACACAATCACCTACATGAGGCACTCCTTGCCTATAAGGATTTGCATTTTGATTTGACACCTTAACTTTAGAAGGCCTATTCCCAATCATGCAGACTATAATTGGGCTGAATTTTTTGAGTTTGGATATATTTTGAGTTGTTCTCACTTTGGGAGCTTCCAAAGCTTTATTCTTGTACATATGGACTCCTTTCTAAGTGTAAAATTTTAAAAATGTGATATTTTTTGTGTACTTCGCATTGGTACTCTTACTTTACTATCATTGTACCTGAGAAATGTACCTTCAACTTCTTATTTTGATTTTAACACTATAATATCCAAGACCAAATCACTACGTGAGCTTTCAAAGCTTTACTCTTGCACATATGGACTCCTTTCTAAGCGTCAAATTTTGAAACTGTGATAATTTTTGTCTACTTCGCATTGATACTCTTATTTTGCTGTCATTGTAACTGAGAAATGTACCTTCAACTTCTTGTTTTGACTTAAATAATATAATATCCAAGACCAAAATCACGTGTCTATAAACAGTTGATTTGGGAACAAACTATTCTCTAAAGAGTCAAATTTTGGAAGCTGCATCATTAAATCCATTCTAATTGCCTTTTAGCTTGTGTGCACAACACTAGGCACACCTTGTTACTATTTCTATGTGCATTCGTATTTGCATTTGCAATCCAACTGGATGGAACAAACTACTGCTCTTGGAGAGCACATTAGAGTCCCTTTTCAATCAACAAAGTTTCTACCTTTATCTTTAGCAACAAATTCCACCACCAACCAATTTGAGTAAGCTCAAGTGGCTCAATAATTGTGACATTTTTTGTGATCAACTTTGCCTGTCACTTTGCATAGGGTTTCTACATTCCATTGAGGACACAGAGTGCCCTTATACTTTTCAATTGACTATTTTGCGGTTATATGGTGATATTTCGCATGATGTTTCCATGGACGACACACTATCTAATGATACTAACAATTTTGCTGATGACAATGCAAAGTATTTCTTTGTAGAATCCTCCCCTCATCAAAGAGCCACATTTTTAGAATTCCTACTTGTGTAACATTTGTCATTTGTTTGTAGAATCCTACCTTGATAATTGTCCTCACTTCTTGTAGGACGTTATTTCTTTTCTTTGATAGGGTGGGCGGGGAGGGGTGTGGAATTTGGGGCGTGTTTTTGGAAATATTTCACCAACTAATTTATTGTGTGATCTACCTTGTCTTGTATATCCTCCTCTTTCAAGGGTTATAAGGGTACCTACAGCAAGCCCTCCTATTGTTCTAGCATTCCTCTTTTGGATGTTCCATCTCCATTTACTAGTTCATCTATGATGGCGACTTTTCCACAGATTCTATTTAGGATGTCTCTGCCACCTTATTCAAAGAAACAAATTCAAGACACTTTCTTGTTTCTCACATCATATCATCTTCTTGACTAGGAAGGCTTTCAACATGCAACTTCAACTATATATCTCTTCCCAAGGGAAGGAATGTTGTTTGATGCAAGTGGACCTTCTTTAGAATCTAGTATTGCACATCTTCATTCAATTCTATTGCATATTGGGGGGTCATGAGGTTGGTTAGTTTTGTACATGGATACCTAGCATGGCATTGTTTTGTCAAGACTGATTTAACCCACCTAAGTTGCGCTTTAGGGAGGTGTTATGTGTAGTTATGCATTTATTACACCTCATTCTCTGGGATTAATGTTTCTTGGAAAGTGAATGGTTATCCTCATCCCCTAATATTTTCTATAAATGCAACTTCATTGCATTTATTGTACACACTTAGTTTATGGAATAGCTGATTTTTGTTGAGTGCATGTTGAGTCTATGTTCTTTGAGCAACTAGGTTATTTCTGAATAGCTACAAGTCATTTGTTTATGGGCACAGATTTCATGCAATTATCTAAAATATTAAAATTTCCAACTTTGCAAATAGAGATGGTATCCTCAAGTATTTGTAGAAGTAGCAAGTCTAAGTACCACACTTGGCAGGATGGTGAATCAGATCCAAAATTAGGAATGGCAATATGCAATTATTGAGGCTTTCATTTATGAGGAAGCATTAATTGCCTCAAATATCACCCTATTGAATCTTTGTCCAAGATGTGCAATTGTGTATCCTAGTGGAACCAAAGATTACACAAGAGATCAAATCTCTCCTTGCTAGCTACAACAAGAAGAAAATAGAAAAGAAGAGTACAGCTGAGGCAATTGCAATTGCAATGATTTCTTCACCCACATTGCAAAGAGATCCAGTGGATTGGATTCACAAGGCTTCTTCGTTTGTCATAATAGTCTTGATGCAAACCTTTTCTCAAAGGTATTGCTTGGAACTAGGAGAGGCATCATCATATGAGGGTGGCTGCTACAAATTTTTGGTACTATATTAATAAGAAATTCCACAGTGCAAGGAACCCATATTGGCATTCAATGATCAATGCATTAATTGTTGCCAAAAAAGGGTTCAAGGCACTTATTCCACATAATTTGAGAGAACCCTTATTGTAGGAAATTGCAATAAACACTAAGGTAACAGGTAAAAATGAAAATTAATTAACCATTAAAAAGGTGGCACTATTTTGTCCTATGGGTGACAAGAACCAAATGTTGATCAAATTGTGAGTGGCTTTATGTGGATAGTTGGTGTTCTTAAAGTCAATTGATGCCTCCCACAAAATGAAAAATGTTAGGAGTTTGTGCAACATGTTAGAGGAGGTTGTCATGGAAGTGGGTGTCAAGAATGTCATCCAAGTTGTGACCAACAATGTAGCAATAGAAAGACTTCTTAAAAAGATGCACCCTACCTATTTTTGAAGCACTTGTGCCAACCTTCAGATTGTTCTTCTCCTTAAGGGCATAGGAAAGCTTGGATGGGTGAAAAACATGGTTCAAGAAGCAATAAACATCACCAAATACATCTGCAACCATCCTTAGGTGCTTGTGTCATTTGGAATCACACGCCTGCCAAAAACTTCATCATATTACAGAGCATTGCAGCATCACTAACGTCTCTTAACAAAAATGTTTATGAACACTAGATGGTTGGAATCTCCATATTTGAACAAGGCCAAAAGGGAAAGGGTCATGAAGACCATTTTTTATGATGTGTTTACCATATAGCATTATAATTACATGGCAACATGGCAACCTGAAAATCTAAATAGAATTCAATTAAACAAGTTTAAATTTAAAAAGAGAGAGACACAACGAATTTTACCCCAATATCCTAAACCCTAAAAATAGCATTTTTTTAAAAGACATGAAAAGGGGCAAAAACCTAAGTTTAACAGGTTTGACTCAGCACGGCCCAAACATCAGATGCTGATTAAACAGAGTAAATCAGATTTTATTCCCATTTTGTGCTTCTATGGTGTTTACCAAAAGCATGAATAAGATCCTTGAGGCAACTTTAAACTTAATATTTACAAACTAACAAAGTAATCAACAATATTACTTTCATTTTGTGCTTCTATGGTGTTTACCAAAAGCATGAATAAGATCCTTGAGGCAACTTTAAACTTAATATTTACAAACTAACAAAGTAATCAACAATATTACTTTCTAATTTTATAAAACTTATAAATTTTTAACTCTTAAGATTTTGCATTTACTTTCCACTTCTTGTTCTCAAACAATATTTTACTAAATTTGATTTTACAAATCCTTACTTTTTTTGTGACAACCTTTTGGTCAATGTTCTATAATTGGTGGATGGGGAACCCAATCAGTTATTTGTATGAGGCCATGGACAAAAGCAAGGATGCCATCCCACATTACTATGTGAAAGAAAAAAGGAAATAAAAACCCACTTAGCACAAAATTGATTAAAGGTAGAAAAAGCAACTTCAGCAGCACATACGTGCAACAACCTATTACTTGAATCCCAAGTTTTTCTAATCCAATTCCTTTAATGCCAATGAGATTATGGATAGTTTCAAACTTTCAACACATGCATAGAGAGGATAACACCAAACGAAACCTTTGAGAAAAAATTCTAAACAAGATGCAAATTTGCAAGGGTACAAAGGAGAGGTTTTTAAACCTCTATGCATTTGGAGAATGACCCAACAACTATGTTAAAAAAAATGAATATTTTAAAGTTCAATTGTAGTCTCATAGATAATAAACTTGTTTAATAAATGCAATTCTAGTTTACTTACAAAATTATAACTGTTCTCATTGCAAATTTATGGTGGGAAGATTGCGGGGCAAAAAACACTAAATTTTCAGCATTTTGTGCCAACCCTGTAACACTTTTAGATATGAACACACTCGAAACATGTTTGAGGCCCTTCACGTGAAGAAATACAACAACTTGACCCTAAAGCTCCTTAGTGACCTTATTTTTGTGTTGTGCAACCTTTATCATTGTGCCAAAAAGGTAGAGGAGACTAGTGATGCGATTGACTTCAATGACATCAATCCATATTTAGATTGGATGGCCAAGAACATGGGGCCCCTATTTTTCAAGGATATTTTTACTTTTGAGAGGTGTTTAAAAGGACGAGCACAAGCAAAAGTGGAAGCATCAGCAGGGGCTGAATTGGTGTAATGTCCCCATTTTAGGGTTCTCTTGCTTTGCAGTTGGAGGTGGTTTTCTGGGTTTGTATTTGCTTGATCAGAAGGGTGATTTGATGTTACCAACGAGCTCAAATGATTTAGAGGAGTTATTTGACACTCTCAAATGTTACTTTCGGCTTCTAGTTTGGGCTCCAAGATTCTTGGAGAGAGTGTCTATTTATAGTAAGTCACCTGATCGACACCATTCATCTTTATTTTTCATTGGGATCACTTTGGTGCAGTTAGTTTTCGATTCCAATGCATTCTGACAGTTCTGCAAAAATGAGTGTATTAATAGTTATATCTTAATTAAATTACTAAGGTTGCTTAAAATTAATTATAATGTTTAAAAAGGCCCTTAATATTATAGGTCGTCGGAACCGAGATGAGATGTCTTAAGTCATGGATGCATTAAACACGGACCTTGCGTGTCAAAATATTATTATTTTAATGAAAAGGTCATTTTCGGAAAAAAATGGATGTTTTAATTAAATTAGTGCATCTTAAAAAAAAAAGCTTCTGAAGACTCCAAGGAAAAAAAGTATAAAAGGGGTTTTTAGAGCTCATTTGGTCATTCTTGGATATTATTCTCACTTTCATTTTGGAAAGCTTTCTGAAAGCTTCTTTGGTCTGTGGGTTTGAAAACCCTAGGGCACCTAATTCGATAGTGCAACTATCTACCCTAGCTGGAAATTGCTTTGAAATCCATTCAGGGTTTCTGCAGATGTTTCAAAGCAAATTTAATGGTCACTTTTGTAAATGTAATCAGATCTTTCCTAATAGAAGGATTCTAATACCTAAGAGCAAAACTAAGTTTCAATCCTGAGTAAAACAATTATAAGTTTCAAATAAACTTTCAGAATTTCTTCTAACTTTGATTTCCAGATTTCCTTCTGTTGTACCCAAAATGAAATTTTTGGCATTCTGCTTAAATTAAGCTAAACAATGAAAAAATGCCATCAAAAGTATGTTTTAGGTCAAAACAAATATGAAGTCTTTGTGGGTTTCTGTCAAGGAACCTATGGTTAAAATTTTGAAAAAATGAAAATTAGGGTTTTACGCCCCTATTTTTAAGGAAACCCTTAAAAATAGGACCTTCCCGGAAATGAATGAAAATAATTCTGATAGGGTTAATTGCCTTCACGATCACACTGATCAAGTCAGAATCATCAAAAAAATTGTTATACTCTGGTGGGTCTATTTCTATTTTCAGGAACAAAGTTACGAGCTCCGCAGCCATTAATGGCAGATTGGCCAGTACCAGGTGCTGAAAGCTAAACCTCAAAAGCTTCAACGGAGAAGCCATGGCGGAAAAGGATGAAAATGATGTCGTTGAACGAAGGAGATTCTCAAAACGGAAAAGGCCAAAATTTGGCTAAGTCTGGAAGGTGCATGTTTTGTCTACCAAGGCAAAACACAGTCTACAGTGGCTAAAAGCGCCCCTCTTGAAGAAAGGCGCCCTTGGATCTCAGAGGGAAAATCAAATCATTTGGCACCTCCAACTTAGTCATCCTCTTCACTTTCATGCTAGCTCGACAACGAAACAATCAACAAGATCGTTTGATTCAGGGATCATTGACCAACCGTCAGCAAAGTATGGAGGATCCATTGACGACAGAGATGCCAAATCAGAGAGCTTCAAGGTAAATGCGCCCCTGCTGCCCAGGGGCGCCCCTCAGTTGCAGGCACCAAATGAATCCATAAGCAACAACTCTATACATGATATCTTTCCAGCTTCCTCCCAGCTGCGTGATCAATCTGACAGCAGGTTCACGAGACACGCCAAACGATCACGAGTTGAGGTCAAACAGAAAAAGCCAAAATTGAAGAATTGAAAAGACAAGCCAGAAAATGGCTAAAGCATGGCTAAAAGCGCCCCTCTTGAAAAAAGGCACCCTTTCTTGAAGGCATCCAGATTCAGTCAGAATCTTTACTACCTCGCAGGATGATCTTCTCAGCTATGACCAATCTCGCCAACGAAACCATCAGCAAGAACTTTTGACAAATCAATCATCTGATAGAGGAGGTCAAAGGCAAGCAGTTCACAGCATAATTAAAACCAGTCAAAAGCTAAAAGCGCCCTTGTCCCTTTAGTTTGAAAGACATAAACACATTGTCATCAACTGAGAAGTCAGTCATCCAATGCAGGACTGAGCTGGCTACTCGATGCATCATCAAGCAGAGTCATCCGACTCATCCATCAACAGGAACGTCAGATCAAAGCACAGAGGGTCTAAAAAGGCCAAAACGAAGAACAGTCAATGGAAATTGACTAAGGCACAGCCAAAAGTGCCCCTCTTGAAGAAAGGCGCCCTTCATTCTGGAGGTCCAAACTCAATTTTCTGAGTTAATCTCTCCCAGGCATATCTCATCAGGCTGATCCCATATCAACAACGAATCCATCAGCAACTACCGAAGAGCAACTGAGCAGCCAGGATAGAAGATCAAACAAAGGCACTTCAGCCTGCAAAAATGATCAAAAAATCCAAAAAGGAAGCCTAAGAAAGTCAAAAGCAAATGTTGACTTGAGTTAACAAATTTTGGAGGCAAAAAGAGGCCAAACACTCCACAATCAGTGGAAATCACCTTTTTGAACTCCAAATCAGACTCAATCATGAGTTGGATGCCCAATTGATGCTTGCAACTCCAAATTGACATATCAAAGCATCTAGGCATTCATTATTCATTATTTCTTTGCAGGTTGAGGAGCTCAAGAACGAATATTTTTCTTCTCCAACATTTTTGAAAATCTGACAGAAGGGTTTTCACCATTCTTCATATTTTTTGGAGATCTGTTGCATGGAGGGATTATTTATCAGAGTTTGCATCAAAAGGCATGATTCTTCCAAAGTGGCAGTTTATAACTTCCAATCCATCTTCTGTCTACTTCCTCTATTTCTGTCTATATTTCTTTGCATGTCACAGGAAATGACAAATAATCACAGATCTGGCCAACTGGGTATGATCAACACAGCTTTTTCAACAAAACCCACATGTTGAATTTTTCCAGAAAAAGTAGCCCTGCTGCCCCTATTTTTTAGGGTTTCCGGAAAAAGTCATAATATTGAAAAACGGACAAACTGGGTTTGTTTAGCTTTGAAGCACGAACAAAACCCATGTGTTGGATTTTTCCGAGAAAAATCACTTTCTGGTGCCTCGCTGCCTCTACCACCAAAGGGCTCTTGCATGTCAAAGAAAAACTCATTTTTCCGAATTTCTGACGATCTAGGTTTGTTTAGAGAATTATTCTCAACAAAACCCATGTCTCTGAATATTTCGTAAAAATTACCCCCGGTAAGGCTATTTTTAGCAGTTCTAGAAAAAGTTGTCTGAGCAGCATCATATGCACAGTCAATCTTCGAGGTTTTCAGAACGCAGTTCTCCCAAGACAAATACAAGACCAAAATGGTCTTACTCCATGATTTTCTGAAAACGACTGGCACCGATCTGCGTCGGGCACACCCAGAGGTCAATCTAGCCAGATTGACAAGCATAGAAACAAGTCCACAAGTTCCATAATGGTTTCACCTCATATATTTGATCACCTTCCAAGGCCAGTTTAGAGGATTGTAATCATTGGAATTTTACACATGCAGCAAGTTCATGTGCATTTCTGACGGTCGGAGTGATCATGGTCAAACTTCGCGGTTTCATCGTCAAGCTTCGCGGTTTCATCACACGACATTCTTCCATTGAGAAAGATCAAGGAAAACGTCAAAGCTGCAAAAGAACGCAGAAGGTAGTCATTCCCAACACAAAGCCGCCATCGGTTAATACTACACTACCTTCCACGTCAAAGTGGAAACACAAACAAAAAGAAAAGGAGTAACCCTCCTAAGGGAAGTAGAATAAAGGAGATGCATACATCAAGTTGCTGACAAGCGGTAAGCTGACGATTGACAGGGATGTAACGGTCTCCGTATGAAGAAGTCAACAAATGAACAAAAGCACTGTTGACCAATGGTGATGAGGTGTCAAACACCTCAAGAAGGACGTCCTACCCTCCAAAGTAGCAATAAATACAACTGAAGTCAACTTGATGCCCCTTTCCAAGTTGACTCCAGATCTCCACAGATCATGCATGTCAGATCCCACTAATCTAGGATGTTTAATTGACTCCCACGATTTGTGGATCTCAGATCTCCTTTAAAGGTGGATGTCTATTTTGGAGACATATTTGTAACATAAGTTCACTTTTAGTTAGGTGTCAGTCAATTGAGGTAGACTTCCAGTTTGACTTTTGTTTAGTTTCAATTAACTGAAGTAGATTTCCAGTTAACTGTTTGCTCACCTACTTTTAGACATAGAATAATATCTTGCTGATTGGCAAGAACTGTTTGTTAACTCAAGGAGATTTTAGGGTTGACTACTCCTTTGAGTTTCTATAAATAAGAGCCTTAGGTTCTTTATTTGTTTAACCTTTATTTACTAGCAAAATTGCTGCGCCGTTGCTGCCAGAGTTCGCTTGTTTATATCTGTTCACTCTTGGATGAGAGTTCGTTGGTTGATCGCAATTGTGCATGATTTCATGCCTTTGCTGTCCCGACCTTTGTAATTCTTTGAAGAACCTTGAAGAAATAAATCAGATGGTGCAAGCTTGATTGATCTAATTATTTGAGTTATTCAAAGTCTTGTTTTTAAATAGTGCATTGTTTCAATCTCCTCCTTGGACAGGTGTCGTCGCCTCCTTGGATATTTTGTCATCGATCATTATCGTTTGATGTTGTTTAATGATCTCTCTTGCAGCCTAGACTTTGGACAGGTGTCGTCACCTCCTCGGGAATCCTGTTAGAAAGGCCATCGTTCCTTGTTGTTTCCAGTGAGCTGCTTCCAAGCCTATACCTCGGATAGGGGTTCCTCCTCCTTGGCAAGTCTCAGATCCAGTTTACCGTAACGAGTGTTTGCTTGTATCGAGCCCTATCTTGGTATATATCTGAAGGTTCAGAGCCTCAGCCATATTCCATTGAGACGGAGGATTCAAGTGACCCAACCATACCATTTCACACCTACGCCCTCATGCTCTGTTTATCTTGAGGAGGTAGGATAGTCTAGAAGTTAGTTAGTCGTAGTTAAGATTTGCAGAAACCAGAGAAAAAGCTTAGCTATGGCGCATTGGTTTATGCACCCTTGTGTCCTACCGCTGAGTAAAAAAGATAGGAAATCTTAGTACACCCCTTTTTTATAGTATAAAATCAGCAAAGAGAGATCTTCCTCTCTATAATCCGAAGAGCATGTACTAACACACTTGCAATAGCTGTCCGTTTCCAATAAGCACTCCAGACGTGCTAATTGAAACACCAACACCTTCTAACTTAGATTTCCAAATTTTAGACTAAGTGTGAATGTGCTGATTGCAGAACATTATCTGATTTCTATGTTTGCATATCGATTGAGGAACCATCATAAATAAGGGAAGAAGTCTGCCCCTCCTAAGAGGCGCGCCTCATGAGAGGACGTGTCTCCACGAGTGGAGGCACGTCCACTCATGGGACGCGTCCCTTAGGATGCAATTGGTAATTACTCTCATTTACCATTTGTTAAGTATATACTCACACGTATATAATCTTCAGTATGATGGCGTATGACTTTCAAGAGAATTCCGATTTCACATGAATACAGAAAATCACGGGAATGATAGAATTTAATATGACTGTTCATAATTTCGATTTTAATTGATTCTTATAGAAATATCATAATCTGTATGATAGTTTCGATCACTCATGAATGACAGTGATACTTGCATCACTGTCATTCATATCTGACCGAAGCTACCATACATTAACACTCCCTCTTAGCTAGGGAAGATATTTCAAATCAAATAAGTCAAGATATCACCTTCACATGTGATATGATATGTTTTCTCAAAGTTGTCAAGTCACATGACATTCTTCATAACATTTCTCCACTCCCTCTTTAACTAGGAAGAATAACTTCCAAAAATGATATCACCTAACTCGTGATATCAAAAAATATGATATGCTTCTGAAAGTGTCGAGTCACATGACATTCTTCATACATATCTTCATTATGGTATGTGCACTGACATCAAGCCACATGATGTCTACCATAAATCATGGCATATCCATGGATATACTCACCCACCATGATCATCTCTTATGGATCACAATGACCTTCAGATATCAAGTCTCATGATATCCATCAAGGTGTCTAAGAGATACTATCATGACATGTCTAATAGATATCAAGCCATATGATATCTATTATGATAGTTTTATCATTGTAGAGTCGTCACTTTACAATGTCAAATACAAGTGTTCATTATCAGAAAGATCGTCACCTTTCAATAATGTACACAGGAGGGATAGGCCCATAAAATCATGGAGTCACTCACATGACACAAGAGTTTACACATTAAACATCTTTATATATTATAAACAATTTGCATTTCAAACATAAATAACAAATTACATTTCTACCATACCAAGTTTCTTCCTGAAGTGCTCTACCTTGATCCAGGAGAGAGGTTTGGTGAGAATGTTTGCAGTTTGATCATTTGTACTAATGTACTCCAACTGAATCACTTTCTTTTCCACCATATCTCTCACATAATGATAGGGAATTTCAATGTGTTTAGATCTGTCATGAAAGATAGGATTCACAGAGAGCTTTATACAACTCTGATTATCACAATGAATGATTGTAGGATTCAAGGGCTCACCAAAGAGTCCCACAATCAATTTACAAAGCCACACTACTTCTCTTGCCCCCATTGAGGCTGCAATGTATTCAGCTTCTGTTGAGCTCTATGCAACTGATGATTGTTTTCTACAAATCTAGGAGATCATTGTTGATCCCAAACTAAAATAGCATCCTGATGTACTTCTTCGATCAGTTACACTTCCAGCCCAATCTGAATCTGAATATCCATGTAGATCTAATGGATCATTCTTGTAATGAAGCCCATATCCAATGGTACCTTGAAGATATCTAAAGATAGGTTTTACAGCCATCAAGTGAATTTCCTTGGGTTCACACATGAATTGGCTGAGGGCATTTACAGCATAGCATATGTCAAGTCTGGTGTTAACCAGATACATCAAGGATCCAATCATCTGTCTGTAAAGGGTCGGATCTGCAGATTTGGATTCTGCTGCTACTTCTTTCAATTTGTGAAGGTTGGTTTCCATGGGTGTGGACATTGGTCTACAGTCCAACATTCCAAATCTTTTCTGAATGTCAATAGTATACTTCCCTTGATTTAGAATAATACCTTTTGATTTCTGCCATACTTCCAAACCGAGGAAGTAGTGAAGAATACCCAAGTCTTTCATGTCAAATTCAGAGATGAGATCTTGTTTCCCTTGAGTAATGAGGTGATCATCCCCTGTTATTAGTAGGTCATCAACATATAAAATAATTATAATCATATCACCTTTGATTACCTTAAAGTATAGATTGGAGTCAACATCGTTCTTGGAAAATCCTAATCCCAAGAGATAGTTGTCAATTCTTTCATACCAAACCCCGGGAGCCTGTTTAAGTCCATAGAGAGCTTTCTTGAGCCTGCACACATGAGAGTTAGATTTATGTATCACAAATCCTTCAAGCTGTTCCAGGTAGACTTCCTCTTCAATGGTTCCATTCAGGAAGGCAGTTTTCACATCCATTTGGTGGACCTTCCAACCTTTAGCTGCTGCAATGGCTAACACTGTTCTTACTGATGTATAGTGGGCAACTGGTGCAAATGTTTCTTCGTAATCAATGCCTTCCTTTTGAGAAAAACCTCTAGCCACGAAACGTGCTTTATGTTTTTCTATGCTGCCATCAGTAGCATGCTTGATTTTGAAGAGCCATTTAGAAGAAACAACAAATTTCTCTTTAGGTCTAGGCACTATGTCCCATACATCATTCTTTAGTATGGACTGGTACTCCTCTGTCATTGCATCCTTCCAAGCTTGATGTCTGAAGGCTTCTATAACATTGGTAGGTTCAGAGTTTATGAAGTTGTTCATTAAAGCAACATAGCTAGAGAATCGTTTGGGTCTTTTACTCTCCCTGAACGTTCCTTTAGGTGCTGCCAGATCCTCTGCTTCTTTGATCATCTTCCTGGCCCAAAGTGGTCTCTTTCTGCCAATGTCATTTGTGTCCTCATTTGAAGTGGTAGGAGGTTCAAGTGACATTTCCTCAGGATGCTCCCTCTGAATCTCAGGAGTAGGTTCCATTTCAGGTATCCTAGGGAAATAGGTTTCTGTTTCACTTGTACTTCTGGCCCTCTTGAATGCAATGTCTTCTTCGATGATGACATCTCTGCTCAACTCAATTTTTTTCTGCTCGGGTATGAGTATTCTATAAGCTTTGGAGTTTTCACTATAACCCACAAATACTCCCTTCTTTCCAGAAGGTTCTAGTTTGGACCTCTTCTCTTTGGGTACATGACTATAGACAGGGCAGCCAAAAATCCTAAGATGGCTAATGTCAGGTTTTAAACCGGTAAAGGCTTCTTCAGGAGTTTTGTTATCAAGATGAGAATGAGGACATTTATTTTGTATATAGACAGCAATCCTAGAGGCTTCTGCCCAGAAAGATGTTTCAATGTTTTGGTCCAGTAACATTGCCTTGGCAGCTTCTACAATGGTTTTGTTTTTCCTTTCAGCAACCCCATTTTGTTGAGGGTTGTAGGCAACAGTGAACTCCCTCTTAATTCCTGCACTCATGCAGAATTCTTTAAAAATCTCAGAGGTATATTCTTTCCCATTGTCTGTCCTTAGGGTTTTTATTTTCTTTCCGGAGAAGTTTTCAGTGAGGGCTTTAAACTCTTCGAACCTTTTAAGGATTTCTATTGACTCTTTGCATTTAAGGAAATAGATCCAGGTTTTCCTAGAGAAGTCATCTACAAATATGACATAATAGAGAAATCCTGCTTTAGAAGGTACATACATGGGTCCACAAAGATCAGAGTGAACCAATTCTAATACATTAAGGGTTTTACTTAGGCTATTTTGGAAGGATCCTTTAGTATTCTTTCCTAGGGCACAGCCTTTACAGGTTCCTTCATGAGATAGTTTTAGCTTGGGTAAGCCAGTAACAAGTTCTATCATAGAAGGTAGGGCACATAAATGAAGGTGACCTAGTCTTCTATGCCAGATTTCATTTGAGTCAATAGTGTCAAGAGTAAGTGCTTGTTTAACCTCAGTGCAAAGTTTGTAAAGGTACCCTTGCCTTATGCCTATGGTAAGAGCTTTCTTGATAGTTGAGTTTTTAGGCCACACTAGAACTTTACCATCCATAAATGTGACTCTGTAGCCATTGTCTTCAAGGGCAGAGATGGATATAAGATTTCTCTTAATTCCAGGTACAAATAGGACTCCAGAGAGTTGTAGAGAAATCCCAAATTTCAATTTGATGGAGCATGTTCCAACCCCTTTTACAGGGTATGCAGAATCATCTCCGATGGTTACTTCTTCATCAAATTTTTCAGTTAAGGAGTCTAGGTGTTCTCTGAACCCTGTGATGTGTCGGGATGATCAGCTAGCAATTACCCAATTTGAATGTTGTCAGAAACTTGATTAGAAAGGGCTGTGAAGAGCACAAGGTTCTCAACTTTCTTAAGGTTAGCCTCTGGTTTCCTAATATTTTCACTCATAAGTGATGCTAGATTATCTGCTCTTGAGAGATGTTTTTCTAATCTGATCACAATAGAGTCATAGACATTATGAAGAATGTGATGTGAACTAGATTTAGAAAATACGAATTTCTTTGAGCAATCTGATTTAAGATTTGATTTGGATTCGCACACCGTGGCTCTGATACCATGTAAATGTAATCAAATCTTTCCTAATAGAAGGATTCTAATACCTAAGAGCAAAACTAAGTTTCAATCTTGAGTAAAACAATTATAAGTTTCAAATAAACTTTCAGAATTTCTTCTAACTTTGATTTCCAGATTTCCTTCTAACTTCGATTTCCAGATTTTAGACTAAGTGTGAATGTGCTGATTGCAGAACATTATCTGATTTCTATGTTTGCATATCAATTGAGGAACCATCATAAATAAGGGAAGAAGTCCGCCCCTCCTAAGAGGCGCACCTCATGAGAGGGCGTGTCTCCACGAGTGGAGGCACGTCCACTCATGGGACGCGTCCCTTAGGATGCGGCTGGTAATTACTCTCATTTACCATTTGTTAAGTATATACTCACACGTATATAATCTTCAATATGATGGCGTATGACTTTCAAGAGAATTCCGATTTCACATGAATACAAAAAATCACGGGAATGATAGAATTTAATATGACTGTTCATAATTTCGATTTTAATTGATTCTTATAGAAATATCATAATCTGTATGATAGTTTCGATCACTCATGAATGACAGTGATATTTGCATCACTGTCATTCATATCTGACCGAAGCTACCATACATTAACAACTTTTAGCAACCAAATTTGAGAAGATAGATTGTTTCAGGTTTCAGTTTGTGCAAGGGTTGGAGTTTGAAGATAATATTAAGTTTCTGCTTCTTCTGGGTTATTTTCAGTATTCTGAGCACCATCTCTTTTTGAGTTTATTCACTCCATAAGCCACATCTTCACTTAGGGTTTGCTACATATTTCTTGAGGGCGTGGAAGATAGACTGCCCATATGCTGTGCCTGTGCCTTATGCTTGCAAGGACGTGTTTTCTGAGAGAAGGGCGCTGGAAATTGTGAGGATAGACAAAGGCAAGACCCACGACTCTGATGTTAGTCACAGAGGCATTTACTTAAGGCATTTGGAACCCCATTTGTGGTGTTTGGGATTACTCATACTGGAACTGTTGATGCTGGAAGTGAATCGCTTCATCTGGTGAAAAGACAATACTCGCCCATCTGTAAACCCTTCCATGAAGGTCGTGTGAAGCTGTTGCTGACGAGCTGGGTGGAAGAGACATTGATTTCTGAAGCTTACATTGAATCTGAGCAACATTAACAGCAGTTCGAACTCCATTTTGGCCTATGGCGTCTTCTAAACCAGGTCTGGATTATTTACTGTCCATTTCCTAACTGTTGTAGCTCAGTTTATTCTTGGAATAAGGGTTACCATTGCATTTCTAAGGTCTGAGTCCCAGTATGGTCGTATTTATGCTAATATGGTGTGTACCCTTTAATGCAATCTGCTGATATAAATTTCTATTAAGTCTGCAACGTTTTCTGAGAGCTGCTACACATATTTGGTGTCAAAATCAGTCTACATGAACCTTCAAGTGCTGTGCTAAATCTGTTATTACTAAATATCAGAACTGTGCATTGTAAAGAGCTGAAAGGTGTCAAATTGTTTGGTGAAAGAATATTGTTTCTAAGCAACATTGTAAGCTTCAGGTGGGAGTAAGACATGCTGTCTTATTCTGAGTTCTCTGCTATTGTAATCAGTACTGGAAATCATGCTTCAGCAGTCTTGAGTTATTACTTCAGTTGTGCATCGATTTAGTGTAGTCTTGCATTGAAATGATACAATAATATTGTATACTCAGACCTGCACTATAAGACATTGTAATCGGTCTTATCTTGCTCAGAATTTAGTGATATATCTGCTGTTACAGTCACTTCATATGCTGCTATGTAATGTAATGCCATACCATGAAGTGTGTGGGGTTTGATGAATAATATTGCAAGTCTGTTTCAGTCACTGTATACTCAGTTATCTATCATTTTCGAGCTGCGGTTCATTGTATGGCCAAAACCAGTGATGTGTCTTGCCTTGCATATGAGTCCATATTAAATCCCATCATATTTATTATAGCAATTTCTCAGGAAACTTTATCATGCAAAAATCAGTTTGTATTTACTTAATTGCCAAGTGATCTATGTCATATTAAGCACTTCGGAAAAAATTATTGTTCAGTTTGGCAAGGGACATTACAATTGGATGATAATATGCTTGAGAATGATATTGTTCATGAGAAGGAATCTTCACATCCAATTTAAGGGCACATGCCACAGCCAATGAGGAGCTTTAGTCCAGTATAAATTTGTAAAATATTTTATGGATTTGTAATTTTCTAAATGATTATCATTCATCATATCATATGTGCACCGCATTCCTTTTTTGTCTAAAACTATTAGAAAAAATGCCTGAATTCTCTAAATTTAGTATTTTCCTTGTTATTTAAGTTTATTAAATTATTTTATGCATTTATGTATTTTTAATATGTCAATTTTTGCCAAGTCCCAAGTCTGAGTTTTGTTGATGTTTTGGGATAGCTTTGGGAGGCATTACCCAGAAAAGATTCACATATAAGCTAGTTGGCCAAATCAAACAGTTATTGAATTTGCTGGGTTGGCTCAAGTGAAGAATGACGCCTGGATTTGTATATCTAGGAGAGAGACTCTCCTCATTCAAACATTCATTCATTCATTCGCCATTTTGTGATCAAGAAGAAGGTTCGCTACTCAAGAAGGAGGTTTGCTATTGCTCAGAATTTCGCACTACTTCAGTGTTGGGTTATACTATTGTACTCTGCCTATCTTGGCTGATTCTTAAGTGCTATTTTTTGCACTGTTGTACCTGATCTATTATTAGTGAAGTCATGCTGGGTTTTTCTGCCTTGAGTAGAAGGGTTTTCCCAGGAAAAAAAAATTTTGTTTCACTGTTCTGTCTTTATTTTTCTGCTTACTGTTCATATCTGATCCAAAAATTAACATGGTATCAGAGCCAAGGTTTAGGAAAAACTGATCAGATTTGACTAAGCATTGTGTGGAAGACAATTCTTTGTTTAGGCTAGTTACTCGGAAAAGAAGGTGGTGACCGATGTCAAGGTAGAAGATAGGATTGATGGAACTTCAACTCTTGGGAGTTTAGGGTACTCATTACCTTAGAAGAGAATGATCTTCTAGAATTCGTAGAAGCGGACATGCCTGAGCCGTCAGAAGACTCAAAGAAAATCTAGTGGAAGAAAAATGGTACGAAGGCTAGAAAGATCATGATAGACTCTGTGAAGGACCACCTAGTACCGATCATCTCCAAGATGAAGACAGCTAAAGAAATGTTTGATGTACTAAAAGGTTTGTATGAGATCAACAATACCAGCAAAGCCCTCACCCTAAGACAACAACTCCATCATGTAAAAAAGGCTAGAGGGGAGTCAGTCATTTCATTCTTTATGAAGACCTTTGATCTGAGAGATCAGTTGAGCACTATTAAGGATACAATTGCAAATAGGGATCTTGTTATATTGGCTCTAAATGGTCTTCCCCGGTCTTGGGAACCTTTCATTCAAAGCATCAGTGGGAGATCCAAGTTGCCCAAGTTTGATCACCTATGAGTTGACTGTATTCAGGAAGAAACCAGATTGGCAGCAAGAGGAAATGGACGAAACTCCCATAATGAAGAAAGTCAAGTTCTTGCTACACATGCTACGAGAGAAAGAGGCAAAGGAAGAGAAGGAAAAAGAGGCACCTTCAAGAGAAATAGAGACAAAAAAGAAGATTATGTCCCAGAATCGCAAAAAGAAGGATCTCTCTCATATTCAATGCTACAAGTGTGACAAGTATGGTCACTATGCCCGAGATTGTAAATTAAAGTTAAAGCAGCATGTTTCTACTGCAGACATTGACGAAGAGACATCTCAAAAGGAGTCAAGACATTCAAAAGACTATTCAGAAGAATTCCTATTCATCTTCGCTCTTTCAAGTAATGTACCAACTGACAGTGATACTTGGTTGATAGATAGTGGTGCTTCATGTCACATTACAAGCTACAGAGAGCATCTTATAGACTTAGTAGAGAAAGAGTCTAATTTACAAGTTATAATTGTAGATGATGCTAGTTATGTTGTAAAGGGAGCCGGGGCCACTTCCTTCCAACTAGACTCGGGTATCCCTCTTAAATTGAGTGATTTATTGTTCGTACCAAGGATCAAAAGCAACCTTATCTCCATTTCAGCCTTGGAGGACAAAGGGTACAAGGTTGCCTTCTCTGAAGGAAAGGTTCTTGCATAGCCCAAGAACTCCAGCATAAATTTAGCTCGTGTTATTGGTATTTGTTAGGAGAGGCTATACAAATTGTCAATACATCTAGTCCAGGCATTATTACACGGCTCTATCAGTCTGAGTGAGCTATGGTAGAGGAGACTTGCTCACTTACATTATAGAGCCCTTCCCACTATGGAGAAGATGGTTATTGGTCTTCTGAAGCTCAGTTTAGAGCATGATGGCATATGCAGAGGATGCGCACTTGGTAAGAATACCAAGAGTTCCTTCCATATGAGCAACAGTAGATCCAAGGAGATCTTAGATCTTATTCATTCAGATTTGTGTGGACCAATGATTGTGGCATCACTAAGTGGATTCTGGTACTATGTGACTTTCATCGATGATTATTCTCGAAAGACTTAGATTTACTTCTTGAAATCCAAGGAGTCTGAGGAAGTCCTTGATAGATTCTGAGAATTCAAGGCAAAAGTTGAGAACATGTCCGAGAAGAGGATTAAGGTTCTGAGATCAGATAATGGAGGGGAATACATTTCCGAAGGATTTCGTAATTTCTGCATTGAGGTAGGGATCAAGAGGGAGTTTTGTGTTTCATACAACCCTCAGCAAAATGGAGTTGCCGAAAGAAAGAACAGATCTATAGTAGAGGCAGCTAAGGCTATGATCCATGATTAGAGTTTGCAGAGTTTCCTATGGGCAGAGGCTTCCAGAACCGCAGTATATGTTCAGAACAGAAGTCCTCATCGGATATTGGGGAACATGACTCCAGAGGAGGCCTTCACAGGTGTGAAGCCTGAGGTTAGTCACTTGAGGATATTTGGTTGTCCTGTGTACATTCATGTGCCCAAGGACAAAAGAACAAAACTGGAACCTTCAGGCAAGAAGGGTATATTTGTGGGCTACAATGAGTCTTCAAGTTAGAATATATATCCCAGGACAAAAACAAATTGAGATCAGTTGGGATGTCTCCTTCGAAGAGGAGGTAGCCTTCAGGAGATCTAAAGGATATTACATGGAGATAGACGGTGAGGAGCAGGAGACTCCAAAGGATATGGATTCATCCCTCGATTATACTCTTGACATTCAAAGGGAGTCTAACAAACCAGTTGAGACTGTTGATCCTATAGAACCAACTGATGGGCCTATAGATATTGCCGTAGGTCGGAAGAGGCCCCTATGGGCTCAACAAACCATGCAGGGGGCAAAACAATATGCAGCTCCCCAAGGCACTTTTAAGGAGAGCAAGAGACCTTAGAAGTTCTCAGGTTATGTGGCATTGATGAGTCACATCATTGATTTTGAGCCTTCCAATTATGAGGAGGCATCTAACCAGCAAGAATGGAGAGATGCGATGACAGAAGAGTATCAGTCCATCATTAAAAATGATGTATGGGATGTTGTTCCGAGACCTAAAGGGAAGCCAGTAGTGACTTCCAAATGGCTCTACAAAATCAAGCATGCAGTTGATGGCAGCATTGAGAAACACAAGGCGAGATTTGTAGCAAGAGACATTTGCTCCTGTTGCTCGATACATTTCCATCAGGACAATTATTGCTATTGCCTCCGCCAAGGGCTAGAAGTTACATCAAATGGATGTAAAGACTGCATTTCTAAATGGTGTGATTGAGGAAGAAGTGTATATCGAACAACGAGACGGCTTTGTGATTCATGGGAAGGAGTCTCATGTGTGCAGATTGAAGAAGGCTTTGTACGGTCTTAAACAAGCACCTCATGCATGGTATGAAAGGATTGATAAATACTTGATGAGTTTGGGTTTCAACAAGAATGATGCAAATTCCAACCTTTATTTCAAGATTGTTGATGGTGAGGCCTTGATCTTAGTCCTTTATGTTGATGATCTATTTCTCATTGGAGCAGAGAAGCTCATTGTCCAATGTAAGGAGTTAGCCTCCAAGTTTGAGATGAAGGACCTTGGCCTTATGCATTACGTCCTAGGACTGGAAGTATGGCAGAAACCTGATGAGATCTTCCTAAATCAAGGGAAATACATTGTAGATATATTGAGAAGATTTGGGATGTTGGACTGTAAGTCCATGGCTACACCAATGGAGACAAATTTGAAGAAGTTGAATGACTCAGCTTCCAATTTAGATTTGGTAGATCCCACCATGTATAGACAATTGATCAGGTCATTGATGTACCTAGTCAACACCAGACCAAACATTTGTTTTGTAGTGAGTTCTCTCAGCCAGTTCATGTGTGAGCCAAGACAGATACATCCGGTTGCAGCAAAGCATGTACTAAGATACTTGTGTGGTACTGTGGGATATGGCTTGAGGTATGCTCCTAGTGGAGATCTGAGATTACAGGGCTATTCTGATTCTGACTCGGCTGGGAGTGTGGCTGATAGGAAGAGCACCTTTGGGTGTTGCTTCAGCTTGGGGTCTACTGTGATTTCTTGGTGTAGCAGGAGGCAATCCTCTGTGGCACTAAGCATAGCAAAGGTTGAGTATATTGCAGCATGTGTAGCAGCCCATGAAGCAGTATGGCTCTGAAAGCTCCTTGCAGGATTGTTTGGTTAGATGTTAGAGCCGACATTGATTCACTATGATAACCAGAGTTGTGTAAAGCTCTCAGTGAATCCTGTATTTCATGATAGGTCAAAGCATGTGGAGATCAAGTATCATTACATCAAAGACATGGTGCTGAGGAAAGCAATCCAGGTCCAGTATATTTGTACTAATGATCAAACGGTTGATATCCTCACCAAGCCTCTTTCCAGGGTAAAGTTTGTATACTTCTGAGACAAGCTTGGAGTGGTGGAGAATGTTGCCCTTGCTGAGAGGGAGTCACAGCATCATTAAGATATTCTCCCTATGTCAAGGGAATGGACAGAACGATGGACTGATTTGTCATAGCGTATATTTCTCTGAGATGGAGAAATATGAGGTGAAAGCCCTTGTAGTGTATATTTCTTTGAGACAGAGAAATATGAGGTGAAAGCCCTTGTACAGAACACATCTCTGAGACTAAGTTGTGCTTCCCACAATTGGGTGTAGCCATTGTGGACGTCATGTTGAGAGAGTCCATGACAAGACATGATACCTTTGAGTGGGACTCAAGGAAGACTTTCCTATGAATACCTTCCTAGCTAAGAGGGAGTGTTGATGTTTTGGGATAGCTTCGAAAGGCATTACCCAGAAAAGATTCACATATAAGCTAGTCGGCCAAATCATAAACAGTTATTGAATTTGTTGGGTCGGCTTAGTGAGGAATGACGCCTGGATTTGTATATATAGGAGAGAGACTCTCCTCATTCAAACATTCATTCATTCATTTGCCATTTTGTGATCAAGAAGAAGGTTCGCAACTCAAGGAGGTTCACTATTGCTTAGAAGTTCACACTACTTTAGTGCTAGGTTATATTATTGTACTCTGCCTATCTTGGCTGATTCTCAAGTGCTATTTTTTGCACTGTTGTACCTGATCTATTATTAGTGAAGGCTTGTTGGGTTTTTCTCCCTTCAGAAGAAGGGTTTTCCCAGGATAAAAATTTCGTGTTCACTATTCTATCTTTATTTTTCTGCTTACTGTTCATTCCAAAAATTAACAAGTTTTAAAACTATGCATAAAACAAAAATAGAAAATATTGAACAACAGAAAATGAATATGCAGAAACACTAACCCCTAATTGCCGGAGTGGATTGCACCTGCCAATCTTGTTGTAACACAAGAGTACTCACACAATAGCTTTCCCTTACTATATGCTCAATGCAAAAGGACATCCAAACTAACACATGACTGTACCCTTCACAAGTTCTAACTAGATCAAATATGACTTAAATAATAACAATAAGACTAGGGACTAAGTATTAAACATTAACTTCATATCAGAGGACAGCATTTCAAACCTGTTATGATCTCATGATAACATTTTCCAATTAAGCCTAGTGTAAAATCAATAAAACCAGACACACAATCAATAAAGACAAAGAAAAGTGTTGAAAAAGAATATTTTAGTAAAAGGAAACACTCTAAAATAATCGCACATCATGTCACAATGTGTTGGTTTTAACGAACACTTATATAAATGTAAGAACCCACCACCTGGTGGACTCTAACCAAAACCAATTTTCTGCCTTCGTTTGATAACTTGGTTTTACAAATCAATGTTTATTTGATAGATGTTTGAATACTTTGCCAAGATAGGATAAAATGAATACACATATACCAATTGCCACGAAAATATGCTTAATAATAAAATTTCAGTCACAAATCTGATTATATGAATTTGCATACACAGTATATGGATATACATTCTAGAAATCAGATTTATATGAATTTACATTTGCAAAACATTCATATACATATATCCAATGCAGTTCTTAACAACTTTAGCATAGCAAAGTCATACACGAATTCTTTAGCAGCATAAGAAACAAATCTGAAAACAATTATCAATAGGCTGAAATCTGTAGCAGCAATCTGATCTGCAACTAATAAACCTTCAAATGCTGCTCCAAACCCTTGTATTAGCTTCTCTAAAAGGCCACAACACTATAGCTTTACTGTAGCGATAACTGTAGCATTCACTGTAGCAATTACTGTTCACGCGCACTGTAGCGATAACTGTTCATGTGCACTGTAGCATTTTCTGATCTACAGTTAATCAATCTACAAAACCCTTTTTAAAACTTCACCAATTTGCACAAATTCGACTTTTGTATGAAGCCAACTAGAAGAGCAATCTTAAGCTGATCTTTCACAACTTCAAAAAGCTAGACTAAGAAGAGGTATCGTTCTCCAAAGCCTGGAATGACTGAAATCTGCAAAAACCCTTGTTTCCCAAACTCCAAAGTTCTCTAAGAAGAAAAGACAAATTAGAATAATCATCAACATAATGAGTTCGATTTGCCTTTGAAACATTAAATACTTCTCTTCACAAGTTCGACCCCAAAAAGCATTTTAATAATGATTTAAATGATAATTAAATTCGCCTCTTTGACTTAGGCTATTTAATTAATAAATGGCATCCCCTTTATAAATGAATAATAAATATTCATTTAATAATACTATCGCTCCTTTATTATAAAGTCATTTAATACTTTATAATAAGCCATTTAATAATTAACCACTTTAATATTTCACTTAAAATGACTTTATAAAGTCGTAATCATAATCATTTAATTATTATTAAATGCTCCATCATTCTCCGTTTATTCAACAAACTGCCAACTGGGTCGAAACTGAGATAGCCAACAAAGCCAGGTGCCCTGCCAGAAATAGTAACCCTGATGACCTGACTTACTATAAATAGTAAGTGCCTAAATATCACTCTGTAAGCCTCTGCAAAAGCCCAAACCTGAATCAACTGATGGAGTAATGTCCCAAACCATCGAGTAACTGCCACAAAGGACCCTCTATCCATAATTGTCAGCCTATGAGGGTCAATGATAGGCTAAACCGTCTGCAAGACATGATCATGCTAGAAAGGGGACATGATAAAGTTTCTTTCAGTGACTGGGTTGAGAGACACCTGGTCTCCCACAGTGGTAATGTCCCCTTTCTAGCATGATCATGTCTTGCAAACACACAATCAATAAGGACAAAGAAAAGTGTTGAAAAAGAATATTTTAGTAAAAGGAAACACTCTAAAATAATCGCACATCATGTCACAATGTGTTGGTTTTAACTAACACTTATATAAAACACTTGACCTAACAAACCAGCAAGGCATAGTGCTAGCATAATCAAGACTAATCTCAAAGACATTAATCTGACAAATACATTAACTCCAAAGACAAATTTGTACTTCAGAAATTCATTTGCCAATTAGACATAAGAGTTGGTTGGATAGTGCAGGTGTTAAATTTTAGGCAAATAGCAGCACCATCCTCGTTGCCAATTATTTTTTCAGTCTTTCATGTTTAGATAATGACCAAATTGCACAACCCAAGCATATTTAACCATAGTGTTGCACAAATTAATTTTTTGATAAAAGAAGAGTCTGATATAGCAACTTAACACCATGTCACATCCTCTTGGTCATGACCCAATCTTACGCAGAGCACTTGGTCTAACAATCCAATATGGCATAAAGCCAACACAATCAATGCATTAAGCTGACAAACAAATATTGAACTCCAACAAACAAATTTAAAGATCAGAAATCTATTTGCCAATTAGACAAGAGATTCTTTAGATACTAAACATGTTACATTTTAGGTAAATAGCAGCACCAACCTCATTCCCAATTAATTTTTTGTCTCTATTATTCAGACCATAATTTTAAAAAAAGCAACTCAACAAAACTTGGTAGACCCAATTTTGGCTCGAACTCAATGGCTTGGCAAAAACTCAGGAAAACATGGAAAGTCTTAAAAAATACTTAAATTCATTAAAGAAACAGAAATTTCATGCAAAATAAACTAACAGAACATATGAAATGAGTTTGTAGAATGTTGGGTTAAGTGTTTTCTATTAGATTTGAATAAAAAACTACATTATCTCATCAACATGCAAACACAATAGCAGATAATATGATATGAATCACATGATTGAAAATAAACAAAAATTACAATTCCATGCAACTTACAACAATTTATTTCTCTTCAATCAGTTGCAGCTCCACCATTGAACAAAAAGGTAACGACTCCTCAAGATCACCATCGTCTCCAGCCATGACACCATCCAATCCAACACATCCTACTTCTACTTCTACTGCACCCTCCTTTGCTTGCATTTCAAAATCAGAAATTCTTGTCTTCTGTAAACATGGAATCTTCATCCTAAATAGTCTAATCACTACATCGATCAATGTCATCCAAGTCAATCAAGCCATGACTATTTGAGCTCTTCACCTATGTTCAGTGAAGGTGAAGATTATATTGCAAGAAAATGAGATCATTGAAGCACTTTTGTGTCAATTTGTTGCACTTTTTCATGTGAATGGCATCAAATAAGCTCCACTTGTGCTCACATTTGAACGTGCTAAAAGTTTGGGAAAAAACTTAGGGTGCTAGTTTTTCAAGATTTGAGCTTTTTTCACCCCCATCTTCCGACCAAGAAACCACAAACAAGGCGTTTACAAGTTCGTAAGTAAGCAATAACTACACACATTAATCATTTGAAGTGAAGCAAAGTGAAGACTAAAATTTTCTTGTCATTTGGTGCTTGGGTAGTTCTCCCTCGAACAGCTAGTGGGAACAAGAAGAGCCTCCCTTCTACATGCTTGTACCTTGGCAACTCTCCAATAATTAAGTCCATAATGTCTTCCTTTGGCATCATCCTCTCAATGCATGTTGTGAGGCCCTACGTAAGTTCTCCATTAGTCCTAAGTCTTCTATATAGAGAAATTTGGGGTTAAGGTCTTCACTCAAGTTACTGAAGTTGATTATTCCACATTTGATCAACAATGTTGCTAATGGATTTGAATTTTATTTTATCTCCCCTATAACACTTTTGGATGGCTTCCTTAGCCTTGTCCATGAACCCATACAAGTACCCATTGGGTTTTGCTCACCATCCACCAAACACAAAACCTAAACTAAAGAATCTGACAACTACAAACAAATTAATGTTGCAATTGAAAACTAAACAATATCTAGTAATTATAATTTAGAAAAAATCAACTTAAAAGATACAATTTAAAATTTGAATAGAACTTTACAGTTACCTTGATGATCTCATTAGCTTTCCTTATGAAGAAATGATCAAAAATTGTATTTTCAACCCCCTCTCCGTCTATCTTATTCAAATAAAAATATCTGCCCTTTGTTGGCTCATAAACATCTACTTCAAAGGTGTTCATAAATCATAAATGCTCTAGAAGGCGATGAAGTTAGCCACGAACTATAGTATCTGCTTGCACAAATGCCTTTCCACTAGTGTGCTCTCTCATCAACCTAAGCACCCAAGGGTGATTATAAATGTACTTGAGGATCTTCCTTGCATCTTCCACCTCATATTTTTCCAAATCAAATCTGTCTATGTCCTCCAACAAAGAATCAAGGTAATGAGGAACACAAGGACTCCAAAAAAGTGTTAGGTGCCTCTCCTCAAGTAGTCTAGGGCGTGAGGTCCATTGAGATTTTGAGTTGAATGTTGGAGGAG
This sequence comes from Sequoiadendron giganteum, assembly GCA_007115665.2. Taxonomy (NCBI): domain Eukaryota; kingdom Viridiplantae; phylum Streptophyta; class Pinopsida; order Cupressales; family Cupressaceae; genus Sequoiadendron; species Sequoiadendron giganteum. The sequence goes on along the minus strand of CM021100.1, from coordinate 611,599,237 downwards.
GTTGTCTTAGAGGTTCACATGCAAAATGTGGTCCAAGTTGTGACCAATAATGCAACAATGCATGTGGTGATAGGGAGACTACATACTCATCAACTTTTAGAGGCTTCAAATGGTTATATGGTGTACTTGAGGTCCATTGATGCCTCCAACAATGCATCAATAACATTTGGTTCCTTATATCTATCCACCCATCCAATAATATAGTATATTATTCCTTTTGCTCTTCCACGATCATTTTTGTATTTGCCACTACTTTTTAGAGCAACAACCTACTTGATCCATGTGGACTAAGTGTCTCGAACCGTTTCCCTACAATGTTCAAGGTTAGAAACCAAATTCTCCCAATAAGGGCTTCTTGCCACATTAAATAAATGGTTGTTGTAGTGATGAAAATTTGCACAAATTGTGGTTGTTTTATCGTGATTCTCCTTGTTCCGTGAACTTCTATGTGAAGGTTGTGAAGTGAGCATATTTCATAGAACAAAAAATTTGTGGACCATGAGAGGAGCGCACAATCTCTATATTTGCATCTGCCTCTAATTCTCATGCCATGTTAGGAGTCATCATTGTTGCAATGGTTGTGGTTGTTCTCATCTCCAAATTTTATTGCTCTATCAAAGCAAGGGTCGAGTTTGCCTCCTAGATACAACCTCCAACTCAATGTTTGGACACGATTTGACATTGCACCTAGCAATCCATGCAAGGTAGCATTTGAGGTGATTGATGTCTCCACTCAGCTTCAATCCACAATAGATGCAAATGACCAATCCCAATATTGGTCCTGTTGTCCCATGGTTCGAAGCAGCATCCCTATTGCAAACGACTAGGCTTCCACTTCTTAAATGCCACTAGATACAAAGTATAAACCCTTGCATTGAGAAAATCCAAAAACAACTTTGATTGCTACAACCTGCAAACAATAGCATTGAAAAACATATACAAATGTGATTGCTACAGAAACCTAGATAGCATAGATTAATTTGAATGCACATATGAAACATAAATGTACATGTAAAAAATAACATTTCTAAATGCCTGGGAAGAATTTTGAAATTTAAAACAAAACTACGAAAAAATGTGAAAAACAAAAAACATAGCTGAAAGAGCTTCGAAAATCTCCAAATCTTGCTTCCACAATCACCTATCGCCATAAGAAGAGATCAAAGTAATATGATCATCATGTGAATGAGAAGGGAATCTTTGAGGGCTTAAATAGTTAAATCGCATTTTTTTCTGAAAATAGGTCATGTCTCGTGTGCAAACTATGTCCATGAGCTTCTCCTCCAAACTTGCCAATTACTCATCCCAAGCTTTGATTTAGAACTAACCAAAACTCACCCAAGAATAAATGGGCAAGTTTTTCAACAAAGTATTTATCTTGCAAGTGCTCAGTGAGTTCTAGAACTATAGTACAAACAATAATCAAATAGCACAGCCCTAGCATATTTTCAATCCTTCTAGGTGCCACTTCTTGATTTCTGTTCCTTTTACATCTCTTGGCATCCCAAAATTGCATTGTTTTTATTCAGATCTTTCTTTTGATTTTCCTTATTAGAAGTCCTTCACTAGATATACCATGGATGTCATAGCCATTTTATTTGTACTCTTTTGCAATAACCGTAGCTATATTTAGCCTTTACTGGACATTATAATTTATGTCCAAATAAATTATTTACTAAGTGGGTCAATTGTCTTGATGTCATGTAACATCATCCTACTTGCTTCAAACCGTTTCTTAGGGCCTCATGCAGAGACAAAACAACAAACAATTGAATTAACTCTTCAACCCATATTTTGAATTAGATTCCCATATATCTCTCTGTAAATTCAAACACTTCATGAACATCAATTATTTCCTCTTCTTCCATCTCCTTTCTATGTTTAGTAGGGCATAGAATATATATAACTTAGAGAAAATCCCTGAAGAAAAGCCACAAATGTTTGCAAATTCATCTGCATGGTGCTAGAATGAGCAAAAGAATTTTTTTTAAATTCCATTTGCTTAGAAAATTGAATGTATTGTTTACCTTTATAACTTGGGCTGCAGCAGTCATGACTGCTCTACCTGTCGCAGTGCTTCCAGTAAATGCAACCTGGTAGAAACAAGAATATAAAATAGTCTTCAGGAGGAAAATGAGGAAAAGTAAGGAGACACTATTGTTGCTGAAGACAGCAAATGCAACAATAGAAGAATAGTGTCCAGGACTTCAGGGTAATCGTTAAGGAGGAAACACTTTTTGTGACACGATGCATTAGAACTCCATCCACAAAATAATGGAAGATGAAAACCAGATAAAAGATGCTAAACCTTGTCCACATCTGGATGTGCTGCCAATGGCGCACCAGCTTCACGACCCAGCCCAGTAATAATGTTCAACACCCCAGGAGGAAGCCCTACTTCCTTGCATATAGAACCTAGCTCCAAACATGTTCTGAACAAATATAAAAAGTTCTTCTTCAAAGAATATTCCTAAACTCTAAGTATCTTAATGCCTCATAAATGAAATTTCTTACACAGATGAAAGCTCTGAAGGCTTTAGTATAGCAGTGCACCCTGCTGCAAGGGCTGGAGCAACCTTCCATGTTGCCATTAAAAGAGGATAATTCCTACAATAAAAGAAAATAATGAGATTTTTGACTTGAACAATATCTGATTTTGAAGTTTATGTGCATTTGTCTAAACATTACCAAAGGGCATATATAAATGGAATAGTAGCACAAGCTACCAGAAGTATAAAAGGAAGCAAATAACTAACAGGACATATTATTCTAACTATAAAATCTAATAGTGATGCACTCAACCAAATTAATGACAACAAATGTAACAAGGAAGACTTTTTGTTGCAGTTTTTCATAGGTAAATAATTAACTCAAACATAAACCAATTCCAAGTAATTTATTTATATATCATATGCATTTATGATTGGGTATCCCTCAAGATTAATAGTTTTTTCGACCACATATAAGATTCTAAATTTGTTCTATACATGATTAACTCAAATGTAGCACTTGTAAAACATTGTTTCTGGATGGAACATGAAAAATCAATAACTCATTCCAGACTCCAAACTAGCTTTGTTGTTCATCTTTAATTAAATGTATTAAGGAATTCTATATTCCACTCCATCTTATCCCATCATCACTGTTTAGATTTTCAGGATTCTTTTCTTTCTCAAGAGTTTGTCTCACCCTCCACGTTATATAAAAATCAACTTAAGCAGCTAATTTAGTATGCTGGGCCCATAAAAGATACCTAAATTTCAGGGAATTCTCTATAAGTAACAATTTATCCACAATAATATATTGCGCTTTCTTGCTCCCACATTCCTATCTCTCTAGAGTATAATCTCCCATAAGAACATGGGATCAAGAAATTGAGTTTAGCCCTTCAACTATGAATTTTGAGAATCATTATATTTATCAAGCATGTTCCTAAGAGTATAGTGGGAAAAGGTTGCTCTAAAATCATGTTTTCAAATGATTTTGCTAGATCCTTGTATGTAGGGAAGGGAGGCTTGTAGACAATATGAGAAAGAGAAACCTGGATATTTTGTAGGAAGAGTTGCTTCCCCATATCCCAGGATTCTTTGTATCATTCTTGAATCTTTATCTTCTTATCAAAATGTTTGAAACTAAATTTGTGACATCTCGAATTGATCTGTTGTCATAAAGCTTGCTAATATATGTATAGAACTTGACATGTATTTCACTTCCTTATCAATGTGAGAACACTGGTGTATCATCTGAAACTTAGTATAGGGTCCTCCCCTTTGAGTGGCTTGTGTTCCATGTATTTTTCTCTACTCAGATTTTTGCACTGAACAATTAAGTTCTTTCTTCATTATGCAGCTTTGAACTATTCAGTCATTCATTTGTAAAATTCAAATCTAACCATGGAATCCAGTATCAGATTCCAATTGCTGTAATTTGAGTGTTAGAGGTCCATCTTTGACAAACCTTAGTTGAACTGGGGATATGATTTTTGGCAGCAAAGGACAGATCATGTTTATAATTATTATTGAAATTATAGTTCGCAAACTTGGCAACTCACTGAGTACTCTCAAGTTTTTTTGCTCAGCAAGTGATCACATGTTTAACTCGCCACCCAAATTTTTTGAAAAACTCACCAAGTTTTTGGTGAGTTTTTGGCGAGTTTTTGGAGTGTGTAACCCACATGTTTTTCTGTGATTTTGACACTTATCCTGCAGCAAGTTTGAGCAAAAAACTCGTTGCAGACAGGATAAGCATCAAAATCACAGAAAAAAACATGAATTAGACATTTTAAAGACTAAACCCCCACGAGGTGCACTGCCCCTTGACCACACTGGGGGCATTGCCCCCACCAAACTCATTTGACACATTTTGTAGTTGTATTTTGCATAAAAATTTATATTTTTTTCAAAAACTTATGATGTGTTTTTTAAGTGCCAACTTTTCCTGAACTTTTGCCAAGTACTCTCCAAGTCCGGGTCTGTGAACTATGATTGAAATTATGAACTATTTTATGTGATGACATGTCAGCAGGTCTAAGGTATCAGCATCTGCCTTTTTGTTTTTAACTCATTAATTTTGTTAATGCATTTAGACCTATTTTTGCCATACTAACTCCTATTTGGCATCGAGCATAACTTTCTTTATGTTGTCCCAGAATTCTTACAAGAATTGATCAGAAAGCCATTTGATCCTAGGACCTTATGCCTTCCTAACAAGAAGAACAGACTCGCAGCTTTTTCTTTAGTTATCAGGTATGTAAACTTGGCATTTTTTCTTCTTCAATACTCAATATTTGCTATTCTAAAACACATTTCCAATTGTGGTTGTCCATATTGCAGTACACTTTTAAAAACAAACTTTACAAAAACATTGTTGCTAGCTGATGTATTTCATCCATATTTTGAATTTTCCAGTCTTTCCTTCTAGGGTTTTTAGCTCATTGATGTTGCTTGTGTTTTTTCTTAGGACTATTATATGAAATAATTTAGTATTGATGTCCCCTACTTTCATCCATATGGCTCTGGATTTCTTCCTCCAGTTGATTGCTCTATTCTGCAATCACAAACTACAAATCTGTGCCATTCAATGCAAACTATTTTATTTTTCTTTATGATGTGAGCATCATATTCTACAGAGAATATAATGGAATAAATGGAAGACCATGAAGAAGAGAAAACTGAAGCTTGCTGCATGATAATGACATGGTGTTCACTTGGAGAAACAGTACAGAAAATCTGAAAGACGCTAGATTTCTTCTATTTTGAGAAAAACCAAGGATAATATTGAATATTTACATAACAAAATTTTCATTCTGCAAAGGCATTTATAGCAGGCTGGTGTGATTTCTTAAGAGTATGAATTCCTGTATTCTATCCAACAAAATACTGTCTGATTTACCAATGTCTGCACATATGATGACAATGAAAGAGCCACTCCCAAAAAATAAAGGAGTTAAGCGAGAGCTTAGACCCATTCAAGAAACTATAGTTGACTTGCTAAAAACCATATTGCAAACAATCATCAATTTAAAATTAAAAGATAGAGAAAGAAAAAGAAAATTATATTAATAGTTAATGTTCATGAATGACTAAACTTAGTCAATGGGACTCCAAAGTATGGTAAGTTAGAATAACCAATTAGGAGCACTAATAGATACAAGCAAAGTCTACTTTTTCTTGTGCAGAATAATTGAGATGAAATGTTCCCCTTAATTTTTTCCTTTGTTTTCAGTTCACAACAATGCAATCATGCACCCATTAAGAATTAGCTCCAAACCAAAACATAGCTGAAACAACTCTAACCAAGAATGCGCCCTAAAACCACTTAAGAAGGAAGGGCGGGCATATGGTCAGAGGATCCCTAGGATCAAATAATTTGATAACAACTGAAAATAAAGAGCTAAACTCGACACCAAGAATGTGCACGCAAGATCTTTTTGCAAAGCAAGGTGCTAACATATGGTGGAGTGCTAGCTATTAAACTGAAATTAAACTTCTTCTGTTGATGCAAGCATCCACGAGCGGTGGGAATACTCCACTTATTCAGTGGGTGTGATTATTACAATTATTTCAAAGCGGCAAGCCAGCCAATTAATCTCACTTCCACTTAGTACTACTAATCAACTTACAAACAATTGTCAAACAGCTGCAATAAGTCAAAGATAAGCTTTTTAAACAAGCAATGGTTAGAGTATCACTTCCTCTTAACATTTACAATTTGAATTGATGAAGAATTGAAGCACAAATCAGCATGATAATAAACTTAACTAATCTGATCAGAAATAGAAGGTACAGAAAATCAGACCAGCAAGCTATGACTTCACCAAAATGGACGAAACTCCTCTAAATCAGCTCGGGATGCCTCCAAACCACAGTCAATCAATAGCTAGAAGCAAGGCATCCAAACTCCAATGAAAACTCGAGCTAGAAACAAATGGAAACAGAAGGCACGAATTCCAATGCAAACACCAAATGGTACAATCCCTCAAGGAGGTCGACTTTCTCTCAAAAATCAGAAACTTGATAATCTGCAAATTTGCAGAAAAGGGCACCCTCCACAGTTGAACAACTTGGGCCAATACCCAGAATGAAACAAAAATCTATGATGAAGCTATGAGCAGAAATTAGCTTCAGCCATGGCAAATCAGCAACTCAAAAAACATGCTTTACTTCAGCAACCTGTTTGAGATCATCAATTTGAAGCTCCATCTGCACTCCAAGGTGAAGTACAGTCACAATGATCCACCTAGGAAGCCATAGTTTTAGACCCGAAGGATGGATTGAATTCGCTAAGCTCCCCCTTAGCCAAGTTTTGGATTCAAACCAGCAACATAACTTTACTTTCAATTTTCCAAGATCCGAATGAATGAGCAAAGCACCAATAAATAAGCTTCAATTAGCAAAATGAAGCAATCTGTAACTCCCAACAAGAAACTGTTCAATTCCTCCGAGGGACGCCACCCTTTAGCATTTACTTTATTTAAAATATCAAAACATTCTCTATTAGGCGTCCATTTCAAAATGCAATAATAAACATTTAAATGCTTATGAAAATCGACCCCCCTAATGTCCCCTTCATTAAAACAACTTAAAGTCATCAAGCCTAAGCATGGGGTACAACTTTTAAGATATGAAAATTGACTAAGTCTGGGACTCAGTCCAAGGAGGGATAGAAGCCAAAACCAAAGCCAACACTCAAACTGATTCTACCAGAAATAGAATGATGACCTGAGCAGAACTGGTGATGGTGCCACTGTCACAAATAGACTTACTAAAAATAGCCAATGCTAAAAATAGTAAGTTAACTTCAAACCCTTCAAAAAGTCAGTTGAACAACCACATTGCCCAAAATGTGAACTGCAAATGATTGAACTACTGCTAGAAGGATACTGCTATAAATAGACTTACTAAAAATAGCAACTACTATAAATAGTAAGTTTGCAAAACCTCATCTGAGCAGTAATCATGACTTACTATAAATAGTAAGTATTTCCAAATGCCTTCTGAGTACAATCCGAGAAGCCAACATGACTTACTATAAATAGTAAGTACCTAGAAAAGTTATCAAACGAAGACGCATGATACACCAATCCGAAGCTCTCTGAAAACCCTGAAAACTCCACCAAACATATATCAAAAACCCCTACATGCAAGCCCTTAAAATTGCATCTGAAACCTCCTAAAAAATAGGAAACCCTAATTTTCAGTTCTACTTAACCTATGAGTTTCTAGAAATAGGCTAAAACCTCAAGAAGAGCGTAGGGCTAAAATGGGCACATTACATAAGATATAAGCCAAGAAGGAAATGGAATCCGATCATGATTCAAAAGAGAAGATTCAAGTGAACAGCCATATCTCAGACAAAGGCAAAACTCAAAGAAACCATGATAATATATATGCAATAACCACACCCTTAATAATAGATTGCACACTGAAGGATGGTAAACAGAAAAACATAAAATTCATTCTACAAAAGAATGTCTAAACAGATTTTATTAAAAAATTCATCTTAAATAACTAATAAGAGAAATTTGTGAGAAGTGCCCTACTTTACATTTAAATCAGTTGAATATATGAGATAAATTGCCATAAAATCCATACTTATAAAGGTGGTCTGATAGAGACTTGTGAATATGTAAATTATGTTTACACTTCAAGCATTTACAATACAAACATTACAAGTATGTACAGACCCTTAGAGGCAAAGCACCTTAATTTATCTTTGCACTAGTAAGTCTCTATAATAGGATATATGTTCATTATCAAAGATCTTTCAAATTTATATAGACTGTTAACACTTATAAGTCTGGTGAAAGGCCAAGGAACCATTCAGTCTAAAGAAGATATTTAAAATATCCAATTCAAGCTTGATTAAAAATTACCATTATACAATTGACAGTATATCCACCAGCGCTCAAAAGGCAACACAATGTAATATTAAAACCATAACAAAAATGCCCAGTGATAGTGGACCACAGAAGCTAATCCCCTCAAATGTTGTTTACAACAGACAAACAATACCAATGGTGAAACATTTTTCATAAGATAATTAACATAATCTACCCAGGAAAGCTACATACCAAGGAGTGATCAGTCCTACAACTCCAATTGGTTCCTTCAAGACATGACTCTTAAATGCCTCCATGGGAAGGGAAACTGGAGCACGTTGTTTACTATCCAAGGCCTCAGCAAGACCAGCATAGTACTCAAAACATCCAGCAACATCATCCTGGAAAAATAATACATAAGAATTAAAGAGGTAAATGGAAGTGTACTATTTTATGATTCTTGTAAACTGGCTGATGAAAATTAAAACTTCCAAATAAAAGATTATAAGATACCATATCCCATGCTGCCTCATCTAGTGGCTTTCCACAGTCAAGGGCCTCCAGCTCAGCTAACTCTGACTTTCTCTCAGTTACCTGCTCATATTCACCAAATCAAGAATATTATGAGCTCTTAAAATTTTATGAGAGATTGATATCAATAAGGGAACTGAGCATGACATGTATAACTGTCAGGGCCCTAGTGCACAACATAACATTGGCCCCAACAACGGAAAATGTGCAATTGTGACTTTTGAAGTTTTGATGCATTTATATGTGATAATTGTACACAAACTTCTGGGAAAAACTATAAAGTTTTAAGTATTGCCATCCATAGAGTTCAGAAATAAATTAATAATTGCCTATTTTGTATTGTGATCACTACAAAATCCTATTCATGTATGAATTTTGCAAAATCCACTTTATAAGTTCCAAGTGTCAAATATTGTAATGGTGTAACAATCACACGTCATGATATAGTGTAATATGGAAAAGAGGAGTAATGAAATAATGCCCATAGCCAGTCTTTTCATATGGCAACAATATGATATTTAAGAAGATCTATACCCAGTAAAGCAGTGTGTCTTATTTATAAAGTTTATAGATAATTCAGAAATGACAACATGTTATGAAACTATCACAGAAATGCATATGGTGTCCAGTGTGTAAGTTTGGAAGTCAATGGCTTGCAATAAAAATGTTCTATAAGCCTACAAATGTGTGAGTGTGCTTGTGACATGTTGTGACCTATCCCAAAATGCAAAATTCATGTCAGTGGTGCTTCCCTTCATACCATATTTTGCAGACTCGCCACGGACTCAAGAGACTCGAGAGTCTGTGGGAGAGCCGAGTCGACTCGCCACGTACTCGGAAGTTGGGTCCAGGAGAGTCCTGGGTCGGGACTCCCAATTCCGACCTCAGGACTCGCATGAATCCTAAGGTCAAACTCGAGAGTCCCGACCCAGGACTCTTCTGCGTGGCGGGAGTCAAAATCAACATAAAACCCATGTTTTTTTTATTTTTTCTTTCATTTTTACACTCTAGCTTGTCAAATACAGGTCTGTAAGTTGAAGTGAGGTTGAAAGAAGCCAAGATGACGAGCTAATGAAATCACAATAGAGCCAAGTAAGTGATTTAACCATTCTTTTTTTTTGTTTTCTTGAATTCAAAATCAGAAAAATAAGGGGAAATGCTGCCAATTGTTTTTTCTATTTACCTTAATAGCCTAATTCCTACTATTTCTAGCTTGGTTTTGCATTCTATTTTTTGCAAATGTTTGAATCACATTTATTTGTTAATTTTTTACAAAACCCTTGCTGATTTATTTTTTTCATGTTGAACTTGAAACACCAATGTCATCTTCAAACCCAAAAGGAATGAAAAAAGACCCTGCATGGAAGTATGGGATACCAAGAAATAAAAAAGGTGAAGTGACATGTACCGAATGCAAGAAATGGATGACAGGACGAATAAACAGATTAAAATACCACCTTGCAAGAATACCTGGGAAAATGTGGAGGGATGCCCTAAGACTACTCCCGAGATTACTAGAGAGATAAAGGTCGTTCTTGCTGATTATGAGATGAAAAAAGATGAAAGACAAAAAACAAAGGATGCACTAGCAGCAACGATGAGTGGATCCCCTTCTACACCATCTATGCCCCATGGTACTCCAAGTCCAAGCATCCATCATCCACATTCATCTTTTGGTGAGAGTCTTGATGGTTCTTTTTCTACTACTAGTGCTGGCCAGAGTCCTTCATCAGGACCAAATTACTTTATTCCACATAATGTTCCAGGAGCACAACCTTCACTTGAAGGTACCGGTTGGAATAAGGAAAAACATCATGAAGCTAGGATGGCAGCAGCAAACTTTTGGTACTACAATAATTTACCTTTCAATGTGGCAAGCAGCCTATACTGGGAAGGTTTGGTGAATGCCCTTACAGTTGCAAGAAACGGGTTTAAGACCCCATCAGCTAAAGATTTGAGTGGGCCATTGCTAGAGGAAGCCGTAAAGAATACACGGCTTCTGGTTGATGAGCAAAAGCAATTTTGGCGAAGAAAAGGTTGCAGCATTTTATCTGATGGTTGGATAGATGGATGAAATAGGAGTCTCCTAAACTTTTTAGTGGCCTCTAATGGTGGATTGATGTTCCTAAAATCAATAGATGCCTCCCATAAAGTCAAAAATGCTAAGACTTTATGCAATTTATTAGATGGGGTAATCCAGGAGGTTGGCGTTGATAATGTTGTCCAAATTATCACAGATAACACAGCTGCATATGTAGTTGCAAGTAGACTACTTATGGAGAGGTATCCCACAATTGCATGGTCTCTTTGTGTTGCACATTGCTTGGACTTGTTGCTAGAGGACATTGGGAAGATTTCATGGGTCAAAAGTGTGGTTGAAGATGCAAAAAGTGTTACAAAATTTATCTACAACCATACTTGGGTGCTTTCTTTGATGAGGAAATTCACAAATGGCAAGGACCTTGTGCGACCTGGAGTGACACAATTTGCTAGCCACTTCCTCACATTGCAAAGCATTCTTGGTGCCATTGGTCATCTCAAGCAAATGTTTGTGTTTGATGCTTGGAGGGAGTCCTCATTTTCTACTAGACTTGAAGGGGAGAGGATTGTTGCCATAGTTTTTGATGAGACATTCATAAAAAATGAAGAGGAGTTGATCGGCGTAAGTAACAAACACAAAAAAAAAAAAATTATACATGATAATCTATTTGATGTTTTTTTTTAGGGGTTAATTTTGTTATAATTTAACATTTGTTTTCATTTTTTTAGGTGACAGAACCTTTGGTGAGGGTTCTTCGTATGGTGGATGTAGAGGGCATGCCAATGGCTTTCATCTATGAGGCCATGGATAGGGCCAAAGAGGCCATATCACATTACTACAGCGGCAACAAAAAAAAATATGAAATCATTTGGCGCATCATTGATCAGAGATGGACAAACCAACTCCACCAACCGATTCATGCCTTTGCCTACTTCTTGAATCCGAAGTTCTACTTCTCAGACACATTTAAGGCGGATGAGGAGGTCATGGCAGATCTTGTCACATGCATTGATAGGATGGTGCCTGATCGTGAGCTAAGAGATAAGGTGCTTGATGAGTTGGATGTGATATTTGTTACATCTTATTTATGAATTTGCAATGTTGAGTCTTGACTATCTATGAATTTTCTATATTTGATTTACTTTTTCTTTTATCTATTCAAGGTCTACAAGGGTGCGGAGGGGAGACTCTTTTCCTCCCAGCAAACAATTGAAAGGAGAGAAAAACAACCACCAGGTGAAAAATGAAATTAGAAACTTGATTCTTACATATACATTTTTTACTTATTCTTATTTCTTAATACTTATATTTTTTAAACATGTTTTTGTAGATCTATGGTGGGAGAACTATGGTGCTAGCACGTGAAATCTTCAAAAGCTAGCCATATGTGTCTAGTCGCAGCCATGTAGTGCTTTTGGGTGTGAACATAATTGGAGTTTATTTGAGAAAATTCACACAAAGAAGAGAAACAGGTTGACCCAGCAACACCTAAATGATTTAGTTTTTGTTCGGTACAACCTTTGCCTTCGAACTAGAAAGGTGGAGGGTGTTTCACATGAGTCCATCGACTTGGATGGCATTGATCCATATGGTGAATGGACTGTTGATGAACAAAATGATGAGGCCGATGTCTTCCTTACTGATGAGAATCTTGCTGAATTAGAGAGAGCAGCAGCAAAATTGGATGCCATGGAGAAGGACGAAGACACATTTGAATATCAAGAAACCACTACTCAATCTCCTAGTCCTCATTTGGATAATGTAGCACGAGCACCTTCTAGTTCTAGGCCTTCAAAATTGAGTACCATTGGGAGGGGAAAGAGGAAGATGTAGATTATATGTGGTTGTTAATATTTTCCTCTTCTTGACATGATTATATGTAAACATTTATAAACTTATGATGTTATACATTGAAACTATGAGTATTTGTATGACTGTGAATGATGAAATTTCAATTATTGAGTGTTTGATGATCATATGATATGTGTAATCTTTGAATTATGAGTGTTTGATAATCAAATTAGGCTTTTATGTTTTCTAAATGCATTAATTTCTTCTTCTTTTCTGTAAAACTACGGTTTTTTTTTTTGCCGAATCCTAGCCAAGTTTTTTCCCGAGTCCATGTCGAGCCCCGAGTTCGAGTCATATTTTTGGGTTGTCGAGTCTGCGCCGAGTCCGGGTTTTCCAACTATGCTTCATACTCTTGTAGCCTTCTGTTTATAACAACTTAGAGATTGTTTCATTAGGGTTTCATGTGTATGTATTTAAGGCTTCATTTTGGGATTTGGTCTTATTGTTACCCCTATGGTATTGTGCACAATCTGATGTTCAAAGGGTCTATGTATGCAGTAGTATTTTCTACCATGATGGTGGCCAATGCAATGGTTCCCATTGGATTGGCCTAATTCCTTTTGTTGCTAGTCTCTTGGCCTTGGTGGTGGTGTTTAGTGTGGCTTCTTGTCTCTATTCATGCCTTTGGTGCTCTAGTGGTACCTTGGTCCAAGCTTAAATCATTCTCATGGCAACCCATGCATTGGTTTCTAAAGCATAGTTCATTGCATAACACTATTTGAATAACCTTTCTTAGCACCAAGTTTCAAATTGTTTGTCTACACAAAGGGACCCCATGCCATTTATGCCTTAATTCAACAATGACTACCCATAAGCCCATCCTTATATAACTAACAACATGTGCCTAATTCCTAATGAACGTTGCCATTGCATGCGCTAGTCTTCACTAGCACTAGACACCTTTTTCTACCACTACCACTCCCATTCCGCACCTAGTGCCCAACCTTTGCTTATGGTCATCACCCTCAATTCTACAGATTGCCTCCTGCTTACCTTCCACCCTTGCCAAACATCCTCTTACCATTGCAACAATTAAGCCCTTCACAACAGCTATCCATTTGGCCACCATTCGCCTTTGGTTGTTGTACACTACAATGCCATGTGTCCACATGGCCAGTACTTCCCTTTATGTGGCATTTCATCTTTGGTCCATGAGTATAGGTGTGGACTACTTAATCAATACCTATACACATGGACCATTCATACAATGCCATGTGTCTCTTGGCCAATGTCCTAGTGGGCTTGTGATTTGTTTGCCATAGGTGCTAGTTTCTCTATGTGGCTAAGGTGGACTTTGTTGTGAATAATTATTCATCACATGTCACCTTTGACTTTGGCAAGCGTAAGCTACTTATGACATGGTGGTGTCTTCCTTCTTCAATTGATCACCTAGTGAAATGTGGTGTCTACTTGGTGAGAATGGTGGACCCAATTTCTTAGTGATAGCCTGTAAGTTTGTATGGCTACAGGGCATGGATGTGCGGCATTCACCCGTTGGTGGCACATGAACTTGCCTTAGCAGCCCATTCTTCAAACATGCACTTCTAATTAATCACTATGCCTTGGCTATATATTTCACTATCATTGCCAATCATTGAGTTCCCTCTACTTGACACTTGGTAATTACAAAAATTCTACTTGTAAATCGCAGCCTACTCTATGGATGACAAATGTCCAATTTGTGGGGCCTAGTTTCTTTGGTAGCTTCTTTTGACTTTTCCTTTTTCTCTAGCCATGCTTCGCCTACCCATGTGGCTTCACTAAGGCCATCAATTTATTATGCACAGCTCCAACTTGCCTGCAACCATAGACCTCACCTTGTATTTAAACCAGTTAACACCATAACCCTCCCTTTGCAATGCCAGACATCTTTGTGCCATGAACACTAGTTTATCTACATGTACAATGGCATGATGGGCAGAAGGATGGCACAACATTGTTATCACTAATGGGGATATGTCTATGACCGATAGGCATTGCTCTCACCCCAAGGTTGCCACATGGACTCATTCTCTCAACTATAAGCTTTGCAAGGCCATGCCCTAATATTGTTTTGGGGTTTTTCTTTTTCATTGCCCATGCAATAGCCTTGGTTATCTCTCTACAAGCAACTCTTTAGCTCAATGGCGACCTCCTTGTGCTAGTTCACTATCCATGGGCACGAATTTCATGCAAGATGGATGTGCTTGCATGTTCAAGTTGTATGATGGTTGTGGGAGGTTGTATACTCTATAGAAAGCCATGTTTCTTCACAAGGGTGTCTTGAGCTTGTGTCTACACTTGTTGGCCACCAACTTTATTGCTTGAGTGTACTTCATTGCCAAATGTGGAGGTAGTTGGTGTTCTCTTTTTTGTTGCAAGCATACCTTCCCATCCATGCGTTGTTCCTCTTTGCTATTGATGTGATAACTGCAAGGTGGGCTCTCTTTGATTGCTTTTGCTAATACTTGAGAAAGGCTTGTGTTACTTATGAGCCATGAAAGGATGTCTCCAACTACTTTAGAAGCTTATATTGACAGATCAATTGTTGCATCCTCAGGAAAATCCATTCCATTTATGTGCATCTACTCTTTGTGCTCCATTCCCATTTATGGATGAAGGTTATTGCTGCTACAACTTATTACAATGTTGAGGGAGATATGTGGGCTGAACTGAATGCATGAGGACACTAATTTGTACCCCTGCAAGTCTAATTTCTGATTGTAATTGAACTGAGCAGTTAATGAGAGATCTTCTCCCCTGTCTAGTGTACTGATATACAGATCCAAGGTGGATTTTCTCTTCCTTCCAAGTGCAGTCTTCTCTGCCTTTGTGTGCTAATCCTGACTAGTTTCTATAAAGGTTGACTTATGGCCATGAATACTGATTTGATCGATTTTCTAGAACCACAAGGCTGACTTGTAACTAAAATGCTATACATTCATGGTTGTAAAATGTCCTAACGGTCGGTCCTTGAACCATTTCTTTGATCTAGTGTGTCTTAGGTTAGTCTAGGGTATCAAATGATGAATCTCAAGCTTTGTAAGGGATGAAACATGTGTTGTAAATCATAGAAAGGAGTATTCAAGCAAGGGTTTATTTATAAATGAATGTCTCCATGGCAAGTTGTAAATTGTAATGTTTTATGGGATCCTTTGAGGTCAACGACTAGTTCCCTCTTGCCACATTTGCTGGCCTGATGTAATGATAAGAAAATCGATGTATAGCAGTACCCTAAAGCATTGCAAACTCTTTTGTGGTGGTCTTTTCTTGTTAATCTTTGGGACCTTATTGACTTGATATGGCTCATTGAATTATGTTTACTTGTAGGTTCCCTTAATCTTTTTGGTTTATAGGCATATGCAAACTATGTTCTATTGATGATTTGCTTATATGTTTTCATCTTCCTTGAAAGCTATGACTCAATTGCCCAATGGAGTGGGCACTAGTCTGATTGCTGAAAGGGCAAAAATATTTAACTCAAGTCCCATCTTCCTTAATAGTGTATAAGTATGTGTTGGGTGAAAATCATGTAATCAACTTTTCAACAGATTACACAACCTAGACTTCAGCCACAGCTATGTGAGATAGAATGTCTCCTCTCAGAAAGGGGAAGCGCCCTTTTTACTGCTAATAGAAGAGACAGTAAAACTAATAAAGTATTTACACAATGTACACTACACTTACGAAATGGGGGGGGGTGTGTTACATTCATGCTTCTCTCTTTTTTCAAAGAAGATGTTTTACAATGCTTCACGATTTGGAAGTTCTAGATCTAATAAATGAAACGTAACCAAAAGCAGTAATGCCAATATCTCTATCTTGTCAAAGAAAAGCGTAGAGATACCAGATGTGATTTATAATAAACAAAACAAAGGAAAAGGGAAAGCTCACGAAAGCATAAAGTCGTTTCATAGCTTTTTCAATGTTGGATCTGCAAAAGACATATCATTTGTCGCATTAGAAGCACAAAGTCTTCTTAGATGCAGCAATTCCTCGAACAACATGAACGATTACAAGCACAAAGTATTGAAGACCTTTCAACCAAAGTATCCACACATAAAAGGAAATCCAACTAATAGATGCAACACAAAGTTTACACAAATTACTTGAAGGCCTTCGAATATCGTTCACTAATCACCACCAATCTCACTCAAATCAAAAGAGAATTGATTCCAACACAAACTTTGGCATGCAACTTCCTTCTTTATTGATTAGATTCAGTTTCACAAAATTGAACACAAAGTTTCAATGTTCGTTCCAAAAGGGCAGCACTTCGTTGTAAAATACTAAAAGGTAAAGATTACAATAAGAGTCTCTCTTATTTATAGAGAAGAGAGAAGAGCTAATCTAGGAAATTAGTGGAGTAAAGTTAGGGAATTAGATGAGCAAAAATAGGAAACCCTAACTTTGACTAAGTCAAAGTGTAATTTTTCTCCGTGGAATTACATCTCATATTTTCGGTGTAATTACACTTTACAAAAAGACATTTAAGATGTCGAAAACTATTTACAAAATGCATATGGAAATGCATTAAAATATTCAACACTCGGAGATCAGGAATCTTCATGGTTCCTTGCTCGAGCACAGAAGTCTTCATATTTCTTCTTGGTCTCCTGCATGAACTTTTCATCCGGACCAATGGTGTAATCCACAATGGTGTGAATCCTCGTGACTGATCTCCTAGCGGATGAAAGAACCTTTTTGCACCTATCAAGATGCGTCTTAAGGTTGTCAAGGGTGAGCCTTGTATCACAAAGATCATTTATAGAGGCATCTGAAAAGTCTACACTCTCTACTTGACTCATGACGGCTTCTTTGAAGGTCTGGGATAGTTTTGTGGCCGGAAGGAAGATACGGTTTTCTTCGAGAAGCTTGCCTAGCAACTCCTTAACCCTTTTTTTAAGAATAATCCGATGTTCTTCCACATCTTCCTAAACTTGGTGGAGATCTTTTGTAAGAGATTTGATCGTTTGAATACGATGCTTCAATGATTCCCTTACCTCAACAGATTTTTCCTTGTCGGGGTTAACCCCAGCTTCCACCAGTTTGTTGAGCTTTACCTGTTTCATTTGCGACCAAAACGACAAGCATTTTTCCATTTCTTTGAGCTCTTGGGAAAGGACAACTTCTTCTTTATCCAACTCTAATTTGAGCTGAGCTATCTGAGTAGCCTTCTCATCTATGGCAATTATAATTTCAGAACCGTGTTCTACAACTTTGTTGATGAAGTCATACCACGCTTTACCTTTGGAGACAAATCTCTCAGCCTTCTTGATAGTTGGCTCCTCAGGGCTTACCATTGCCAACGGTTGTGCATTATTGGAAGATCCTACAAACTTTCTAACCATAGTGGCATAATGCTCTGCCCTTTGTTTATATAAATCACGACTTGCTCCATTTTTTCCAATCTCCGTGCCAATATATTCAAAGTCACTTGCGCATCTAACTTGGTGCTTCATTAGTAACCTTGCCAAGTTGGACTCTTGTTACTATGTAGTCCTCCATATTAACATCTCCTTCCTCTTGAGGTGGAATGCCAATCTCTGCATACTTTGACCTGTTTTGTCAACCTAAAGCCGTGAATATACTTTTGCCTTTTTCTTCCCCTTGGGTTTTGGAGGGGCTATCTCTTCAAGATCGAGCTCTTCTGAAGAAATCATTTTCTTTTTTCACTTCGATACTTGGGATACCAACCACGGGGGAAGAGAGGAGGTAAAAGCTTCCTGGTTGACTGTCAACTCTTTTGTTACCGCCACTTCTAAAGGAATGACGAGTATGGAAACAATTGGCGAAGTATTTGTCATTACTGTTCCAAAAACCTGCACATTGTTCTGATTCTGCAGAGAGTCACTCATAAATTTGTTAAACTCGGCTTCTGAATTGAGGTCATATGATGGGGATGACAAGCTGGGAATAGATGACGGAGAACCTGACAAAACATCAACCGTTTGAATACTTGTTACTGAAGGAGTATCTAATGTGGTTGACGCTACAGGGAGTGGTGGAGTGTCTATTGCGGGTATGGCAGATGTAGGAATAAGCAACGTGGAAAGAGGTGGCAAAGGAGTGTTTGTAATAAGGAATGTACGAGGAACGCTTGAAATGACAGGTGATGATGATTGGGGAAAATCTTCAACTACATGCTTGGGTGGAGACATAGCTTGTTCTTCATCATGCCTGAGTTCCTGTTGATCACTCTCTTGATCCTCTTTCTCTTTCTCACCTCCTTGGTCACTTTCAGACTCATGTTCATCTTCGGAATGTTCTTCCTCATCGAAGTCTGTTTCTTCTAAATCTTCATCTTCGGCAGATTGATCACTTGTACTTTCTTCTTCATCAGAATCTATCTCTTCAAAAATAGATTCCTTTCCTTTCGAGCAAGATGGTTCAAATTATGTAGTTTCTTCCTCACGGATGGCTTGAGCATCCTTCTTGCCAATAGTGAATTTAATCCTAGGGCCTTTTTTGGAGGAAGTGGGAATAGCCGCAGATTTGTCTTTGATGCGGGGTTCTTGTTGTAGATTGACCTGTGCTATGGACTCTTCTCCTTCAGACTCAGTTTTGAAAGTCTGCATCTCAAAGCCATGATTATGTAACCATTTAGTAGTGTTAGCCAAAATTGGTGCCAACCTTTCTCTGATGGAAACATTCTCCTTCTTTGACCATTGAATTACAGGCAAAGGTTTCTTGAAGATTTGTTGTTCATCATAAGCAGCATTCAAGATGTCGCCAGGATCTGTGAAATCCTCTGGTAGGTCAGCAACACCAAGATCTCTGATCTGCTAAATAGTTAACCTGCACCAATCCATCTTACAAACAGCCTCCTCGTCTCTGCAATCAGCCCAGATGTCCTCAAAGTGATATCCATGTTTGTGCCCCTTTTCCAGCCTCTTCCTGACATCTCGGTAATCAAAATCAAGCCTGTATTTATAAGTCCTAAGTGTCATGGCTTACATCTCAGCATAGACTGATTTCGCCTTTTGCACACTCTTGATGGTATAACTACTGATTGTCAACGGGAACTTAAAGCCAGGTTTATGAATCCTTCGATGTTCCTTGTGCACTGAAATCAGCTATCTGCATAACTCCATCAAAATCCAGTTGTCTAAAGGATATCTGGGCAACATATAAGGGCAGCCAGTGTAGCATCCTACCCTTATGTAAGTAAAAGTCGAGAATTGAAGATATATGCATCCAACCTTACTTACCACTTTGTAGGCCTCATCAGACACTCTTTTTTTCTCGAGAGTTGGGCCAAAACTAAAAAGCAAAGGCGCAAAGAAAGCATCGGTGACCCTCCTGAAATGATGATGGCTTTCCTTCATTTCCAACTGGTAGAAGTAATTGTACACTGGTGTAGAAAGTCGGTTCCCTTTCGTAGATAAACCTGGGAATTGTCTCATCACGACTGCAACATACACCAGGTAAGAATTCATTTAAAACTTCAAGGTGGTTGGCACATTTATCAACTGCTCATGAATTGCATCACTGATTTGTTTGCCCCAGTCAATATGAGCCTTTTGCCTTCTTATGATTCGAATGTACTCATACATCCAATCATGAAAATGAGATGTTTTTGGCAGTCCCTTAACTCTACTCAAAAGTATTATCATATCTCTGATATCTTCCTTGAAGTCAGCTCACGAAAGTCCCTTCGACCATGTTACACCCCGAAATTGTATAGCTACTATTTTAGCAATGCTTAGAGCATTTTGTTTGAAAGGAAGATTTTGGATGAATAAAATGTGTTGAACCTTGTTATCAATTTGAGAATCTTTTTACATTTTATGATTGACTCATTCTATGTTCTTGATTGATGTTATTCTTGGACAAAACAATGCATGAAGAAGGATAATTTAGTCTTGTGTTTATAATTGATTTATATACTGCAAAATGTTATGAGCAAGTAACTACCATGGTTTTGTGCCAACGGAGCAGGAACAGGAACCATTCCTCCAGGTGGAGGGGAGACATCACTCGGGAGAGGGGCCTGGTCGAATAACCGGTAAAGTTAATCGGTTGAGCATACACACACTTCACTAAGGGTTAGAGGAACTGAGTCAGATAGAGTTGTCTTGATAAGTCATCCTTAGGCTTAGGAGTTTTGGATTACTTCTTGCGCTTTGTGAGTGGTGTTACTTGTTAATCTGACTTACTGTTCTGTGACCTTGAATGCGAAATGTGAATTGATATGTGAACATAGGCAGGATGTATATGTGTATACATGTATCGCTCATATGTATGTATCAATATGTATGACATGGCGATACAGACGTGTGTTGGGCAATTATCATGCCATACGCCTGTGTCGACATTGCGTAGATACAGATACATACACATGATGGTATAGATGGATTATACACATCTATAAACATATACACACAAGCTATGATGTTTTATTATAACATTATCATATTGCCTTGAATTTACAATTAAACATATATAAACATATTTGCACAAATAGGTATATTGTAAGTATGTAGACTGGCTCGCAATACACGTATTTGAATGATTTTATGCAAATGTGTATATGTATATTTAAGTGTAAATATATAGATAAATTTATATATATATATATATATATATAATATTATATAAATATATATGTTATTATAGTCTTACCAGAATAAATATATAGATATATATAGGTATATTTAAATATTAAAGGTATATTTAAATATTAAAACATTTAAATATATATATATATAAAAATATATTTATTTTGGTAAATAAAACTATAATAAATTATATTTAATATAATACATAATATATATATAAGAATTTATTTATATTTTAAATAAATAAGATCTTGGGAAATAAAAGACTTAGACTTCTATAGTCACTTGGTAAATAATATGTAGAATTCACCATGAGAAAATAAATGAATTAGCTTTCTTAGCCATTTGGTAAAAATCGTATGAAATATACCATGGGAAAATATATGACTTAACATTGGAAGTCACTTAGTGAATATCGAACTTTATGAACTTAATGAAAAATAACATTAAAGTGCGTTGAATATTATAACTTCATTCACCAGTGAAGAAATATGCAAGTTTTAGATAATTCATATGAAAAGGTCGAAACTTTGAAAGAAAAGAAAAACGTGCGGCTGCAAATACGCGCACGCAGAGACCAGGTCGTAGTTTGTAATCCGCCATTCTATGAAAACGTGAGGAGGCTTGAAGATAGGCCAGGTGGGGCGCGTTTTTACCAAGACGTGTTCTTGCTATGAATGATAAACCGCCATTTTCGAACGCCATGGCTAAGGACGCCTGTAGATGTCTCTCAGCTGTATTTTACCATGTGACAGTTGAAATATTCTCCTTGGATAAAGGTCGACTCACCTTAAAATTGTTGAGTAAGTAACTAAATTGCTGCCACTACAAGGATTGACATTTTCAAATATGTAAGGTGTCGATTCTTATGCCAAAAATGTAGCATGGCATGAGAATTCGAATCCTATAAATGGAGCTCTTCTCCTTGTCATTTTTACCAATTCACATCTTGCCATTGCAAAATCCGAAATTGCTTCATTGAGCCGTAATTTGCCATTTCCATACTGTTAAATCTTGAGAAATTTATTGTTGCATACTTACATATGCGCACCTGCTGTAGGAATCAATTTGGGAATTAGAAATAGTTGCATTTCAGAATTATACTCCATTGCCATTTGAGCTTTAGCTATACTCCATTGCCATTTGAGCTTTAGCTTAAAGATTTAAATCTGAAAGGAGCAGTGAGACTGAGGAATTTAATAAAGGAAGAAACAAAGGGAGTTGTCAGCCTGCTACCAACTGTATTAGAATCAAATACAAGCAGCAAGGAGGCCAGCTAAGGAAACAGGCATGATTGTCATATACTTAGTATCTCTGTTTTTAATTATAAATAGATGGAACTGCATGTTTACTTTGTGCATAGGCTACAAGAGAAAATCAGTTTTCTGTGTATGACTGCATAAGCTAAAAGAAATAGCTTGTTTGCTTAATGAAGGAATGGCTTCTCCAAATTACAAAGGAATGTTTGAATGCATTTTATAGAATTAGCTTGTGTGCAATTTTAAGTAAGGGTAAAGGGGAAAACTGTTTTATTCCACTTCAATTTGGGAAAAGGAATTTACTTTCATGAATTGCATTTATGTGAATACTGTTTGATCTCCTTATATAAAGGAAATGAGGAAACTAGCTATTTAAATACTAGGACGAGGATGAAACCAGTAACAAGGTTAGTCTAAAGCTTAAAAGTTAGTAGGTTAACTAGGAAAAGTTGTGTATTCCTTGGATAAAGATTTCCAAGATAGGAGCTACCTGAGGAACACTTGTTGACTGCCTTTCATTTCTTATTTAGGTAGATTGTTGTGGGGGGTCTGGGGTGATTGACTACCCATGGTAAGGACTTAGCCTACACGTAGGATAAGATAGCCTCAAGTCAAACTGAACCTGACTTAATGCATGTGATAGATGACCGTCAGTTTAAATACTGCCGAAACACTTTGGCCAAAGTAGTGTAGTACACCTGCGTCCACTTAAACTGTGGGACGATTACACTGTCAGTTCATCGTAGTCCAGAATACATACTAGATTGAGATTGTGGGTTACAAGGATTTAGTTATGTAGGACTTCACACTATGCTCAGTTGGTCATACAGAACCGGTTACCTAACCAATCTCTTCGTAGAAGGGAGGGTCGTCTACTTAACAGTAAACGTGCGGGGGGACCGCATTATAAGTCCGTGGTTGGCGGAACAGCACCTGAGTGATGTTTCTCCTCCACAGTAGACTTCTGATGAACCAAGGTTTGAAAGGAAAGAACCTCGACCGTCTTATTCCTATTTGCTCAAAAGCTTCCGAGCTATGATTGAAACTTGTATGTAATTCTTACTCTGTTATTTACTTGAAAAAGATAGTAAAGATGTAATGTGTACTCTGTTATTTACTTGGAAAGGAAAGTAATGATGTTTTGTGTCAATTATTTCTTTAGAATGAAATGTTGCAATAGAAAGAAAAGAAAAGTTTATTTACTTTATCATTATGTATGCCTTTCCTTGTATCTTATTTGTGAAAATAGAAAAAATTTATTTACCTAGTTTGGGGGTTGTAACAGACCATCTGGAGATAGTATGCCTAGGTTCTTTCAACCATTGACTGTTTATCAAATACCTAGCCTTGTTCGGATTTGAGTCATAGACCTCTTGCGCTGATTGTACTGAAATGTCAACTTACTTCTCCATTTGCGGGACTTTGAAGACAATAGCAAAGAAATTTGAATCTAGTCTCAAAACCTCATGTCCGGAAGAATCAATGACACTTATGCTTTCCCGGATGTAGTGAGATGCAACTTGGAGGACAAACTCCGTGTGATATGCAACAGTCGGGAATGTAGAGACAAGATGTAAGTTATTGTGCACAATAGCTCTCAAAGAGTCTTCGAGAGGCTTTTGCTCGGTCCTCTTCACAAAATCAACAAGGTTTTGATGGCCAACCTCGGTGTCTTTGATCTCATCAACTTTTGAAATCACTATTGTCGATAGATAAACGCCTTGGTATTTGTATTTCATCTTGCCTTCAGCTTTTGAAGACGAAGGAGGCTTCTTAGCTGTCATCTGAGATTGCTTCAGCTTCAAGATATGAAAGGATCCCTTGACGAGATCAATAACTGAACTGCAAATAAGAATCAACAACTGTTAGCTAAAAACAAGCATTGGAATGCACGAAGCGAGAGATGTTGAGCAAGCATGATGTAAGTGATGAAGCACAAAAAACGAGGTGAAAAACAAACGAGAAGTGGTTCGGAGCGAAACTGGACAATGTTGAAGTGTTTTTGGACAAATGTAGGAAAAAGTGTAAGGGCGCTGAAAATCAATGCCCTTGCACTTAGTCCAAAAGTGAACTTGGTAAAATCAGCACCCTTGCACTAAGTGTTGGAAATTTTTACAAAGAATGTCAGGGCGCTGAAAATCAGTGCCCTTGCACTTTGGCTTGAAACTTTGGAATTTCAAAAATGACAAGTGTAGGAAAGAAAAACAAAAGCCATTGCAAGGAGATTGGTGATTTTCTAAGGTAAAAGAAAAACTCCTTGAACTCGGCCAATGATGTTTATACGCATTTCATTTTCAAAAAATGAAAGCTTCTCTTTTTCTCAAAAACGTAAATCTCCAAGAGCTGATCACGCAAGAGAGAGAAAGGAAAGAATGGAAAAATGGCGACCAAGATGAAAGTCACGAATTAAACAAAGAAAGAAAGAGACTTAGCAACGTGTTGTTGTGGAAGAAGGAAAAACACGAAGGAGAAACACGCGTTTTTGAGAGAGGGCACGCATTTAAACAAAAATGAAAACCTAGAAAGCTATGGAAAGAATAAAGTAAAGAAAAACGTGATTCTGAGATTAGATCATGAAATGAAGAACAAAAACGTACCTGAAATACTTGTGGAAAGATTGAATCAAAACTTGAAAGAAAGCCTTGAAAGAAGAAGACGTGTTTTCGGAGAGAGCTCAATCGACCAGCAAAAAGAGAGGTGAAGAACAAGATAGAAGTGAAATGGAATGAACAAAAATCAATTTTAAGTGATCTGGAAGTGTTTAAAACCAACTCAAGTCGCCTATTTAATTGAGGCATAAAAAGTGGCACTTTTCAGTGAAAAGTGCAAACGAAGTCAAAAAAGGTGCCTTAGTCAAAAATTGACTAAGTCATGAAGTTAAGTGCAATGGCGCACAAAATCAGCGCCCTTGCACCAAAGTCCAAGATCACTTAAGTGCAAGGGCGCTGATTTTTGGCGCCCTTGCACTTTTGACACTTAGTCATTTTTCCAAAATGAGTTAGAGTTTTGTTTTTCAGGTCAACTACACCTTTCACTATTTCACTAAGTATCAACAGTGAGGGCTCGCGAAGGTACCCATTTCAAAGGTTTTTGTGAGGCGAATGTGGGGGGATGCTCAGATTGACTATCTGAGACTTTGGAACGCATTTTGAAGTGGATCAAAAATCGCCTCATTTTGCGCGCTTGAACATCACGAACCTAGGAAACGGACAAGTTTCGTAGGGGGGTTATTCGTGGAACGAGCGCTGCTATTTTCCGCGATAACAGTATGTTGTACCCAAAATTAAAAAAAATAGGCATTTTGATTAAAATAGTCCAAATCTTGTAAAATTTGTTGTCAAAAGTCAATTTTAGGTCAAACAAAGCATGGGCTTTTTGTGGGTTTATGTCAAAGAGGATACTTGCAAATTTTAACAATTTTAAAAATAGGGTTTCAAACCCCTGTTTTTAGAAAAACCCTAAAAAATAGGACCTTTCCAGAAATGACTCAAAATGATTTTGATAGGTCAATTTCACTTCACGATCACACTAGTCAAGTCAAAATAACAAAAGAGTTAGTTTTGCTTTGGTGGGTCTATTTCACTTTTTTTGTTTTCAAGAGAAAAAATAAGACCTCTGAGGTCAACAATGGTAGATGACCAATACCAGGTATCAAGATGCAAGCTTCATGCGTTGCACAAATGATTCCATGGCGAAAGATACTCGAAAAGATGCTTCACGACGGAGGGGAATTTCAAAAGTTGAAATTTCCTAAAAATAAACTAACTTTGGAAGATGCACGCCTTGCTACAAAAGAGATGCTACATAGCCACTCTTGGTCAACTTTTCAGATGCCTGTGCACATAAAATGGTGAGAGCAATCACAGCGGTGAACGCGATCACATTGTCAACAACGCATCCGCATCAGTGACAGCAGTGATCAACCCAGTCAAGCAAGATGGTGAACACGAAGCGCGAGGAGGTCAAAATCATCAAGAAATGACTGACTAGGCAGCACAAAGCGCCCCTGCTGGCGAGGGGCGCCCATGAATTCAAGAGGCCAACTACAATTATTCACAATTGCAAAACCGGTCGTCCTCTTTAGAATTCTACTAGCTTTCCAACAAATCGTCGAGCAAGTTCACTAGATTGATCAAACACCGAAAAACGAAGGCAAAGGACGAAGATGTTGAAGGTCAACAGTCATCAAAAATGGCAATCTATCGAGGAAAATGCACCCCTGTAGCCCAGGGGCGCCCAAGAATAAAAGCCATCAGATGTCAATTTTTGAGTTGGTTATCTCCAGGCGATCTTTTCCCGGCTTCAGCCCACCTTCGCAACAAATTTGTTCGCTAGTTTAGAGGACATATCAAACGACAATAGCTCTTGATCAAACAAGCACATAAAATGGAGAATAAAATGAAAGTCAAAAGAGCAAACGTACCCCTGCAAGCTAGGGGCTCCCAGCCTTTTGGTCAACTAGATGAGGTTTTCAGCAACTGTCTTCTTCAAGAGATCTGCTCAGAATCCTTCCAGCTTCGCAATGAAACCAACAGCCAGCTCACAAGACCTATCAAACGCTCGCGAACGAAGATCAAGTGTGAAATGCTGAAAGTCCAAACAAGTTGAAAAACGTAAAAAATTGGCTAAGTGTTAAGGAAAATGCACCCTTCTTGGAAAAGGCACCCAACTTTTTGGGACCTCAAATGCAACTTTCACTAGATATAGATCCCAGCAAGTCTTTCGTTTTGATCAGTATTCACGATGAATCTATTAGGATGAACATCGGATCAATCAAACTCCCAGCAACGAGAATCCAACTGGATCATTTCGTCAAGGGTTACAAAGTGCAAAATGTACCTCAGAGGCACAAAGGCACCCCTGCAAGCTAGGGGCGCCCAAGAATTTGAGCCTCATAAATCAATTTTTAGAACTTGCACATACAATCATCCTTTCCGAAATTCTTCCAGCTTCGCAATGGATTTAACATCCACTTTGCGGGAATTGTCAATCACCGACAGTTGTAGATTGAAGCATGGAGGGTCAAATTAAGAAAATTGAAAATCATCCAAGAAATTAACTAAGTATGGAAAAAAAAAGCACTCTTCTGGGAAAAGGTACCTAGCATTTCAAGCCACCAGATTCAGTTTTCAAGGTTCGCAGCCTCCAGTAACATCTCTTCAAAGTTGATCCAACTCCGCAATGAATCTGTTAGCAAGGCTTCACAATCAATCAGGTGACCAGAATTCAAGATCAAACAAGGTTGTTTATCAAGTAGAAGTTGAAAATCTTCAACACTAGCAAGTTGGCGTCTAAAGTCAACTCCCAGTTACAGATTTTGAAGACTTTCTCATGTCTAGGCATCCCAAAATTGGTGGAAACTCTTCCAGTTGACTCCAAATCACGTGAAATTACTCTTCAATCAGGGATTGGCGCCCTAACTGATGCTTGCAACTCCAAATGCTATTCAACAAAGCATCTAGGCATCATAATTCATTATTCTTTGCAAGTTGAAGAGCTCAAACACAGATATTTTCTCTCCAATGCCATTTGAAGGATCTGAAGGAAGCCATTCTCAGTGTTCTTCACATTTCCAAGTTTAGGTTGCATAGGACGTCTTTCACAAGATTTCATCTACAGGCATCATTTTCCAAGGCAACAACTTATAACTTCTAGCTTCTCCCCACACATTTCTTCTATTCTTGTCTTAGGTTTTCTTGCAATGATTCAGCATAGCATTGGCCACAAAACCCACGTGCCAAAATTTTCCAACAAAGTTGCCCCGCTGCTTCCAATTTTTAGGGTTTCTACAAAAAAGTCTTTTTTCATAAGTTGACGAACTAAGTTTGATTAGCTCACAGCTGCCTACAATACCCATGTGCCAAAAAAATTCGAAAAAAATAGCATTTGGAGCTTCTACCCTAAGGGGTTGTTGCATGCATAGTTACGAGACTCGCCCGGAAGCGCCCAAACTCGGCGAGTCCCGAGCCGAGCACACCTGGCCGGGTCCTAGGAGCTCGGACGCGGACGCAGCCGAGTCCTGCCGAGTCCTGGCCGGACTCGCCGGACTCGCCGCTTCCCGGAGAGTCCCGAGCCCTGGACGCGGCCGGCGATAGCAGAAAGAAAAGTGAACAAAAAATCATAAAATTTGATGTTTTAAGTTTTTTTTTTTTTGTGTTATATTATCTCCCCAACCCTAAAAGCAACCTCATTTCATTCATTTGGCAAAATAGGAGGAGAAGAGAGAGTTGTGAGGAAAAATAAGAGGAGAAGAGAGGGCAACCAGCAAGCTGTTGAAGACAAATACAGGGCCACATACCATTTGGGAAGCTTCATAACAGCAAGAAGGTGCATTGAGAGCTCATTACCAGTGATTGGGAGGAGTTTGCATTGCATTCCAAGCCAAATATAAGAGGTAAGTTTGATTTTTATTGGTTTTTTTTGTGTTTTTTTAACAAATAATTCATTGTAATTTGAAAAACCATTGTTTTTTTTAGTTTGCATTTTTTTTTTACAAACCCTACTTGCAATATAAATAATTTTATAAATCCTACTTGTTATTGCAGCCACATTCATTTGCAAATCAAAACATATTATTATTTTCACAATGTCTCAAACCCCAGGCAGAAAAGACCCTGCTTGGAAACATGCTGAAATCTTTCCCGGAATGAAAAAAGGGGAAGCAAAATGTAAATACTGCAAAACAACATATCATGGAGGCATAAATCGATTAAAATACCATATTGCATGCATTCCCATCCATGATGCAGCGGGATGCCCTATAGCACCTCCTGAGGCTGTCCGTGAAGTGTAGGTGCAATTAGAAACTTTTGAATTGCAAAAAGAGATGAAAAAAAAACAGAAGCATGAATTGGTGAGTTTGGGAGTTGGACATGGACTTGGTGCTGTTGGAGATGCTTCTTCCATGCCTCCATACCGTCCTAGTGCTAGTGCTTGTGCTAGTGGTACTGCTTCTGCACCAGCTATCCCTGTGCATACTCCTACTGCTGGTGGCGCTAGTACTGCTAGTGGTAGTGGTAGTGGTAGTATTATTGGCCCTAGAGTTCGTAAATCTAGGGTGGACTCATATTTTGTACCACGCACTACTCCTGGTTCCCAACCGTCACTTGAGAGCATGGGTTGGAACAAGGATGTACATGATGCAGCAAAAAAGACAATTGCAGACTTTTGGTACTACTGCACCATTCCCTTCCATGTAGCCAGGTAATTCTTTTTTGTTTAATTGTTTTAAAATTTATTATTTTAGAATCTAGATGTATCTCATTATCGAATTCAAATTTAGTGCAGTTAAAATCTTAAAACTTTTCATTTTACAATACTAATGTAAGTAACTTATTAATTTATTTATGACATGTTTTAGGTCACCTTTTTGGCAAAACATGGTTGATGCCATAACCATATGTGGGCCGGGGTTCAAAGCCCCTTCTGAAGATGAATTAAAGGGCCCACTTTTGAGTCAAAAAGTGGCAGATGTGAAAGCACAATTAGAGGAGCAGCGTGAGCAGTGGAGGAGGATTGGTTGCACCATCATGACTGATGGTTGGACCGATAGGAGAAATAGGACGCTGCTTAATTTTCTAGTGTCCTCCGGAGGTAATTGTACTTCCCTCAATGCATTGAAATTTGAATTTGATTTAGTGATTAATAATTTAATATGGCTGATTTTTGTTTTTTAATTTATTGAATAACTGGTTTTGCTTATTCTTTCAGGTGACACCGTTTTCATTAAGTCCATTGATGCTTCTGCCCAATTCAAAAATGCCACATATCTGTGTGAGGCTATAGAGGAGGTGATAGCTGATGTGGGGGAAGAGAATGTAGTGCAAGTGGTGACAGATAATGCAGCAAACTATGTTGCTGCTGGTAGATTATTGATGGAGAGGCACCCTACTATATTCTGGACTCCATGTGCCGCCCATTGCATTGACCTCATGATGGAGGATCTTGGCAAGCTCCCATGGATCAAAACATGTGTGGATGCAGGTAGAAACATTTGCAAATTTATATACAATCACACATGGGTGCTTAACCTTATGAGGCAATACACGGGGTTGAGGGAGTTGTCTCGTCCTGGCATCACTAGGTTTGCAACTAATTTTATCACGTTGCAATCCTTGATTCGGTCAAAGGCAGCCTTAAGGCGCATGTTTGTTGGTGAGGAGTGGTCTTCCTCATCGTTTTCTACAAGCACTGCAGGGATTGGTGTGGCCAATTGCATTTTTGACGAGCAAGGGTTTTGGACACCAGTGGAGGAGATTGTGAAGGTAAAATTTAATTCTTTATTATGTTTTAATTTTTAATCATATCTTTTATTTGTTTATTTTCATTCACACTTATTTGTGAAACATGTTTGCACTTTGCAGTTTATTGAGCCCTTGCTAGTTCTCCTACGAGTTGCAGATGGGGAGAAGCCCGCACTGGGATACATATATGAGGGCATGGATAGGGCCAAAGAGGCCATTAGATCAGTCTATGGTGGAGTTCAGGATAAGTATCGTCCCATTTGGGAGATCATTGATAGGAGATGGCAAAACCAACTTCATAGGCCCATCCATGCAGCCGCATGTTTCCTAAATCCGGCCTTCCAATTCCGCCGTGATATCCGTGGAGATAGAGAAATTCTTAGTGGGCTCTACTCGACGATAGAGCGGATGTTGCCCGCTGTTACTACACAGATAGTGCAGGAGATAGATGCCTTCAGTAAGGCACGAGGAGACTTCTTTGCACGTCAAATGACCATAGACAGTAGGACAACATTACTACCAGGTAAAAATATATTTAAGGGCATAATTGTCATCTTTTTATATTGTATTTTATTATTAAATGTTGAACTTGAAACTTGAAATGAGATTGATTTTGTTTCTTTTTCTCATCTCAGATAGCTGGTGGAGGTTGTTTGGTTCTGATGCACGGAACCTGCAGAATATTGCCATTCGTCTATTGAGCCAGCCATGCAGTTCATCTGGTTGTGAGCGCAATTGGAGTATGTTTGAGCACATACACTCCAAGAAGCGCAATAGATTGACAGTGGAGAGGATGAATGACTTGGTCTATGTTCATTACAACCTTCGGCTCAGATACAGGAAGCTTTTTGACCACGACAACACCCCGATCAATCTAGATGAGGTTGATCCACAGTCTGAGTGGACCACTGAGGCTACAGATGCAGTCTTTAGTGACGAGGACCTTGATTGGGTGGACCAGGCAGAGAGAGAGGCTGAGGTTGTAGCCATGGCTGAGGAGGAGGCTAGAGCACGAGGAGACATAGCTGCTGTTGGTGAGAGTGGCATGGAGACTCAGACAGAGGCAGAGACTATGGCTGCAGCTGCAACATCATCCAGGAGCGTTAGACGCCTTCGTAGGAAGGATGTTGGCTCCACTATGCCATAGAGTCATAGAGTCATAGCTATTGTTTTGATATTTCATATTTGTATGGAACATTTGATGTTATGGATTTCATATTCCATGACTTTTGTATACATTTGACTAGTTTTATAATCTATATATCTAAGTATGCTATTTCCTTCAGCAGCGCAACTACAATTTGTGTACTTTATACTTATGTGATCGTTGTATACTTGTGTATGTGATCAAATTTGCTTTTATTTGTGTTGTATTCAATAAAGGGTGCTTGAAACAAGTTTTAAATCCTTAAAAATCTCTAAATTTCTAGGTTTTTTTCAACTTTTTTTCATTTTGCCGAGTCTGCGCCGAGTCCGAGTCCCGAGTCCCCGAGTCCCGAGTCGAGTTGCCCTAGCCGAGTCCGAGCCGAGTCCGAGTCTCGTTACTATGGTTGCATGTCAAAGAAAAAGTCACTTTTTCAAAAATCTGCCATTCTAGGTCCGTTCAAAAAGATATTCTCAACAAAACCCATGTCTCAAAAAAATTTGTGAAAATTGCCCCTTGAGGAAGCTATTTTTAGCCACCGTGAAAAGTTGTTCAAATATAGGCGTGTGCTCAATCAATCTTCTGGGTTTTCAAAATGCAATTCTCTCAAGTTGAATACAAGACCAAATCGGTCTTGCTTCATGTTTTCTTGAAGATGGCTAACATCAATTTACATCGAGCACATCTGGTGGTTGATTTGGACAAACTGACAGGCATAGATACTCAAAGTCAACACGATTTCATACCTCGTATATCTAGTAGCCTTTCAAGGCCAATTTAGAGGGTTGAATACCGTTGGAATTATGTGTGTGCAGTGAGTTCATGAGCATTTCTCACAGCTAGAGTGTTCACAATCTAACTTCACGATTTCATCATGCAACGCTCTTCCATTGAGAAAAGTCAAAAAAGCGTCAAAAGCGTAAAGTTGCAGAAGAAACAAAGGTCATCACTTTAGTTACAGAGCCGCCAAAGTTACTAATCAGTGAACTGCCAGTTGGAGTGTGCAGATATTTCCAAGATTGCTCAAGTTAATGACAAGGAGTAAACTGACAGTTGAGACATGTGACAATCTCTAGATGATGAAACAATTAACAACTAGTTGGAGGAGATGATTACTCAAATTGATGAGGTGTGAACTGCCAGTTAGGACTTCCTCCCTCTCCAAAGATAGCATTTAAGACATAGCAGTTAAGTTGATGCCCTTTCCAAGTTAACTCGTTGCCCTTTCCAAGTTAACTTGTTGTCCCACCTTTCACGCATGTCTATTTTTGGAGACACCTTTTGTACATTGGAGTTAGTTTTAGTTTAGAATCAGTTAACTGAAGTAGTCTTTCCAGTTAACTAATAGGTTAACTTAATTTAGACATAGGAATAATTCTTGCAGATTGGCAAGAATTGAATGTTAACTCAAGGAGACTTTAGGGTTGCCTATTCCTTTGAGCATCTATAAATAAGAGCAACCTTGCTCATTACTGTTTAACTTTTATTATGACACAAAATTGTTGTGTCGTTGCGCCATCAAGCTTGCAAGTCAATATGTGTTCACTCTTTGTCTAAGAGTTATTTGGTTGATCGTATCTTGTATGATTGTCCTCTTTAATACCATTTGTTGTCCCAAATTGTGTAATCGTTGATTGAATTTGAGAAAATAAATCAAAAGAGCAATGAGCCTTTGATCCAACGTTTCAAGATCTATCAACACTTGTTTTTATAATCTTTGTTTCAATCTACACTTCAAAAAGAGCTATGAGCCTTCGAGGGAATTTGGAGATTAAGCTTATCGTTTAATGTTGTTTCTTATGATCTATATTTCAGCCTACACCTCAAAAAGAGCTCTAAGCCTTCAAGGGAATCCTGATATCTAGTTCATCTTTTGATGTTGTTTTCAATAATCTTCTTTTTAGCCTACACCTCGAAAGAGCAATGAGCCTTCGAGGGAATCCTAAGATCTAGATTATCGTTTGATGTTTACTTGCACAAACTTTATTTCAGCGTAAATCCGAAAGAGCAATGAGCCTTCGAATGCATTCTGAGAGACAGTTTGTCTAAGTGATACAACCATTCCCAATTGCTCCTAAATCCTCTCGCTCTAAATTACTTGAGGAGATAGGATAGTTATAAAGTAGGCCTAGTTGTAGTTGAGATTCACAAAACCAAAGAAAACCTCAGTTACAACGCATAGAGTTTTATAAACCTTGTGCTCTCAACTGAGTAAAAAGATAGGAACGTAGTTTACATTTCTTTTTACGCATCAACAGCGAAAGAGGGAGCTTCCCCTCCTAATTTGAAGAGCAGTTTATTTGTGCATAGCTGTCCGTTACCAATACACACTCCAGAGGTGCGAATTGAAACGCCAACAAAGTAGCTATTATGTTTCTCCATGCTCTCATAATCCAGTAGTATAACTTATGCCTAATCTTCTGTAATCTCAAACTAATAAATGTGTAGAGGATCATGATGGTATGTATCTCACCTTGCTCATGTGTGTGTATCTCTAGCCCAAGGGAACTCATTTATACGAACACAAA
This sequence comes from Sequoiadendron giganteum, assembly GCA_007115665.2. NCBI lineage: Eukaryota > Viridiplantae > Streptophyta > Pinopsida > Cupressales > Cupressaceae > Sequoiadendron > Sequoiadendron giganteum. Next base: position 611,564,780 of record CM021100.1, on the reverse strand, counting down.
ACTGATGTTATATTATGATGCATGTGAAACAGTATCTTATCAGCTTGGTTTGGAGGTCTTGTGAGTCAAGTTGCAGTGGCTAGTTAGTCTTGAACCTAGTGAAAAAATTTGGGGTTTATTATACACTACGTGTAGCTGCTGATTGCTCAGCTGTTTTATTTTCATTTCTCTTTAATTATCTTGATTAAGAGATCTCTGAGAATACCCTATTGGGTTTAGCTGAGCCCAAAGTGAAGGAAATATTACCCACTCTCAAGCATTGGCCCCTAGTTGTCCTCCTGTTGATGAATTGCAGCCCTGTTCTCAAGATGGCTTGTTTCCTTGGCAATGGGTACTGCTCCTGCCTCTAAGAATGTGGAGCTGCAATTTTGGGAACCAACATGATGTATCAATATATGTACTTTCATTTTATGATATCACCAAAACATATTGAACACATGTGCACATTTTGTTTTCCTGTTCTCTATCTTCTGTAGCATGATCTAAGAGCTTCTTTGTATTAAACTATGTTGACAATTCACTTAGGGAAACCCCCAAATTTGGGTCCAGTTCAAATCAGCTTCAAATCCACGTCGCAGTCCTAGTCTAGATCCCCTATGAGATTGTCTAGGCCTTGCAAAATGGGCCCAAATTTAGTTGAGTTCACTCTACAACAAACCCAAGCAAATCTAGGTCCACTTTGTAAGACTCAAGCAAAACCCAAGACAAAGTCGGCTAAAATTTGATAGTTTTTTATTGTTACTTCCTAGGTTGACTAATCAACCTAAAGACAAGAGCCCTAACCCTCGAAGTGATTCTGTAAGCACTTTGAAACACAAAAACAAAATCATTTAAAACATTTTGAATGTAAAAGAAACAAACCAAATACATTTGTTGAACTTTAATTCTTGCTTGGCATTACACAAATAGATATAAAATTGATCAATGAAGGTTCCAAAGCAATCGGATTGCTATTCTTACATGTGTGCAAGAGCTCATTGGTTGCCAAGGAGATCGTAGAGGAAGACTTTTGGATTGGAGATAAAAACAAAATTTACAAACAAACTCTCTTATTTTCTTTTCGTTCTTGTAAATTTTAAAAATTAAATGAAATGACGAGGATATATACATTCTTTTTATTTGTTTGAAATATGTTGTTTTTCTAAACTTGTTGACACAAGGATTACAATGGCAGCCAATTCTAACTCCATAAATCAACCCCAATTCACAATAGACCCAAATTCATCGTTGTGGAAGTATGTTGATATGATACGACAAACTTCTGAGTAGTGGAGGATATGTTTGGGTTTACAATAAGTGTGATATGAAATATACAAGTGAAATCCCATTTGTATGGCATTTCTAGAATGGGCATCAGAGCTAAGTTGCCAATTCTAGTTCGTATCTTAGTTTGCATTCATGGATCCAACAAAAAGAATTTTGAGGTTGGGTTCACTTTGGTTTGTCCATACAAAAATCATATATATATATATTGAAACACAAGAATATTAGAGACTATACGTATTTCCCAATGTTTTTAATATGCAAAAATGTTTATAAGCCTCGTACAATATTAATGAAACTAATTGATTATATAGTTATAAAATTATAAATAAATTTAATATTAATATATTATTAATTTTAAAAATTATTTAACAATAATTATTAGTAACTTTAATTAAAAATAGTTTGCCACCTAGATATTTGAGTAATTGAAGTATACAACATAGTTTAAAAATTAATTTTAATCTCTCTGTGTTTTGAAGCTCTTCCCTATCTATTGAGATTGGACCCTCAACCCTGAGCCACTTTCAGCACAAAACTTGGTGGGGGTCTCAAGGCAATGCCTCATGGAGTCAAGGGGTGTTGCCCCTCATGAGGGTTTGGGGGCAAACCATTTTCATAATTTTTTAAAGGAGAAAAACAATTCTTATAAAACCAAAATAAAGCATTTTTGGAGTGTGTAATCCACGTTTTTCACACATGATGTCAATCAAGGGCTCAAGTTGCCAAGTACTTGCCAAAAATCATCAAAATCTCATCGAGTATGCTAACTATGCTAGAAATTATTAAAAAAGAAAAAAAAAAAGCAAAGGTAAATTTCAATCAAAAAAAGCATCGGTTTCATATTAGTAGTACCAAAACCACCCAAGTTTTGTCTTGGTTCACATAGATTCGCCCAAGACAAACCCACATTCACATTTTTTCACCCCACCAAGACTAGAAACTGCACCAAACCAAAATCTAGAACTAGATCCAGTAACATAGCATCAAAGCTTGCACAACCAAGAAGGGTGGCACTTGTGCCAACATCTAAAGTGGTGGAATCTAGTAGAGAGTAGTAGCAAGAAAAAGAAATCAAGTGCTCATATAACAAGTTCCTTTGGCAAGGAAAGGATCTTAAGTAATGAGACCTCATCCATCCTTTAAGTTGTGGTATAGAGCCACTTATTTTTGGCTTCACATAAGAGAACAAAGTGACCATTGGAAAAGGCATTTCAAAATGATTCTCAAGAGAATGTCAATCAACACATTGCAAGATACATCTATGCAAATGGTTTGCTTTTCATCATTGTTTGTTCACCATATTGGCAAGAAATGGTGTGCAAAATTAACAGCATTGCAACAGGGTACAAAAGCTCTAGTTGACTATAGCACCTTATTGGCAAAGAACATGAATCTTGTAGAAGATTAATTGAATATTGTCAAGGCTTCATGGATGAGTCAAGATAGGGGTATCCGTTTCTAATGTATGGAAGGATACCAAAAATCAACCATTGATCAATGTCATTGTAGTGTCCCCTAAAGGGGCGATGGTTTTAAAAGCTATGAAATGTGAGTAGCTAATAAACGATGCCCAATTTATTGTTGACATCTTTATTGGGGCCATTGAATAAGTAGGGCCTACTAACATTGCCAAAGTCAAAATATACAATGCAAAATATTGTAGAGCAGCTTGTTTGTTTGGTTGACACATTATTCCTACATCTTTTGGAAACCTTGTGCCACCCAATTACTCAACTTACGCTACAAAAGATGGACATCAAAATTGATTAGCTCAAATAGGTGTATGTCGAAGTTGAAGAGATCCAAATGTTCATCACCAACCACCACACATATTCAAATCATTCTTGAAATTGAAGCTGCTAAAGATAAGTGAAACAATACAATTTTATGTTTCACTTTAGTAAATTAATTTTTAAAACTTAAACTCTTGTTTGTTTTAATTTTTATTTTTTAAAATTTTCGAATAGGTTGCTAAGACCATATCTGCCAAAAATAATTTGAAGAAGTGTGAGATACAATCATCTTAAAAGAATTTGAAGAAGTGTGAGACACTTTCTAGCATGGTTATCAACAAACTTTGGTCCATATGGAGGCAATCCAATAGTGGGAGAGCAACAAATATTAATCAGATAATCCCTGATGACACGTGGTGGGATTGTGTAGAATTTCTTAGTTTCACCAAGCCCATTGTGAGTATGATATGTTATACTGACATGGATAAGGCATGTTTGGGAGAGGTATATGATAGCATCAACTCAATGATTGAGAAGATGAAGACCATCATAAATGAGACAAAGAGCAAGATCCTTAAAAAACTTTTGTCAAACAAGTGCAAACAATTCTTGTTGAGCAATGAAACAAAATGGCCACCCCACTACATCTTCTTGCATTTGGGTTGACTCCAAAATATTACAGCACTATGATTTTGTAATGATCGACCCCAAAAAAAAATTCAAAAGTTTTTGCACTCTCCCAAACTTATCAGATGAGAATTATATCAAACAATTTTCAGACCACTCATTTTTAATGTATAAAAATTGATACAGTTTTAAAAAAGCTTTACAATAATTTCCACAATAGCTGATAACAATTATTACAGTCATACAAATTTTCTATTATATTAACTGTAAATAAAATACATATGCATTTTCTCCTAACCTGTAGCTTCCAACAATTGATAAACTGTACGGCCCCTTTTAAAACTCTTGCAGGAATGTATGGACCTCTTAAATCATGTGCAGCTACTCCAAAAACTATACAGCCACTCAACTCAGAAAAATTAAAATTAAAATTTTCAGTAAGAAACTTTGACCAGCGGTGGCTAATTAAATAAACCCGTACGGCTCTACCTTACGTACAAACTCCTTTGGATTGTACAGCAGAAAACAACAAAGAGTTTTGTAAGTTTTTGAAAGCTTCGACTAATAATTTGTCCACGTCACCTTTCCATATTTTAATCCATATGGCCCAGTTTTTTAATCACCATCAATTTCAAAGATGTGCAAATTGATTCTTATGGCAGCACAATATTAAAGCTTATTTTTATTTTTTCTCCTTCCATACACTCAATAAGTCTTGTCGAATATACTCAAAAAAAAGTATTATTTTAATACTCAGTTACCATCTTTGTAACCCAACTGTACGACTGCTCTATTTCAGCAAATGGTATGGTCCAGAAGTTTTAAACACCAGTTGACATGCAAAAACATCACCAAGATAGATTCTGAAATATACAAAATATTTTTTCTACAAATGTACCATTTTAAGCAAACCTTGAATTCACCAAGAAACTTCATTAAGTTCTCCAAAAATTAGCTCCAGCATAGTCCTTGTATGAAACTGTCCGCCATCACCCAAGAAGAGTCTCTCACCTTCAAAGATAATATTCTTCATGAAGGATTTCGTCTTCACAAAGTTCGATAAACAGCCACAATAACTCCTCTTCAGAAAAAATTCCTACATACCGAAAATTGTGCCCAAAATATAATTTTCTTTTCCTATCCGTAACTCCCACACACTTTCTTAAAATTCCCACATTTTCTTTAATTTTTTTAATTCTTATGTCTGGCTTTTTGAACCCCACAATTAAAATAAAAACTTCACTTTTTTTAAAAACACCTTATGTCTCCCTTTTTAATATTACTTTAATAAACGCTAAGTTAAATATTTAATATAACTTAAAAAATAATATCAATTTGACTACACCTAGAGAGGGGACACTACAGATTCTTTATTTGCCAAAAAGGATTGCACCATACAGAGATGCAAAAGTTAGCAAAGGGTACAAGTTAGCATTTGTTAGACTCTTCCCTAATCCAAATTTGGACAATGTAGTCACGAATAAATGTGTTGATTTTGTACAATCCAAATTTGGACAAGTAACAAATGAATGTGTTGATTTTGTACAATCCAATTGGTCAACAGTCACTCTCTCTGTGACAACTACAAGAAGGATGCTCACAATTGGTGGTGCCTCCATGGCAAACATTCCAACACCAACAACCTCTTGCAATCAAAGTTTTATCAGAATTTTTTTCTTTTTATATCTAAAACTCTCTAAATTTGAATTTCCTTTTTTATTTTTGAAATGATTTTTTTTTAAGTCTGAAGTTTCAATTATAATTTTATAACTCTAGTTATCTAACTTCGTCTGAAAAAACCACTACTTTGTCTTCATCTAAGCGGAATTGTAGTACATACTTCATCAACACAGTAAAGTGCAACCAAGTGGAATCAAAAAAAGCAAAGGAGTTGGTGTGCTTGAACTCCAACTTGCAGCTTCTTTAGCACAAACAAAGTGACTACAAGGAAGAGGCAAGAAAGTTATGCAATGTAGAGCCATAGCATACTAACTTGGACACCTTCACATCCCAACAATCTTCATTTTTTGAGCAATCAGATTAGCCAACATACTTGTAGTGCAAGTGTTAGTAGCAATCATTGTGGTTCTTTTAATCTACCTACATCATCTAATGTCAATAATGATCATCATCTTTATGAAGACCCATGTGACACAGATTGCTGATTTTATTATTTTAATATTGAAGAATGAATATCTAATTCTATCATGATGTTCAAGTTTGACAAATTGACATTGACGTAGCATTTTTAATTTTTATGGTTGTTTTGTTTATCATACACATGCTATATGCTAAGTTACCGGTTCGGGTTCGGGTTCGGGGACGGGTTCGGGTACGAGAACCCGGTACGTGGGTACGTGAAAATTTTTTTAGGGGTTTGGGTACATATGGGTACGTATATATATATAAAAGAGAGAAATATACAGAATTGTAAAACTAAATCATTTCATAGTATGATACTTGATCATTGATCAATGCCAAATGCCAAAGATAAATATTAAATGTCAATTGATAGTTGTATTTGACTGATTTGAAAGCAAATTGGGTACAAAATGGCATCCTCATGTGGAATGCGTTGATGTTGATATTCTTAAACAAAATGAAAATAGAAAATTGTTTTTGTAAAACTGAAAGTAAATACTATATTAATATATTTTACAAATTTACATCTTCCTCTTTCCCATAAAAATGAGGTGCGGCATGGAGTTTTGTATGGTTTCAAAAGCCTTAAATGCGATATTATAGATGAAGACTTGGAGGAAAACTATGGAAACTTGGACTTGGAGAGTACCAATTAAATTCAATGGGAGTTTGAGGGCAATGTTTCCAATGGGGTCGAGGGGCAGCGCCCCTTGTGGGGGTCTAGGGGCAATGCCCCAAGTGGGGTCGAGGGGCAGCCCCTGGGTCGAGGGCACCCCTGGGGAGGAGGTCGAGGGGGTTGCCCCCTCGCGAGGAGCTGGGGGCAACGCCCCCAGCGGGGTCCGAGGGCAACGCCCGCCGCTAGCACCAATTTAAAGCTTTTGAAACCATACAAAACTCCATGGTGCACCTCATATTGGGTCGGATTAGGGTTAGGAGACAAAATAATTACAAAAATGTTTTTTTATTTATGTTTGGGCCCACTTTATAAGTTCTAGGCTGTGGGTTCTTCGAGGTACGCCTGGGTATGTGGCTGGTACCTTCAGGTCCACGCACCAATTGACTGGGTACGCCCTGGGTACGCACAGGGTGCGCGCCCAGGCCTGTGGGTTCTCCCGGGTGCGCGCCCTGTGCGTACCCAGGGCGTACCTATAGGCAAACCCATACCGGGTTCGAGGCCTCCGGGTGCAAATCCGGTAACTTAGGCTATATGGTATTCTAGACTTGATTCCTGCTTTTAGGCTGCCTATATGTGTATATTATTTTTATGTGGTTTTTGTACAGAATTACCTAAAAAGAACTGAACCCCCAAAAATAATTGTTGTGCCAGCATATAAAAACCGTAACCAGTAATGTAGATATTAAAGTTACTGAAATTGTGTTCAAGAAGCATCCACAAAGGCTCAAAATTTTACAAATAAAGAAAATTGTCAGTAAGGCAGAAAAAAACAGTGAAATAACAAAAAGATTAAAATTCCTTATGGTAAAACATATCATTTTAAATATTCTGACATTCTTTTCTAATTTTGGGGAAAATCACAACTTTTTACAAAATTTGGAGTTTATAAGGAATAAGTTATATACTGGGCAAATATTAGAGACGTTTTGTATAAACAAAAGTGATTGATCACAGATTCGTTAACTAAAATTCATATAGCATCAACCATAAGCTTAAAATAGGAATGCCTCCATAGTGTATATATAAACTTTTATGATATTTAACACAGTCTTGGAGTCATCACTAACAAGCAAGTCTGTGAAGCTAGTAAGCGTAGAAGTTATTAACAATAGAGTTAAAAATCTAAAGTTGGATGAACTCTTATGCTATGGTGGGGGCAATGTGGGAAGTAGTATTACAAAATGAACATGAATTAGACAGAGAAATTCAGTCTGCCCTTTCAAAATGACAAACATATTTTTCCAAATATTATGGAATGTAAGCAAATGGAAGGAAAAACCACCAGCTAAAGACAGAAAAGAAGAATACAAAGACAAAAGAGAGAACATCCTGCCATTATCGGCATGGAAATTACATATAATATATTGCCCCAAACATTGGATCACTACACCACAAAAAAGGGCAAAGTTGTCAAAGACTTGTGCATCAGCTTCTTAGAAACAAAACAAAGTAGACATACCATACTACTAAAAAATTAAAAGTCAGGCACTGCAACAACCCAACAGAACAAGTTACAAGAAAACATGTCAAGGAGCCAATTAACAATCCAGTCACTATTCTAGTACAGCATTAACTGGAAAGCAATGGCATCGAAATTGAGTTTTAATATATCATTAGACAAGGAAATGTCTTCAACTATTTTAAGATCATTCTTGTACTAGTTCAAGGCCAAAATGCCCACTCTACCAGCTATAAGTTAAAAATGGGTGCAAAAATTTTAAGGACATTTACCATTAACCTAAACTGTCTAAGGTGTTTTGCTTTGGTCAAATGCTTCCATAGACAAACTCCATATTCTCCAGTAAGGATGATGGTATTCCATAAGATCTCAGAGAATGAAGCTACAAAGATGTTTGAATGGAAGTAACTCTGTTTATTTTCAGATTTCAATTGCAGTTTATTTTTCTTGCTGTTTATTTCTTCAAGGTCTGGATATAAAAAGGCCTCTCCAAAATGTTTTATTCCATCTAACCATTGATTGTATCCATATGGTCTAAGTTATATTTTTTTGGCAGAATAACTAAAGTTTAATCTGGACTCTCTAATGATTTTATACTTGTAAACTGCCTTGACATCCAAAGCTCAGATATGTGCTTATTGATGCAGGAGCATTTTGGAGATTGAGCAAACGGCATCACCAAAAACAATTAATTTTGCTTCTAATTTTGTTTTGTTTGTTGATGTTCTAACCTTGGTCTTCTTGGTATAGATGATTGCTCCACATTAAAATTTCAAATTCAAATTACAATCTCTCTCAATTTGGTGTGTCCAACTTGGAGAGAATCTTGTATGACACTCTTATCAAAGGGAGTTACATAGTCTTGTTGATTCTTGCTTTGGCTTTCTTGGAAGTTGGTGCCACTTATGGAGGAGGTTTTATGACGTGAATTACGCCAATTATTCCTTGATGACTGCTCTTGATTCCCTTGGAGAATAGAATGGTGCCACATTAATGAGGAGTTACATTTGGCATTCTTGATTCTCGAAACTTCTAGTCTTGGTGCCATGTCTGAGAAAGAGCTATAAAAAGAGGAGAGGAGAGCTGAATGAGGTTGGATTACATATCGTTATCTTGCAGGTTTAAGATGGAAGAAGGCATCTGGAGATTTCATTTGCTGGTTGGGAGCTCAAGGGTGAAGTTTCGTGTTATTGATCAAAGCTAGTCTTAGCATAGGGTTTCAAGATTCCATATATATGTCGTCTATTCCAGATTTGGTCTTGTGTGACTTTAAGAGGTTGTAAATAAGTTTTGTAAGGGGATATGCTTTACAAATTTCCCCATAAAACGTTGATGTAATCTTGTTCCCTTATTGTAATGAAAATCAACATTTCATTCATGTGTGGTCTTCACAATTTGCCAATAAAAATCAGTAAGATTTACAGTAATTGATATCCAATTTGTTTGTGTTAAATCAGAATTTTAGAGTCTTGAAAGGGTAATTATGGTCTTCCAGAAATCACTAAACAAGGATATTAAAATCTCTCAAAAATCAGTACAGAATTTCAGAGGCGAAGGTCCTATTTTGGTGCCTAGTTTGGTGCACTTTCAGTCTAGGTTTGTTGGCGTTTCAAATCGCACCTCTGGAACGCGTTTTGGAAACAAACAGCTATGTGCAGTAAATTGTTCTTCAAATTAGGAGGAGAAGCTCCCTCTTTTGCTGAGTTTGCATAAAGAAAGTAAACTAAAACTAATTTTGCCTATCTTTTGATTCAACTGCGAGAACACAAGGTTATAGAACTCTAGATGTTGTAGCTAAGGTTTTCCCTTTGATGAAACTTAACAACTACAACTAACTTACGCTATTGACGTTTCTAGCCTCTCAAGTAAATGCAGAGCAAGAGAGTTAGAAATGGACGAGATTGATTTTCTGACAAAGATACTTAAATAAACTTTTCCCAACATACATCTACTAAATTTCAATGCAAGCTGAAAAGGAGATCATATAAGCATTACACAATAAACGGAAATATGAGACTTTATATCGAGGCAGCAAAGCACACTCAAGACTTTATTTCCTCACACTTCAAGCACAACATAAAAAACGGAAATCTGAGATTTTTATATCAAGGCAGTAAAAGCACGCTCGAGACTTTATTTTCTCAAACTTCTGGCACAAGGTTACAGTTCCGAGACAAGAACTTGTGGCAAAATACCCGCAACATGCAATCAAACCAGATCATTACTTGACACAAAACACATGCACTGAACAAGAACTTGCAGCTAAAAGAGGTAAGCAAACTTGCCCTTAACACTAAGTGAACTGAAACTAATCGATAACAAACATGAAGGCATAGGCTCAGCAATTTTGTTATCACAAGCACAGTTAAAGAAAAATGAGCAAACACTGCTCTTATTTATAACTAAGCAGAGGAGTAGGGAACCCTAAAATCTCCTTGCTTTTACAACTAATACTCGCCAACTCGCAAGTTTTATTTCTTAACCTAAAGAAGATAACATCTAACACCTAAGAAAGCATGTAAAATAGGAAATGTCAACTCATTACAATTGTTTTCTTTCTCTTCTCCAAAGAGTGGATAAGAATCAAACCAAGAATAGAAAGAAAGCTTCTAGAAGAAAGCTAATTTAAATCTCGATCACATCCGCTAAAAAGCAGGCAACTGTATCCTTGGTAAGAGTGTAAATACTATTAATAACAAAATGCCGCTTTTCTAAGATCTTCTCCCTTTTTGCAATCAAACTTAGATAATCTTTGACATCTTCAATTTCTTTATGAGTTCTATTCTTGAAAAACTCACTACCCCAAAAGATGACTCACTAATTGATAACTTGGCGGCTTTGCAACTTTATGCTTCTGACACTTCTCTTGATTCTCCCACGGAAGAGTATTGTACAACTTTTTCCAACACTTGTCCTTTTCCTCAAAGCCTTCTCAACATTGTCTGACGCTGTAAACAACCTAGAATGACCAAGATGTTCGACTGCAACATAACCTGCGTCTTTCAAAGCACACAGATTTGAACACTGGATTGATGTGGTGCAAGTCGGTCACAGTTGTTTCAATGAAGCCATGATAAAGTACTAATGTGGTCTTGAACTCAATGGGAATATACTCCATTCTGCAAAACTCGAAGATTGACTGTAAACTCACCTATATTCTAACAAGTTTTGCACAACTTTCTATTTTTAGATTGTTGGTTTTTCTTCGTCAAACGGATGAATTTTTTGGAAATTTTTCTGAGATATGGGTTTTGTTCAAAATTTCGTTACTAGCAAACCCAAATTGTCCGTTTTTGAAAATTTAGAGTGAAGACTGAAAAAGTAGCAAACCCTAATTTTCTCTGAAAAAACTAGCATTTGGGTATTGTTCATAGGCACTTTCTAAATGAACCCAGTTGATCAGATGTTGAAAACCTCGAAGTTTCACTGAAAAATTAGCCACTTCAAGTTTCACTAAAAAAGTTGTGATATGGGTTTTGTCCAGAAGAATGTTTAAGAAAGACCCAAAAGATTAGAAGTTGAGAATCTTGAAGTTTTCTCTGACATGCAAAGAAAAAAGCAGCTGTTGCAACTTGAGAAAATTCTTCAAAAATTATCCAAAATATAGAATTAGTATAAACTAGCTTGCCGAAAATTGAAAACAATAACCTCCTTCAAAGAATTGATATTCTGGATGAAAAAAGCATAAAGAAGCAAGTTTTCTTATGTGCTGATCTGAAAATTCATGAAAAACCAGCAAGTTTAGGCTCTTGAATCTTGAAAATAAAGGTTTGAAGTTGCTGCTTTATTTCTCCTTAGAAGCCATCTGCAAGAAAATATGAAAAATGAAACACAAAGGTGCCTTAAATAAGCTTTGTCTTGAGGGAAACGGCTTTCTTTTTGCCCTAATTCTTCAAACCCTAATTTGAATTTGTGCAATGAACATAGACGTTTTTCTTCATCTTCAATTTTTGAAAATTTCAAAAATTTGACTAAGGCAAGTGAGGTTGGGCGCCCTTCTTAACTAGAAGCGCCTATTTCATCCAGACTTAGTCATTTTTCATTGTCTTCAACTTCTCAATTTTCAACCCTAGTTTGATCCTATCTCCCGACTTTTAGATTGATCTGACAAACGAACCGAATGTTTTACCACGAAGCCTGATCGAATCCGACAACATTGGTCTAGAGACATCTTCTGACAAAAACTTCATTTGACCCTTCAAATTGTCGGGTGCCTATCTCCTCCAGGGGCGCCCACTTTCTCCAGTGTTAGCCATTTTTATTTTGAGTTTCTCACCGTTGCTTTCGACTTCTATCGTTTTACTCACTTTTTCTCCTTTGTCCAGCCTATCCACTGCGAAGCTGACAGGAAACTGAACAGCGTTGCCTGGGGGAGTGAACTCCCGATTTCATCATATTAGCCTCTGAAAAGATGGGCGCCTTTCTTCTCCTAGGGCGCCCATGGCTGGCAGACTTAGCCACTTTTTTGCAATTTTCAATTTCTACCTCATTTGACGTGCCTTCCTTGAGATCGACTGTCGGAACAGAAAAATTTCTAAGGCATGAAGGTTTGGGCACCCAAACTAAGCAAGGGCACCTGGATTTACCAACTTTAGTCAAAATTTTACATTTTTCAACTTCCTTTCTTTGTTCCTCGTTCTTCGTGCACGTTTGTCGTTGACAGCTTTTGTCTGATGTTTGAATGTTTGATTCTACCACCTGGCACCTGGCAGCTGACTGACCTCCATTGATGACCTTGGATCTCCAAAAAAAGCTTATGAAAAAGCCGAATAGACCCACTAGGGTAAAACTGATCTTTTCGTGATTCTGACTGCACCAGCCTAATGAGGAAGTATTTTAAGCCAATCAAAATCAATCTCAACCCTAAAAGCCAAACTTTCTATTTTTAGAAAATTTTGCCACTATCCGTTTCAAAAGAAACCCAGAAAAACTCAAAACAAGTTTCTATTTTTTTAAAACTGCTAAAAATAGAAATTTTCCTAAAATTTAGGGTTGAAAAAATGAAATCTGGGTTTTGTCGATTTGATCATTCTGAACCGACCCAGATTGTCAGATTTTGAAAATTTCAAGTTTTTGACCCCCAAGCATGACATGCAAATCCCTAATTTTGCCTTTTTTGACAGATTTTAACAAGACTCTGACTCATTTCTTCAAAATGCCTAAGTGTAGCAAAAATTTTAATTTGGTGTACAACAGATTTATGTTACTTGTGTGAGTCTTCAAATTCAAATTGTTAAGTGTCTTAGAAAGCTTATCAACCCTCTTGATGTGTGTTGTGAAGTCCTGCTGCAAGGGAAAGGTCACCATTCACTTGGCTCCCTACCCTTGAACATGCATATTTATAACAAAGCTTTCAAGTCATGAAAGAGACACTGATCCCATATTTCAGGGCCCATTTTCTTACTTCAATTCCATTTCACTATGATCTTCTTCCATAGAAAAAGTTTTACCAAGTCGCTCAATATACTGATGAACCATTACAATTTTAAGGGTGGACACTATGTCCACCGTATAGTCTGGCATACCAAATAATACCACATGCATTTTAACTAAGAAACTATGAAAAAATGTCTAAGAATGGGGGCAAAATCTTTTGCTCCAACATAAAACCCAGATAATGGTACATAGATATCACAAAACTGCCAATGATTAAAAGTTTAACATAAAACCCAGATAATGGCACATAGATATTGCAAAACTACCAATGATTAAAAGTTTAGAAAAAGAATCAAAATTACCTTTGCAGCTATAGCACGCAGATATTTGGCACGGAAGGCTCCTGATGTCCGGGCCCAGTACTTTCCTCTGTTTCTTGTAAAAGCAGTGCGTGCAGCCTTAACTGCAACTTCAATATCCTCTTCAGTTGCAGATGGTATTTCACCTGGAAAGGAAAAATAGAATTTACTAAAAAGCAATGATGAGAAACAAGAAATAAATTTAATTAAATCAATATATGAGAAACAATTATTACAATAGTAGCCATTCTAGTTTACAAAAAATACAGTGTACATCAGGAACATTGTCCCTCAACCCCACTGGGAGCTGCTGCTACCAGACCACCACTCTAATTTTAAAAAATATAAACAAACAATTGTTTTGTACTGCACCAAAGATGGAAAACAACATTTTTTCCCAAGTTTTTCCCAATTAAATCCCAAGAAATTGAATTCCATTTATACTTTTGGTTTGTCGAGTTAATCCCAATCCAAGCAATGCTACTATGATATAAACCAGTTCAATTTATGATTTGACAATTGACATCAAATTATTAAATTTCAGCTGTGTTCACAATTCTTTCAGTTTCTTCAATTTTGTACATTTTCTGCAAATTGTGGTGATACACACACACACATCATCATCATCCCCAACCGTCCCCAAAGTCTAGGAAAAGAATGTCCATTCCCAAAACCCTGTTCCTACATCCCCCTGTCCTGGGAACTTGGAGAAACACTGAAAAATTATAAAGAAAAATCCAAATGTAATGTCTTGCAAATTACTCCTGCATTTTAAGAAAATTCACAATGCAGGATCCTTTTCCATGAGAACCAACAATGTCAAGTAGATATGCGGCTGGTATAAGTGCAGAAAAGATGGGTGTGTTGGGGAAAGATATTCAGACTTTGAAAAAATAAAAGCTCAAGTTCATTTGTTAGTGTTACTACTTACTACCTAAATGTATTGGGAAAGTGGTTAATTATTATTGATAAGGTTGCTCATATTGTAGTATTGAAGATGCAAGCTTCAAATGGAAACACAAAAGAACAAAGCACTCGAGAAGAAAACAAATGGCAAGCTTAGTTTGATGAAAATCAGATATTTTACTAATCACCTCCATTTTATTTTGGAATGCATTTCATGGAGTATAATCTGAAAAAGAAAATGGAAAATCCTTCCATTTTTGAAATCTGAGTTAAGATTCAATAATGCCAAAAAAAGAATTACATAATGTATGTAACAAAAACTGAACAAACGTATTCCTATTATTTTGTAGGTTTTTAAATTTTGTCTTTGACTCTATGCCAGGCTCAGACTCTTTTTCCTTTTTGTATCTCATTCTTTCCTGGGTAAGGGCGCCTATAGAACCTTCGATTAGCTGACTTCAACAAAACGAAAAAGAAAAAAGAGAAAAACCTCAACAAACACCAGGATAAAGTTATCATTTCATAAAATTTGTGTTTGGAATTCACCTTTATTGCTGATTTGACAAAATGCAAATCTTTTACACAAGAAATCAAGAAACAAACTAACAGAAAATGTCAATGCCTACTAGTGACAAAATTAGGTTAAATGGGATTTGAAAATATATTTACATAGAAAAGCACTAGAATAGAAAAACCCCTAGGAACTGAAAAGGTAATTAAAACAATAAAACAATTAATGATATCAAATTTCCACAATCCATATTGTATATTTGAGTGCAATTCTGGATTTGATTTGATGTAAAAAATTGGACACAATCAAATCCAGAATTGCACTCAAATATACAATAAAACAATGTCAATATAACTACTGGATTAAAGTCATTAAACCCTAGCAACACAATCCTAGTACAATATAAATAGCAATTGTGTTTTGCAATAAAATTATAGACATCAGGTTCAAGTTATCATTTTAATGATAACTGCTTTTAGAATTCACCCTTATTTTGCAGATTTGACAAAATGCACATCTTTTACACAAGAAAACAAGACACAAGCAAAGAAAATATGTCAATGTCTACTAGTGACTAAAATAGCCTAGGTCAATGGGATTTGAAAATATATTTACATAAAAAAGTACTGGGATAAAAGACACCTAGAAGCTGAAAAGGTAATTAAAAAACTGAAACAAGGTAAACATAAGTACTGGGGTGAACCCTAGCTAGCAATCCAAGTACAATATAAATACCATTCAATTTTGCAAAAAATTATAAAGAAAAATCCAAATCTCATGTCTTCAATATTACTCACATTCTTAAAAAATTCATAATGCAACATATTCTTCCATGGGAACCAACACTGCCAAGCAGATTTGGCTGGTAGTATTACAGTAAAGGTAGGATGTATGGGTGTAGGATCTTCAATCTTTGGAAATGGTAGTTGAACTCCATATGTTAGCCTTCTAGCTGATGTTGGAAAAGGAGCTCGTTGTTACTAATGAGGTCCCTATGTTGTACTCCATGTATATGTGTTATACGGATTAGAAGATGCAGGCTTCAAAAGAAAAAACAAAGATCAATGCTCTAAGGAAGAAACCAAGCAACATGCTTTTGATGAGGAGAATATTTTACAAAGCATATGTACGTTGAAGAAACTGTCAATTCATACTCTAGAATGGATTTCATGGAATATGATCTAAAAAAGAAAACAGAGAAACCTTCCGTTCTTCAAATCTGAGTTAGCTTTCTTGAGGGATGTCCATACAAGAAATTAGCATAAAGAGTATATCAAATCCTTTATCATATTCAAGTTATCATTTTGAGAAACTCATGGATTTTGAGAAATCCTGTGATCTGTTGATGTAGAACCTCACTGATTAACATAGCCCAATCAAAATGTTCCTTATTATTGATAATTTGGGAGATGACATAGAACATCCACGGTCGAAAAACATGAGCCTCCTCTTGACCTGTAACCCGATTGAGTAAGGTAATCAGAATAGCTATCTCGTCCTTGAACTCTCCACGCCCAAGCTTCTTTACTAAGTTGGTTTTTTGTTCTTTTAGCCACCTTTGAGCAACCTTTCTCTAAGATCTTTCCTTGTCTCCCTGCCATATCTTGTCACATTCCTCTATGACTACAAGGAAATTATCCGTACAAGGTGGGATGGCAAAGCACTTCTCGACATCTCTCGGCTTAAGGCTGCAAATAACTCTCCCATCTGCTGATCGGATTTGTCGTGTAGATGAGTCGTAATGCTTAATGCATGCAATAACGAACTCAAGATCAGACACTGTAATAGGAATAGAGGCTGCAGCTAGTAATCCGGACCGATCAATATGCCTGACTGTCATACTGTCAATGCCCTTCAATGTGCTAAATTTAATCACTAGATAAACGTGACCCAAGTCTGTGTTAGAGGTTTTCAAAAATTCATGAACCAAGACCGATTTGGTCTTGTATTCTATTGGGTTGAACTGCATTTTGGAAAACTAGACTTTTGATTGTAAAGTCGGGTATGTTTGGGCAAACTTCAGAAAAGGCTAAAAATGGCTCCTAATGAGGCTAAAAATAACCAGTTGAGGGGAAAATTTTAGGAAATCTTTTGAAACGTGGGTTTTGTAGAGAATGAAATTCTAAGCCAACCCAGATTGTCAGAAACTCGAAAAAATGGCTTTTACTAAGGCATGCAAAGACTTTTTAGAACATAAGCTTATAGGCTGTAGAGGCTCCGAGGGCAATTTTTCCCGAGAAAAACTAGCACATGGGTTTTGTAGGCGCCAATGCACTGAACACACCCAGAATCTTCGTTTTTCAAAAAGTTGACTTTTTGGCCAACATGCAAAAGAATCTTCAAAAAAAAGCATAGTACTTCAAAATGAGAACGGGGCAATTTTCTCGAAAAAATTCTGGAACATGGGTTTTGATGCTGATGTTGTGTTGAGTGAACCCAGATGACTAGATTTTGAAAAGATGTCGTTTACTTTGACATGCGAGAGAAAACCTAAGACAAGGATCGAAGAATTTAGAGAGAGAAAGTAGAAGTTATATTTTGCCTCTGAAAATGACGCCTATGCCTTGAATGAAGTTTGTTGAAGTCTGGAATGCATGCACTCGAATGATTAAGTTTGAAAAACAATTCCTCTGAACAATCTGGACCTAGCACTACGAAGAACACTGAAAAATATCGACCATAGCACCTTCAAATCTTGCTTGCTCGAGAAAATAAGTATTTTTCCTCGACCTGTAATGAAAATAATGGATGCCCAAATACCTTAATAAATATATTTTATGAAGTAAGGCGTCAATTTGCATGCAAATAACCCAAAAATGGGATGCAATTATATTATTGGACCCCATTTTCAGTTAACTGAATGAAAAACAACCCTAAATTGGGTGCCACCTTGCATGCGAAGATAAATTCGCCATATGCATGCAAAAATTAAGTCATTTACAAGTTGACTTGAAGGCAAGACTAGAGTTTAAATATTATTTTAAGTCGAGTTCACATACTCCATTATAGGGCGGCTAAGTTTACTTTAGTTCAAAAATTCAAAGTTTGACTTTAGACGCCTTTGCTCCAGACTTGGAAAAAAATTCGAAAATTTCATTTGCAAGTCACCGGAGCCTATGTTTGATCACTAATTCTAATTGACTGATGTATCCAAAAGACTGGCTGACAGTTTCATTGAAGAGCGGGATC
Organism: Sequoiadendron giganteum; assembly: GCA_007115665.2. NCBI lineage: Eukaryota > Viridiplantae > Streptophyta > Pinopsida > Cupressales > Cupressaceae > Sequoiadendron > Sequoiadendron giganteum. The sequence goes on along the minus strand of CM021100.1, from coordinate 611,546,536 downwards.
AAAACTAAAAAGGAGCTCCTTGAGGTTGCAAACCCTAATTCTAGCTTCTAAGCCTTCAAAATTCTAGGTGCCCCTGGCCTCCAGGGGCCCCTTTTTCTCCCAAACTTAGTCAAATTTTCATGCATTTTCATCATTTTGAACTTGATTTTGGCCTCCCTTCATCATGCATTTCCCGACACTTGACAAAACTTATGAGCTGGCTGACAGGCTTACTGTGGAGCTGGCTCAATTCTGAACATGATCTCATGGAGAGCATAATTCCTAAAAACCTCATCTCGCAAGTCAAAAACTTGAGCGCCCCTAGCCTCCAGGGGCGCTTTTTCTTCCAAACTTAGCCAAATTTTCACAATGTGCTAATTCTTCACTCAATCTCCAACTGCAGGCTACTGACAAGTTTTCTAACCTGGCTGAGATATGCAACGGAAAGCTGGAAGCATCACGGACAAGATGAGCATTTGACATAACCCAAACAACTGCATTTGAGGGTTCAAAATCTTGGGCGCCCTTGGTGTCCTAGGGCGCTTTTCCTCTGAACTGACATTTTTCACCATGACAAAAACCTTCTATTTGAATCCTGATTTCAGTAGTTCAACAACTCAAATTAACCTGCTAACAGATTCATTGCGAAGCCTGATCAAGTCTGAGACAATTATCCTAGGTGTCATTTCATCAAAAAGTTTCATCTGGTACCTCAAAACGTTGGGCGCCCCTGGCCTCCAGCGGTACTTTTCTCTCCAGTGTTAGTCAAATTTTCATCTCCCTCCATCTTCGTTCAATATTCAACTTCAGGTGGTAGACAAATCCTCTGGACTAACTAGCAACCTCATCGCAAAGCTGACAGTATTTCGGAGAAGTCTTTTTGGAAGTGACATGTTAGCGTTTCAATTAGCACCTTTGTAGTGCTTATTGGAGACGGACAGCTATTGCAGGTGTTATAGTACTACTCTTCGAATTATAGAGAGGAAGATCTCTCTTTACTGATGTTATACATAAAAAAGGATACAGTAGACTAAGGTTCCTATCTTTTTTACTCAGCGGAAGGACACAAGGGTGCATAATCACAATGCGTCATAGCTAAGGTTTTCTCTGGTTTCTGCAGATCTTAACTATGACTAAACTAGCTTCTAAACTATCCTATCTCCTCAAGATAAACAGAGCATGAGGGCATAGGAGCGAAATCGATTGGTTGGATCACTTGAATCCGCCGTCTCCTTAGAATATGGTCGAGGCTCTAAACTCTCGGATATATGTTGGGATAAAGTTTTATACAAGCGAACACTCTTTACGATAAGTTGGATCTAAGAATTGCCAAGGAGGAGGAACCCCTGTCCGAGGTATAGGATGGGAGACAACTTATAGGAAACAACAAAGAACGATGATATGGATATTAGGATTGCTAAGGAGGAGGAACCCCTGTTTGAAGTATAGGCTGAAATCTGGATCATTAAACAACATCACACGATAACTATTGATAACAAAATATCCAAGGAGGAGGAACCCCTATCCGAAGAGGAGATTGAAACAATAAGCTATTGAAAACAAGACGTTGAACAAACTCAAACCTTTAGATCAAACAAGCATGTGCCATTTGATTTTCTTCTTCAAGCTTTTCCAACGAATTACAAAGATTGGGATAGGAAAAGCACGAAATCACGCACAATTGCGATCAACCAATTAACTCTCATCCAAGAGTGAACAAATACAAACTTGCAAGCTTGTGGCAACAACGGCACAGCAATTTTGCGTAGTAAATAAAGGCTAACAAATAATGAGCCCAAGGCTCTTATTTATAAACTCAAAGGAGTAGGCAACCCTAAAACCTCCTTGAGTTAACAATCAGTTCTTGCCAATCAGCAAGATTTATTCCTAAGTCCAAAAGAAGTTGAGCAAACAATTAACTAGAAATCTACTTCAATTAAATGAAACTAAACAAAAGTCAAACTGGAAGTTTACCTTAGTTGACTAAAACTAAACTACAAGTGAACTTAAATTACAAAATGTGCCTCCAAAATAGAGATCCACAATTAGTGGAGATTTGAGATAGGCATTTATAATTGGTGAGATCTGACATGCATGATCAGTAGGACATGGAGTTAACTTGGAATGAGGCATCAAGTTAATTCTTGTCAACATTAATGATATTTTGGAGGGTAGGACGTCCTTTGTGGGTGCTTTACACCTCATCACCTCTAGTCAACAATCCTCCTATCCATTTGTTGACTTCTTCTGCCTTACGCAATTTGCTTTTGATATTCGATCTTCTTTGCAACTACGTCATCCAACCTTGTTGACATGAAATGTGGAAGGTAGTGTGATAGTAACCTGATGGCGGCTCTGTATTTGGAATGACTACCTTCCGCATTTGGCTATCCATTGAACAATGATGTCATTCATGCCTTCCAAGGCATCCAACTTGACTAAAGGCTTTACTTGATGCATGTTTGTGTCAAGTGTTTTCAGAAAATCGTGAAGTAGGACCATTTTGGTCTTGATTTCAATTTGAGAAAACTATATTCTGAAAGACTTGATTGTTGATTGTAAGCACGCATATGTTCAGACAACTTCTGAAAAAACCCGTAAAAATAGCCACCCACCAAGAAGTATTTTTCCGGAAAAAATCTGACACATGGGTATTGTTCGTGTTTCCATGCTAAACAAACCTAGTTCGTTGGAATTTTGAATCTATGACTTTTTCAAAAAAATCCCTAAAAATAGAGGCAACAAGTTTGTTGTTTCTAGAAAATTTTAAAAGATGGGTTTTGCTGAAAAACTGTGCTGATCATACCCAGTTGGTCAGATCTATGATAGTCTGTTGTTTTTTGTGACATACAAGAAGTTTAAGACAGAAGAGAGGAAGGAGACAAGAAGAAGATTGGAAGTTTATTAGTTGTCTTTCTGGAAGAATTATGCCTTTTGATGCAACCTCTGATAAATGGTCCCTATATGCAACAGATCATCAAAAATATGAAGAACGGTGAAAACCCCTCTGTCAGATCTTGAAAAGACATCTTGGAGAAGAAAATACTATTCTTGGCTTCAACCTGCAAAGAAAGATGTTTGATTATGACGCCAGGCTTGATGTATAATGATTGATGTTGAAGCAACCAAGTTTGGGCGCCAACTCGTGATAGAGGAGTCTTTCTACTTGATCTGGAGTTCTAAAAATTGATTTCCACTAGTTGTGGGACGTTGGCCACTTTTGCCTCCAAAATATCTTAACTCAAGTCAACAAATCACTTTTTGACCTTTTAGGCGTCTTTCTTGAGTTTGAAAACTTTTTCATCATTTTTTCCATGCTGAAGTGTCTCTATTCAATCCTTGCTCCTAGTCATTCAATTGATCTCTAGTTGATGCTAACAGATTCACTACTGAGATGGAACAGTCCTGATTAAATGTGTCTGGGAGTTGAAAAGCTCAAAGACTGAAACCGATGCCTTCAAATCAAGGGTGTCTTTCTTCAGCAGGGGCGCTTTTGTCCTCAGAGTTAGTCAATTTCTTGACTGTTCTTCAATTTCATCATTTTTGACCCTCTGTGTTTTGATTCGAGATCATTGTTGACTTGTAGGTCTAATGATCTTGCCGAAATGTGGGTAGATAACCAGCTCGGTCCTGGAAAGGATGACTGGTATCTCAACTCTTGAAAGTCAGTTTAGGTTCTTCATAAGCTTGGGCGCCCCTACCAACAGGGGCTCTTTTGACTTTTTGACTTATGATTTTCATATTGTCAACCTTCGAGAATGGCCCCAATTCAATCTCTGCAGTCAGGTGTCAAATTACTCCGTTGTCTTTGCTGACGGTGTCATTGTTGTGATCGATCATAACGGAGAAGGTCATCCTGGAGGTAACTAAGCTCATAAGTTGCATCTAACTACCAAAAAAGGTGGGTGCCTTTCTTCAGTAGGGGTTGTTTTGACCAACACTTGGCCAATTTCTTGGCATCCTTCCTTCAACTTTCACCGTTAGGTATTTTCTGCTTGATCTCTGCCTCTGATTGCTTGACAGGTCCTGTGGACGCGTAGCTAGATTGATTGTGAAGCTGAGAGAGAGTTGAAAAGATGCCATGTATAGAGCAATGGTTGGAAACTTCATCAGGTGCCTTAGATTGAAGGGCACTTATGGCCAATTGGGGCGCCTTTGCTTTGTTATGCATTGCTTTTTCCTCCATTTGGCATGTTTGAATGATTAACAGCTGTTGTCTTTTGATATGTCTCGTAGGCTGACAAAAAAATTCACTGTGGAGCTGAGCTAATGCTGAAGAGATTACTTGAAGACGAGCTTGTTCAAAAGATGAGATTTGGACCATCTACTTCAAGGGCGCCCCTGGCGCCTTTCCTCATGTTTGATTGTCATTTTGATGGTACTTGTATTGCAACCTCTCCTGACTTTGCTCGCGTTTGCCGTTGATCGATGAATCAAATGACCTAGCTCGGCGATGCGTTGGAAAGCCAACAGGAACATGGAGAAGACAACTGCCATTGTGAAGGTTGATGACTACTTTTGATCTTCTGAATTCAAGGGTGCCTTTCTTCAACAGGGGCGCCTTTTAGGTGCAAGTTCATCATTTGCTTTGAAAAACATCATCTCTTCATGCTTCACGTTCGTCGTGCATCGTGATTGTCTTGAGCATTGTTGTTGACAATGTAAACGCCTGCATCCTTGCAATGACCTTCATCATGTTGTGTGTACGGGTGTTGGAAAAATGAATAAGGCATTGAACTACACAGCCTCCTTGGTAGCAAGGCGTTCATTTTCCAAATAGCCAATTTTCAGCATTTTCACTTTTGAAAATCCCCTTCATCATAAAGCATCTTTTTGAGCCTTTTCTGCCATGGATTCTTCGTTGAAGCTTTTGAAGGTTAGCTCTCAACATCTGGTACTAGCTAATCTGCCAATAATGGCTGCGGAGCTCCTGACTTTGTTCCTAAAAAATAAAAATAGACCCACCAGAGTAAAACATGTTTTTTGATGATTTTGACTTGACCAGTGTGATCGTGAAGTCGATTAATCCTATCAAAATCATTTTCAATCATTTCCGAGAAGGTCCTATTCTCAGGGGTTTCCTTAAAAACAGGGGCACGAAACCCTAATTTTCAATTTTTCAAAATTTTACACATGTTCCTTGATAGAAACCCACAAAAACCTTATGTTTGGTTTGACCTAAAACAGACTTTTGACAGCATTTTTACATGATTTAACTCAATTTAAGCAGAATGCCAAAAATTTATTTTGGGTACAACATTAGGCTTCGTCTGGTGACCATGTCGGATACCTACGGCATAGGAGAACCGAGAATCTCAAGTTTTGCAGACCAGTACTTTTATTAGTTGGGCGATGGAGTCAGGACTTATTTCCTAATTCACACAATAATTGAAGTTTACCTATTTATTGGGGCTCACCTATTATTCACCTAAAACAAAACTACCTAGGAAATCACCTAATACACAACAATACTTTACGGTACGGGGAAATACATAACTACATAAAATTAAAGCAAAAGAAATTTATTTTACAAAGAACCCACCCCATCCCCTAAGGGACGAAATGTCAAAAGTATTGCCTGCTTCATGGCAGGCGGAAGAGCCTCCCATCGATGTTGCTTCTACCTGAAAGGCTTTACTTCTCTTCTGATGGGAATTGCAGGAGACAATCCCTCTGGAATGAAGATTCTCAGGTATTCATATATCCAAGCAAAGGTACTCTGACAAAAGTGACAAAAGTCAGAATATGATGCAAATGGGAAAGTTGATACCCCTGAGACATTCATTTTGTTGTCATCCATCTTCGGGATGTTGAACTCTTCAAACCAATCAACCGAGTTCCAAACTCGATTTTTGTAATGTCGTAGGTGATCTTTGTTGACCTCAAAATATCCTTTGACCGGCTCATGGATTAGCTCTAGATCACCTTTAACACATAGGAGTTTGATTCCCATGTCTTCGACATCTTTGAGGCCTAACAAAAGCACCTCCTTCTCAGCTTCAATGAATTCCAATTGCACAGATGGGTGCAACTATCCTTTAGGAGAGATGATCACTTCCCCTATTTATGAAACTGTATTTGAACATCCTCCATCGAACTGTGTTGTCCATGACCTTGCGTCCTCTGTCAGTATCTTTTCACAACATGCAATGTTCTGATCTTCAATTTCTATCTTTGGCAGAATCAGATAATTACCAAGATTCGTCTCAGGCTTTGCCCCTGCTGGAACAAATGACTTGACCACAACCTGCTTCTTTACAACCTCGAGAATCTAATTTATTTGTTTTGGATGATCCTGAAGATATTCCAGTTGAGAGATTTGTACCTTGGTCTTCATCATGGAAGCTACGATGTCAAAATTGGTTGAAGACAGATCTTGAGCAACTGGCATAGCGTCTTTCTATGAAGACCTGGGATTGGAAGTGGAAGGCACCTCTTCACCCTTTTCGTTTGATCTTCGTCTTTCTTTCTGTGCTTTGAAGTGTTGAACACGTGTAGACACAGGTGTTGAGAAATTTTCATGATTTACCGCAAGAGAATAGTGACGGTATCCTTCTTTTTCTTCTTTAATAATGAGTTCAAAATATCCCGTTGCGGAGTCACCGTCGAAGTTGTTCATCTGTGGTAGAACAACCTTCGAACTTATTGGTACAAAACTAGAACTGGGAGCAGCTTCAGCATATCCCGTGATTTGGGTCATTCTCAAATTCTCAGGACACGTGAATCCGGTATGTGCATCAGTGTCATGGAAACAACAAAATACTGCACTGTGTGCAGCTTCAATCATTGGTCTTGATGGAGATGTTGGCAACCACGGCTGAAGATAGTCTCTCTTTGGTTGGTATGGTTGCTGAATTGGAGATCTGATAGAATTTGCTTTCATCAAGCCAGAAGTAATCATATTGTCCTCCAACTTGATGGCATATTCTTGCGCACTCTTCAGCTTTGTTTCTTTTGTCGTCTTGAGGAAGAAGGCTATCTTTGATGGAAGAGCATTTATGAAACAGCTCATCAGAATCTGTGGAGATGGATCAAGTGCAAAAGAAAGTCGTATAACAAGACGATTAAATCTTGCCACAAACTCCCTCATGTGTTCATTGTGTTCCATCTTTGAATTTGCAAGTTGGGCGAACAACAAATGAACGTCTTCAGTGGGCTTGAATCTCGCCAAAAACTTCTCGCTCATAAATGCCCAACTTGTGATAATGCCTGGCTTCAAGTGATTGAACCAATCTGCAACATTCCCAACAAGAGTCTCCACAAAGAGACGTATTGCGATGTTTTCATGTGGCACATGCAAGATGGCGCAAGCCGTTGTGAATGTAGCAAAATGTTCATCTAGTGTTCACTCCCATCGCCGTGAAATTGGGGAAAGTGCTTCCTTGACCCTTTAGGTAACTCATGATTTACCTGAAAAACCAAAGGTCCAATGTTATTACCCCAAGGTAATGAAGGTCAATGTCTCTCGCCAACATTATTGTTGTTACCATCCATTGCTTCTTGTATGGATCATGCAATCGGATGCCAGAGGATCATTCCTGAACCTCTTCAAAGATTTTATCTATGTTGGATGCTTCTCCGACGTCTTCTTCAAATAGAGGATTGGTTCTCCTCCATATGTATACCTGGTGAGCTAGGATGCTTACTGCCACGCAGGTGTTGGTAACACTAGCCTTTTGGCTGCAAGATCAACCTTTCTTTCTTCCTCGTCCAGAGTAATAGTTGCGGCTCTCCACTGAGCTGGTGATATATTCTCTTCGCAAGCTATTGATGATGTCTGAGTGCTCTCCTTCAATAAATGTAAGATATAGTTGGAGAGTTGTTGGAGCAAGAGCAGGTTGTTCAATTGGAGCCCAGGGACGCAAGATGCTTATTTCGTGTCATAAAAGCGTTAGCTTTTACTTGGAAGTTTTATGCCTCATTGCCCCACGGTGCGCACCAAAAAACTATTGGCGTTTCAATTAGCACCTTTGTAGTGCTTATTGGAAACGAACAGATTTTGCAGGTGTTATAGTACTGCTCTTCGAATTATACAGAGGAAGATCTCTCTTTGCTGATGTTATACGTAAAAAAGGGTACAGTAGACTAAGGTTCCTATCTTTTTTACTCAACGACGAGACACAAGGGTACATAAACACAATGCGTCGTAGCTAAGGTTTTCTCTGGTTTCTGTAGATCTTAACTACGACTAAACTAGCTTCTGAACTATCCTATCTCCTCCATATAAACAGAGCATGAGGGAATAGGAGTGAAATGGATTGGTCGGATCACTTGAATCCACCATCTCCTTAGAATATGGCCGAGGCTCTGAACTCTCGGATATACGCTGGGATAAGGTTTTATCCAGGGGAACTCTTTACCGTAAGTTGGATCCAAAACTTGCCAAGGAGCAGGAACTCCTATCCAAGGTATTGGCTAGGAGACAACTTACTGGAAACAACAAAGTACGATGATATTGATATCAAGATTCCTAAGGAGGAGGAACCCCTGTCCGAAGTATAGGCTGAAATCTAGATCATTAAAAAACATCACACAATAACTATTGATAACAAAATATCCAAAGAGGAGGAACCCCTGTCCGAGGAGGAGATTGAAACAATAAGCTATTGAAAACAAGACATTGAACAAACTCAAATCTTTAGATCAAACAAGCATGTGCCATTTGATTTTCTTCTTCAAGCTTTTCCAACGAATTACAAAGATTGGGACAGCAAAGGCACGAAATCATGCACAATTGTGATCAACCAATTAACTCTCATCCAAAAGTGAACAAATACAAACTTGCAAGCTTGTGGCAACAACGGCGCAACAATTTTGCATAGTAAATAAAGGTTAACAAATAATGAGCCCAAGGCTCTTATTTATAGAAACTCAAAGGAGTAGGCAACCCTAAAATCTCCTTGAGTTAACAATCAGTTCTTGCCAATCAGCAAGATTTATTCCTAAGTCCAAAAGTAGGTGAGCAAACAGTTAACTGGAAATCTACTTCAGCTAACTGAAACTAAACAAAATTCAAACTAGAAGTCTACCTTAGTTGACTAAAAGTAAACTACAAGTTAACTTAAATCACAAAATGTGCCTCCAAAATAGAGATCCACAATTAGTGGAGATCTGAGATAGACAACCATAATTGGTGGGATTTGACATGAATGATCAGTAGGACATGGAGTTAACTTGGAATGAGGCATCAAGTTAATTCTTGTCAACATTAATGATATTTTGCAGGGTAGGACGTCCTTTGTGGGTGCTTTACACCTCATCACCTCTAGTCAACAATCCTCCTATCCATTTGTTGACTTCTTCTGCCTTACGCAATCTGCTTTTGATATTCGATCTTTTTTGCAGCTGCATCATCCAACCTTGTTGACATGAAATGTGGAAGCTAGTGTGATAGTAACCTGATGGCGGCTCTGTATATGGAATGACTACCTTCCACATTTGGCTATCCATTGAACGGTGATGTCATTCATGCCTTCTAAGGCATCCAACTTGACTACAAGCTTTACTTGATGCATGTTTGTGTCAAGTATTTTCAGAAAATCGTGAAGTAGGACCATTTTGGTCTTGATTTCAATTTGAGAATACTATATTCTGAAAGACTCAACTGTTGACTGTAAGCATGGATATGTTCAAACAACTTATGAAAAACCCCTAAAAATAGCCAACCGCTGAGAAGTATTTTTCTAGACAAAATCTGACACATGGGTAATATTCGTGTTTCCATGCTGAACAAACCTCGCTCGTTGGATTTTTTGAATCTGTGACTTTTTCGAAAAAATCCCTAAAAATAGGGGCAACAAGTTTGTTGTTTCTAGAAAATTTTAAGAGATGGGTTTTCCTGAAAAACTGTGTTGATCATACCCGGTTGGTCAGATCTCTGATAGCCTATTGTTTTTTGTGACATGCAAGAAGTTTAAGACAGAAGAGAGGAAGGAGACAAGAAGAAGATTGGAAGTTTATCAGCTATCTTTCTGGAAGAATTATGCCTTTTGATGCAACCTCTGATAAATGGTCCCTTTGTGCAACAAATCATCAAAAATATGAAGAACGGTGAAAATCCCTCTGTCAGATCTTGAAATGACGTCTTGGAGAAGAAAATATTGTTCTTGGCTTTAACCTACAAAGAAAGATGTTTGATTATGACACCTAGGCTTTATGTATAATGATTGATATTGAAGCAACCAAATTCGGGCGCCAACTCATGATGGAGGAGTCTTTCTACCTGATTTGGAGTTCTAAAAGTTGATTTCCACTGGTTGTGGGACGTTTGGCCACTTTTGCCTCCAAAATCTCTTAACTCAAGTCAACAAATCACTTTTTGACTTTTTAGGCGTCTTTCTTGAGTTTGAACACTTTTTCATCATTTTTTCCATCTTGAAGTGTCTTTGATCAATCCTTGCTCCTGGCTGCTCAGTTGATCTTTAGTTGATGTTGACAGATTCACTACTAAGATGGAACAATCCTTATTAAATGTGCCTGGGAGTTGAAAAGCTCAAAGACTGAAACTAATGCCTTCAAATCAAGGGCGCCTTTCTTCAGTAGGGGCGCTTTTGTCCTCAGAGTTAGTCAATTTCTTGACTGTTCTTCAATTTCATCATTTTTGACCCTCCATGTTCTGATTTGAGATCACTGTTGACTTGTAGGTTTGATGATCTAGCCAAAATGTGGGGTGGATAACCAGCTCAGTCCTGGAAAGGATGAATGGTATCTCAGCTCTTGAAAGTCAATTTAGGTTCTTCAAAAGCTTGGGCGCCTCTGGCCAACAAGGGCTCTTTTGACTTTTTGACTTATGATTTTCATATTGTCAACCTTCGAGAGTGGCCCCAATTCGATCTTTGCAGTCAGGTGTTAAATTACTCTGTTGTCTTTGTTGACAGTGTCGTTGTTGAGATCAATCATAATGGAGAAGATCATCCTGGAGGTAACTAAGCTCATAAGTTGCATCTGACTGCCCAAAAAGGTGGGCACCTTTCTTCAACAGGGGCTCTTTTGACCAACACGTAGCCAATTTCTTGGCATCCTTCCTTCAACTTTCACCGTTAGGTGTTTTCTGCTTGATCTTTGCCTCTGATTGTTTGGCAGGTCCTATTGATGCATAGCTAGATTGATCGTGAAGCTGAGAGAGAGCTGAACAGATGCCATGTATACAGCAGTGGTTGGAAACTTCATCAAGTGCCTCAAATTCAAGGGCGCCCCTGGCCAGTAGGGGCACCTTTGCTTTATTATGCATTGATTTTCCCTCCATTTGGCATGTTTGAATGATTAACAGTTGTTGTCTTTTGCTATGTCTCGCAAGCTGACAAACAGATTCATTGTGGAGCTAAGTTGATGCCGTAGAGATTACTCGAAGACGAGCTTGTTCAACAAATGAGATTTGGACCATCTAATTCAAAGGCACCCCTGGTCAACAGGGGTGCCTTTCCTCATGTTTGACTATCATTTTGATGGTACTTGTATTACAGCCTCTCCTGACTTCACTTGATTTCGTCGTTGATTGATGAATTAGATGACTTAGCTCAACGTTGCGTTGGAAAGCCAGTAGGAACACGGAGAAGACGACTGCCTTGGTGAAGGTTGATGACTGCTTTTGATCTTCTGAATTCAAGGGCGCCTTTCTTCAGTAGGGGTGCCTTTTAGGTGCAAGTTCATCGTTTGCTTTGAAAAACTTCATCTCTTCATGCTTCACATTCGTCGTGCATTGTGACTATCTTGAGCATTGTTGTTGACGACGTAGACACGTGCATCCTTGCAATCACCTTCATCATGTTGTGTGTACAGGTGTTGGAAAAATGACTAAGGCATTCAACTACACAGCCTCTTTGGTAGCAAGGCTTTCATTTTCGAGACTTAGCCAATTTTCAACATTTTCACTTTTGAAAATCCCCTTCATCACAAAGCATCTTTTCAAGCCTTTTTCGCCATGGATTCTTCGTTGAAGCTTTTGAAGCTTAGCTCTCAGCACCTGGTACTGGCCAATCTGCCATTAATGGCTATGGAGCTCCTAACTTTGTTCCTAAAAAATAAAAAATAGGCCCACCAAAGTAAAACATGTTTTTTGATGATTCTGACTTGACCAGTGTGATCGTAAAGTTGATTAATCCTATTTTCAATCATTTCTAGGAAGGTCCTATTTTCAAGGATTTCCTTAAAAATAGGGGTACAAACCCTAATTTTCAATTTTTCAAAATTTTACACATATGTTCCTTGATAGAAACCCACAAAAACCTTATGTTTGGTTTGACCTAAAATAGACTTTTGACAGCATTTTTGTTAGTGTAATTAATTAATTAATTATTACACTAGCATAAGTTAACTTAGGTATTAATTAATCATAGTAGTCCTAGGTTACTTTTAATCATTTAATAAAGTTGTTGAGATAAGATTCCCTTCTAGAAGATGAGTTGTCTTTTCTACAACTTATCTCCATCTTGTTATCATTCCCGAGGTAGTTGGTTAGGGTTTCTTGTTGTCACATGAAGTGTGATTTGAAGACTTGGCAACATCTTTTGCATTCTAGGTTTAGCACTTGTCTATATAATCAGGCATATGTACTCTTTGTAATTCATTTATGCATATCAATCAGATAATCTCTATTTGCATGCCCTTAGTTGCAACACTTTCTGTGTGGTTGAATTTCTTCTTGGCAGGTCCTTTTGAAGTGTGCGCAGCTTCATTGGATGATTCAACATCCATTATTCCAACATGGTATCAGAGCCATTCCATTGAAGGTTCATCCCAGTATCAAGAAAGTTGGGCTACAGAGATTTTTGCAGGCTTGAGGATTTTCTTTGCAGGCTAGTTGGTTCTACCCGGGGACCAAGCTATTTTCTAGTGCAGATCAGGCTTTATCCGACCTCTCCATTGCGCTCAGAAGGCCTCAAAACCTATAGATTGCCTGCCCATTCGTCCGATTTGGACATATTCACACCGGGAGCCATTTGAGGTATTTAGGGTTTTTTGCATTTTGTACGATCCATACAGTTTTTTGCAGAAATAAAATATCTCCTTTCAATCCTCCATCATGGCAAAAAAAATTTAAGTCATTGGGCAATTTTTATTTCAAAAAACGGACTCATTTTTATATAATTCTGGCAAAAATTTATCTCTGTGGGCGACCTGGTATTTTATTATACAGTCGGAATAATTATTTTTTTCTGTGGGCTATAGTTTTGGTTTGGTCGGCATCTATATTATCTGCAAGTTTTTTCGGCATTTGCTTTTAAATTTTTTATTGCAAAATCTTTGCAATATTCGAAAAAATTCGAACAGTCTGCAGACCGACTCGGTTGTCGACCCCCTCCGTCAGATCTGTCACCTCCGTCGGCGTTGTCGTCCTCTATCCGGCCGACATCAGACCTGTCACCTCCGTCCAGCCCGTTCCCGGCCGCATCCATCCAACGTCCCATCCATCCGACGTCACATCCATCCGACGTTTCTCCCGGCCACTGGCATCACGTCCGTCCAACTCCCACCGACTGCCGTGCTCCCGCCGACCGTCGACCTCCCACCGATTGCCAAGCTCCCACTAACCGTCGACCGCCGGTGTGTTTCCCAGCGGCGCCACCCCAGCACCGCCCAGCCGCCGCTCCGCTGGCGCTCCGCCCGGTGGCGCTTTCTTCTTTTTGCAAGACTTAAGCCCGCAGTCCTATCAGCGACCAAGGGCTCCGTTTTTTTTCCCTGGGGGTGCTTATTTTTTGCACCTATTTAGACTGCAGGCCCTAATAGGGCAGATGTTTTCAAATCGCCATATCTTTTCACCAGGGTATCAAAAATCAGCAAACGAGATACCGTCAGAAAGGTAATTCAGTGCTCTTTCCAGTGGTGACATCCATTTTGGGAAATTTTGCTTCCAGAAAATTCTACAGTCAACTGAAGTCAACCCTTCATTTTGGACATAAAGGCTCATATCTTCGCAACCGTTGATTGAAATTCAGTGATTCCAACGGCATCAAGAAGGTAATTTAGAGCTCTTTTCATTCGTCCAATCACTTTGATCAATTTCAGCTCTAGGTACTCTTGCATTGGTTTTGTTCAATTTGGTGCATTTGTTCAATAACTTGGATATCCTGAAGCTTGGGAAAAGGTTTTTTGTATTGGGTGGCATCACTTCAGTTGCATATCACTTTGGAAGTTTCTATTTGTTGCTGAAGGTCATTGTCTTTGTACTTTTGGAGAAATTTGTTTGTCCATTATGGGGCTTGCATATTATCCTTCTTCTCCATCAGAGACTATTGGTATCCCTTCGCATTCAGTGATTCCTTGTCCAGAGTCATTGATTGAGGCTTCCATCATCATCATTCATCAGGACACATTTCGTTTTCCAGACTTGACATCACAGGATGGCTTTGCTTCAGGGATTGCTGACTTGGCCACTTCTATAGGTTTGGAGGACATTCTTGAGGGGATATCACTCCTCTATTCAGATCCCACTTTGGAGAGTTCTCTTGAGTCTCCACATTTTCATTGTCTCAACCTTAATTGGGAATCTTGAGACTATCTTGGAGGCACTTGCTTTCTCTTCAGCGATTTCATATATGAGACTTCCTCCATCTTCATCGGAGTTCCTTCAGCATCTACCATTGGATTGGATTCAGTCTTCTTTCAGTGGTTTTGAGGACACTTCATTATGGGGGGGCAATCAAGTCTCCATCTATTCCTTCGATGGAAGGACCATCACATTGCAGTCTTTGGATCTTGTTCAGTTTTTGCATCGTCCCGATTTGTCACCTTCTACATTGATTGGGTATGTACCTGATTTGATTGTGGCATCTTCATCTTCATCAGGCAAGGAGACACATGACCAGCTTTTAGAGACATCATCAACATTCATATACATCCTTCCTTCATTCAATTCCTATCCGGAATGGGAAGCATCTCTGCACTTGCACCTGGTTTTGTTTCTTCTGAAAGGGAGACAAGTTGTTTGTCGACATTGGATCATGTTTTGTCTACACACACTTACCTTTCTTGCAGGTGATCACATATTTTGGGGGGGCTATATAGTCTCTCTATTTCCTCCCTATGGGGGGGGTTTTCATTATATTGTATCCATGTGATGATTTTTGTCCTTGGGGGGATGATGTTGAGTCCTCCAATCATCACCTTTCTACATTTCATCTCCTTTTTTGGAGAGGGGTTTTCTTCCCACTGGGTTTTCCTTTTTTCTTTGTTTGTGGGAGATTAGTTGCATTTTTCATCCTATGTACATGGGTACCTAATATGGCCATCAGCCGGGACCCATCATCATCATGCATAATCATTGCATTTTGATTTCCTCCCTAAGTTGCACTTATAGGGGGGTGTTAGTGCAATTAATTAATTAATTATTACACTAGCATAAGTTAACTTAGGTATTAATTAATCATATTAGTCCTGGGTTACTTTTAATCATTTAATAAAGTTGTTGAGATAAGATTCCCTTCTAGAAGATGAATTGTCTTTTCTAGAACTTATCTCCATCTTGTTATCATTCCCTAGGTAGTTGGTTAGGGTTTCTTGTTGTCACATGAAGTGTGATTTGAACACTTGGCAACATCCTTTGCATTCTAGGTTTAGCACTGGCCTATATAATCAGGCATATGTACTCTTTGTAATTCATTTATGCATATCAATCAGATAATCTCTATTTGCATGCCCTTAGTTGCAACACTTTCTGTGTGGTTGAATTTCTTCTTGGCAGGTCCTTTTGAAGTGTGTACAACTTCATTGGATGATTCAACATCCATTATTCAAACAATTTTTACATGATTTAGCTCAATTTAAGCAGAATGCCAAAAATTTATTTTGGGTACAACATGACAAATCTCAAAAAAGATAATTTGGGCCTCTAAAATCTAAGGCGCCCCTAGCCTCCAGGGGCTCTTTTCTTCCTAGACTTGGAAAAAATTTGATGATTTTCTCCTTGACAAAAATCCCCTCCGTGACAAAGCATCATTTTGAACATATCTCGCCATAGAATCTTCACTGGAGCGTTTCAAGCTTAGATTTCGACACCTAGTATTTGGCCATCTGCCATTGACGACCTCGAAGGTCCTAGCTTTTCTCCCGAAAAAGTGAAAACTACCCACCAGCCTTAAACTGACTTTTTCTTGCTTCTGACTTTACCACTGTGATCATGAAGTGAAGTAAGCCAATCCAAATAATTTTCAGTGAATTCTAACAAGATCCTATCTTTTAGGGTTTTTCCTAAAAAATAGGGGTACGGAAACCTTAATTTTCAAATTTTGCCAATATCTTCTAGACAAAAAACCCACAAAAAGCCCATACTTCGTTTGCCCAAAAACTGACTTTTGACAACAATTTACAAGATTTAGACTATTTTAAGCAGAATGCATTAATGAAGCAAAAAAATTGTTTTGGGTACATTAGGGTACATGTTGTTTGGCACTATTGTGGGGTGTTTCAGCAATTTTTTACATCAACACTGTATATCAGCAGCTAATCGTTTTATTTTGGTGTTCACAATGCATATGCGCTAACCTTGTAATGCTTTGGATGGTTATACCACTGAAAGCATCAATTTCTATGCACTTTACTTTGTAAGCATTAGATGGTGGTACTGCCAGTAGGTTTAAATTTGTTATTGCTGATATACTAACTCCATTGAACAAGTGGTAATATTGCAATAGCTCACCACTGGATAAGTGGGAGAAGTTGATTTTCATCATCAAGTATCGTATAAGCTTTCCCACTAAATAAGTGGATGTGCCCTTGTAATTCCCACTGAATAAGTGGATGGTTATTTCTTTTATTACTGTTTGTGCACTCCACTAGACAAATGGTATTGGTTGGCTTGCCACCTAGTGTCGTACTTTCAATTGTTGATTTGGTTTAATTGTAATTTGGGAGACCATATGCTCTCACCTTGCCCATACTAGGATTTGGGTGATCAAAAAGTGGGAAGGAAGTTGATTTGCATCTCTAATATTTTCAAAAAAAAGATCTAGGGTGGTTATTACATTATTATTGTTTTGGTTTAAGGTAAAATTATGTAAAACAAAGATGAAATTAATCTGCAATTGAAATTTGTTGCTTCCTTGGAGCATGTAAAACAATAACACCAAGACATCCTCTTTGCTAACTTTATTTTTCTTTGCATTTTTGAAATTTCACTTAAATTACCTTTATGAATTAAAAATGAATTTTAAATTAGAAAATCAAATTTTCAAGAAATAGTTATGAAGCAATTACAAATGAGTTTCAAGAAAATCAAATTTTCAAGAACTAGTTATAAAGGAGTTACAACAGAAAGGTTATATATATATATGAGATCATTGTGTAAAAGTGGGGAATCTTTCCTAGGGACTTTTTCCATTCACAAACATTTGTACAAGAATAGAGAGATTTTGGGCTCTCCCATTTTTGTACTCAATAAAGAATAATATTGTTGGACTATGAGCTTGTGTATTGGTTCTTTACGCTTTAGTTTTTTCTAATGTTTAATTGGCAACCATTCTTTGAAATAAATCCTGTTATGTGGTGGATGAAATAAGTGTTTTTCAAATATACATGTTTTCTTCTCGATGCAACAGTGGATGTAATATTGGGTATTTTTAGAGCTATGAGTCTGGAAATTCTAGGTGAATTTCTTCATCTAAACCCTTGTTGCAGTTTTCTTAGCATTTCCTCATCTAAACCCTTGTTGCAGATTTCTTAGCATTTCCTCATCTAAACCATTGTTGCAGTTTTCTTTCAAACTATCCTTTTATGGGAATAAATCTTTGTGTTTGTTCCTCTTTTCAGAAAATCTATTTATTATTTTCTAAAAAATTAGATTATTGGCCCCATGTTAGCCCAATCTAGGGTTTTCTTTTTTGTTTCAATTTTAGTTTGTCTGTCTTTCTTTCTAGTTAAATGGATACTCCCAAAAGACCAATTTTATTTTGTGTGGGAGCTGCCCCTCTCAAATGCATAGGAAGATCACTGATCCAATAATGATCTCTCAAACTTTTGTAAACTTTGTTGCTACCCATTGAACAAGTTAGGCAGCTTTCAACGAAATATCACAATGACAAGAATTTGTTTACTATGAGACTTTTGGCAACTCCACTGGGAATTTGAATGCTAGTGTGCTTTGGATTTCCAGATGAAGGTACCTCCCCTAGGATGGAGATTGGCAGCTGTTTGAAGATCAAACATGAAGCAATGGTCTGGTATCAAGGAAAAAGGTTTACAGTGCCTTAAATCGATGGTTGACAGTGACAACAATGAGGAAGACGAAAAGTACTCATCCTTGGAATCCACTTCTCACGGAAATCAAATTCTTGATGACTACGAGCAAGTAGGATTTCAAAATCTTCTATGGTGGCATGCAATTCCAATCAAAAGAAATGCATCCTTCTTTGTTTCAAAATTTATAGAAGATCAAACAAACTCAGCAGGATGGAAGCAAAACCCATCTACTTGCTCATTGCCATGATGATTTCCACTTCACTAAGGAAGACGAATTTACTTCCGTCCATGGTCAAATATTTAAAAAAGATGAGGGTGCTAAAGAAGTGATGGAGATGGAAAGAAAAGACAATGCTAAAGCATATCATCCACATCGTGAAGACAGCAATAATGAACGAAAAGTCTTTTTGGATGATATAAGCAATACATAATTTTTCAATCTCTTTGGAAAATGGTAGTCACCATTGTTTTCAGCCATAAAATGTAACAGCATGTTCTACTTCAGCAACCATAGCCTTTGAACAAATCGATTTGCAAGAACATGAAGATGAGCCACCAAGTATCCTCTTGACATGCATGCAGCCTGAACAGAAGACATTCAAAGTCTTTACGAGAATGACGAAGAAGAAGGTCTTGTGATATCTTCATCCCAAGATGGTGCCTTGAAGCTTCAGATGATGATTTCCTTTGTGGAGAAGGTGTCTTTCCTTCCTCTTCACCAACCATGGAAGAGGACAGCCTCATTAATTAAATTAAAGGTATTGATTTGTCCTTTCCTTCCTTGCAATCATTGGACAATGCATTTTCCAAGTTAGTTGCATCAAAGAAAGATGAATTTTCTTTCATTAGAAATGATCCTATGCTCTTTGAAGTTGTTGTTCATGTGGTGGTCTTACAGCCCAAACTAGTTGAAGTTTCATCACTTCCCAGTTTACAAGATGTACATCTTGCACAAGGTTTACTCTTCTCAAATTCAACTGATCAAAAATGCATCCAGATATGGGACAGCGATGTATTTCATGTAATGCAGGAAAATGTAATTGACAATATTCAAGATGGTATTGAAGTGGTTCAAAAGGCTTCAAAGATCTACAATGAGGAGTGGTAGATCAACCATAATGCTTTATTCAGGGAGTTCTTACATTTCATAGATTCCAGATCTCTCGTCATGATCCCAAAGCGAATACTGAATTCACAAGTGTTCCACAGATATACTTCATTGTATTTCCTTGGCTCCTATTTTCTTAGTCTATCAATGGGTTTGCATGATCCTCTAGAAGTAGGCTGAGGTAGGAGCCTCCTACCATGTATATAAATTAATTAAGAGTTTTTGTTGTCTGTTTTGTTTCAATTTTGTGTGTCTTTCATTTATTCATCCCATTTTTGGCTTGCGTCAAGTCTCTTTCTCTTCTTGTTTATGTTGTACTATTTTTTACTCTATATCCCAATGGATAAGACATCAGTCTTGCTAAAGATTCTAGATCCCATCACATCCTTTACAATCCTTGTTCCCAATCAAAGCTAGTTGTTGGCCTCATTTTTAACCTTGGCAATTTTTTAACTTTTCGAGTTCATGGAGTCAACACGTGTCATCAAGTTGTTATCCCACATTATTTGTTGATGGTAAATTGTGTGTTAAGCTCCTTTGTGATGTCAGATTGTGTGGGTCAAAACATATTAAATGCTTGTATCATTTGTCCCGGATCACAAATGCTCCTAATCATTAAAATTTCTTCATTCATTCATTCATTCCTAATCATTCTCAAAGATCGAGTCACTTGCCAAAATTGAAATCATCAATTTATGTTCATAGTTGCAAGTTATTTCCGATTTCTGGAATACACTGCAAGTTAATCATCAACTTACGCTCATAGTCGCAAGTTATTTCCAATTTCCAGAATACACTGCAAGTTACAAATAGAGAATTTTTTCCGCATCCCGAAACTTGCAAAGTGCAAAGATTTCATGAAATTCTGAAATGCACTATGTTGCAGACGGCAAAAGTTTTCCAAATTACAAAATACAAGTCAGAATTGCAGATTGTTAAAATTTGTCGTTCACAAAATGCATGTTGAAAATGTGAGTTGCCAAATTCTTCTAGTATTTGGAAATGTAGTTGAAATTTGCATATGGGTAGACTTTTCCAGAGTTGCAAGCTGCAGCTAAAATAAATTTCCCAAGCCCAAAAATAGTGGAAAATGCAAAGTTGAGCTCCAACCCCAAACTTCACTAAGGTAAGTGCAAACTTCTTATTTTGTTTGAACCCCAAACTACACCAAACTTCAAAAGGCAACAAGAAACATCATAAAATTTTGGCGTTTTCTTGGCTGTCAAAGCCTCTCAAACGGACCTATGTTGGTTCTAATGTTAGTTTCAGATCAAAAATTCAATAAGCAGAAATTGCAGCACATAAGACAATGAACACCACAAGATACCTTGGGAAAACCCTCCTACTTGAGGGAGAAAAACCCAACAAATATATTGCTTATATATTGAAGGAATAAGAGCAGAAATCTGCTTACAACTCGGGCACAACACAATGCCATATTTTATACAATGAGTAATAGCACCTCTCCTAGATGCAAGAATACAAATGAATATGATTCTTCTTGAAATTGATCTGCTGTAACAAGATGATGATCTGCTGCTCAAGTGTGAACTTCTTCTATGAATGCAAATTGACTTGAATGAACTTGATGATCAAATGAATGAAAGTGATCTCACATATATACAATTAGGTGGAGAGGACGCACCCTTTCATCATGCAAGGTCGGCCTTAATTAATAATAAAACAAGTCGGCCACATTAAAGAAGTCGGCCTCAATAAATAATAATAATTAAATATTATCTCTTGACTCAAGTGAAGCGCCTCTTCACTTAATAACGTCTCCCATAAATTAAATAGCCAATGAGGCTATATTTAATTTATGCTT
The DNA here is from genome assembly GCA_007115665.2 of Sequoiadendron giganteum. Lineage (NCBI taxonomy): Eukaryota > Viridiplantae > Streptophyta > Pinopsida > Cupressales > Cupressaceae > Sequoiadendron > Sequoiadendron giganteum. The sequence goes on along the minus strand of CM021100.1, from coordinate 611,525,453 downwards.
GATGAATCGTGGTGGCTGGAAGTAGAGCCCCAGCGTTGCTAACATCAACACTCCCTCTCAGCTAGGGAGGAATACTTCATGATACACAAGGTCATGGAATCTCTCAACATGACACTCACAATGGCTACACCCATCTGTGAGGAGAGAACACATCACGGAGTTACTCAACGTGATATCGTCCATCATGGCTACTCCCATGTATGGAAAGAACATGTGCACTAGTGCCCATCATAGAGTCACTCAACGTGATGTCGTCATCTCAACATGACATCCATCATGGCTACTCCCAGAAGGTGGATAAACACAAGTACAAAGAAATCATCACGGAGTCTCTCAACATGATGTTGTCATGGAGTCACTCAACATGACATCCACCATGGCTACTCCCAGAGGATGGAACCAAGGGCTTTCACCTCAAATTTCTCTCACAGAGAAAGATGCATTAACAAGGGCTTACACCTCAAATTTCTCTCATAGAGAAAGATGCATTAAAAGCAAATCACTGAAGATCACTGATGCTGAGTCTCCCTCTCAGTTAGGGCTTCATTCTCCACAACTCCAAACTTGTCTCGAAAGTACACAAACTTCACTCTGGAGAGAGGCTTGGTGAGAATATCAGTCATCTACTCATCAGTACAAATGTATCTCAACTAGATAGCTTTCCTCAATACCATATCTCTGATATAGTGGTATTTGATCTCAACATGTTTTGTTCTATCATGAAACACTGGATTGACAGAAAGCTTCACACAGCTTTGATTATCACAATGGACGACAGTTGGCTCCAATGATTGTCCAAACAATCCTACAAAGAGCTTCTGAAGCCACACTGCTTCTTGAGTTGCCACACAAGCTGCAATAGATTCTGCCTCTACGGTGCTTAGTGCCACTGAAGACTACTTCTTGCTACACCAGGAAATCATAGCAGATCCCAAATTAAAACAACAACCAAAGATGCTCTTCTGATCAGCTACACTCCCTGCCCAATCAGAACCAGAATATCTTTGCAACTGAAGATCTACACTGGAAGTATATCTTAAGCCATATCCAACTGTGCCTCATAAGTATCTCAAGATATGTTTAGCTGCAACTAGATGTATTTGCCTTGGTTCACTCATGAACTAACTAAGTGCACTCACTACATAGCAAACATCTGGTCTAGTATTGACTAGATACATCAATGATCCAATCAACTGCCTATACATAGTGGGATCCACCAAATCCAAACTAGCTGCAGACTCGCTCAACTTCTTCAAATTGGTTTCCATCGGTGTAGTCATGGATTTGCAATCCATCATACCAAATCTCTTCAAGATATCTATAGTATACTTCCCTTGACTTAGAATGATCTCATTAGGCCTCTGCCATACTTCTAATCCTAGGAAGTAATGCATGTATCTAAGATCCTTCATCTCAAATTTAGAAGCTAACTCCTTGCATTTGATAATGAGATGTTCTTCTCCAGTAAGAAACACATCATCAACATAAAGAACCAAGATTAATGCCTCACCATTAACTACCTTGAAGTACAGGGTTTGAATAAGCATCATTCTTGGAGAAGCCCAAGCTCATTAGGTATCGATCAATCCTTTCATACCAAGCACAAGGAGCCTGCTTAAGGCCATACAACACCTTCTTCAGTCTACAAACATGAGACTCCTTCCCATGAATCTCAAAGCCATCAGGTTGCTCAATGTATACCTCTTCTTCAATCAAACCATTAAGGAATGTTGTCTTCACGTCCATCTGATGTAGCTTCCATCCCTTAGCTGCTGCAATAGCAATGATGGTTCTGATGGATGTATAACAAGCAACCGAAGCAAAGGTTTCTTCATAATCTATTCCCTCTTTCTGAGAGAAACCTCTAGCCACAAATCTAGCTTTATACTTCTCAATGCTTCCATCAATTGCATGCTTGATCTTGAAAAGCCATTTAGAAGATACAACAGATTTCCCTTTTGGTCTAGGTACAATATCCCAAACATCATTCTTGATGATAGATTGATATTCTTCAGCCATGGCATCTTTCCATACATGCTGACTTGATGCTTCCTCAACACTAGAAGGCTCAGATTCAATGATATGACTCATTCATGCAACATAGCTTGGAAACTATTGTGGTCTTTTGCTTTCTCTGAATGTGCCTCTAGGAGCTGCAAACCTTTCTGCCTCTTGCATTGTTTGCCTAGCCCATAGAGGTCTCTTTCGTCCTATGACAATATCTCTTGGCCCATCAATTGGTTCCAAGGGCTCAACTGGATCACCATCCTCTTCTGGTTCAATAGACTCCCTCTGAATCTCAGGAGTATGATCAATGTCCATGTCTTGAGAAGTCTCACGTTCTTCGTTATCTATCTCCATGTATGAGCCTTTAGATCTTTTGAATGCAACATCTTCTTCAAAAGTGGCATCCCTGTTGATCTCTATCAGTTTCTGGCCTAGAATGTAAATCCTGTAAGCTTTTGAAGATTCACTATAGCCCATAAATATTCCTTTCTTGCCAGATGGTTCTAACTTAGTCCTTTTATCTTTAGGCACATGAATGTACACAAGACAACCAAAGATTCTTAAGTGACTAATCTCAGGCTTTACTCCTATGAAGGCTTCTTCAGGAGTAATATTTTCTAAAATACGATGAGGGCACCGATTCTGAACATACACTGCGGTTCTAGATGCTTCTACCCAAAGGAAGGTTTGCAAGTCTTGGTCATGTATCATGGCTTTAGTTGCTTCAACAATGGATCTATTCTTCCTTTCTGCAACACTGTTCTATTGAGGATTGTAGGGGACACAAAACTCCCTCTTAATCCCTACCTCAATACAAAAGTTACGAAAGACTCCAAAAGTGTATACTCCGTTGTCAGATCTCAAAACTTTGATCCTCTTCCCGGATACATTCTCTACTTGAGCCTTAAACTCTTTGAATTTCTCAAGTACTTCATCAGATTCCTTAGACTTCAAAAAATAAATCCAAGTCTTTCTAGAGTGGTCATCAATGAAAAGTACATAATACCAAAAACCACTCAAGGATGCAGCAGACATTGGACCACACAAATCATAATGAAAAAGGTCTAGAATGCATTTAGATCTACTTTCACTACTATGAAAGGACCTTTAGTATTCTTACCCAATGCGCATCCTCGGCAAGTACCTTCATGCTCTTGACTGAGTTTTGGAACACCAATGACCATCTTTTGCACGGATGGAAGAGCTCTGAAATGGAGGTAAGCAAGTCTTCTATGCCAAAGCTCACTTGGACTGGAGGAGTCATGCAATAATGCTTGCATTGGACGAATGGAAAGCCTATAAAGACTCTCATGCCGAACACCAATCACTCGGGTTGTCTTGATGCTAGAGTTCTTTGCCCATGCAAGAACTTTCCCTTCAGAAAATGCAACTTGATATCCTTTGTCCTTCAAGGTTGAAATTGATACAAGTTTCCTCTTGATACTTGGTACAAACAACACATCACTCAAATGAAGAGAGATGCCTGAATCTAGGTGAAGAGAGGAGGCTCCAGCACCTTTCACCGAATAGCATGCATCATCTCCAATAATGACTTGAATGTTGGTACCTCTCTCCACCAAATCTGAAAGATGTTCTCTAAATCCAGTGGTGTGACAAGAGGCGTCGCTATCAATCAACCATGTGCTGCTATCGGTTGGAACATTGCTTGATGGGGCTGAGATAAATAGAAATCCACTTGAATTGTCTCTTGAATCCTTCTAAGGAGAGACCTCATCCACATCCGCAGTAGTAGCATGTCGTTTTGGTCTTGTTGCACAATCTCTTGCATAGTGACCAAACTTGTCACATCTAAAGCACTGTATATGGGAGAGATCTTTCTTCTTCTTAGATTCAAGAGCACCATTTGATCTTCTATCCCTGTTTCTCTTGAAGTTGCTTTTCCTTCCTTCTCTTCCTTTCCACTTCGATGTTTGAGCAGCAAGAACATGGTTGTCTTCATTATTAGAGTTTTGCCCATTACCTCTTGCAACCAATCTTGATTCCTCTTGAATGCAATCTTCCCTAAGATGATCAAACTTTGGTAGCTTCAATCTTCCACTAATACTTTGGATAAATGGCTCCCAAGTTTGAGGAAGACCGTTAAGAGCCAACATGACTAAATCTTTATCATCTACCATATTACCAATGGCACAAAGCTGATCTCTCAACTCGGTGATCTTCATGAAGAAAGAGATGATTGAATCTCCTTTCGCCATCTTGATGTGATGTAGTTGTTGCCTCAATGCAAGAGCTCGGCTGTTATTATTAATCTCATACAATCCCTCCAAGGTTTTGAACATCTCATTCGCTGTCTGCAACTTGGAGATAATAGGCACAAGGTGATCCTTCATAGAATCAATCAATATCTTCTTGGCCTTTGTGCCATTCTTCCTCCATTGTGTCTTCTCATTCTCATCAGAAGGCTCAGGAACTTTGCCCTCCACGAACTCCAGAATCTCATTTTCTTCCAATGAAATCAGAACTCTAAACTTCCAAGAAATGAAGTTAGAGGCACCTTCTTGTCTATCTTCAACCTTGAGACCGTTCACCATTTTTGTAGTTAAGATAGACACACACAGATGAGAATGATGGAGAAGGATAATGCTGCTTATAAAAGTCTGATCACGATTTTTTCTTAGACCCGCTCTAATACCATGTTAGTTTCAGATCAGAAATTCAATAAGCAAGAATTGCAACACATAAGACAATGAACACCACAAGATACCTTGGGAAAACCCTCCTACTCAAGGGAGAAAAACCCAGCAAATATATAGCTTAAATATTGAAGGAATAAGAGCAGAAATCTGCTTACAACTCAGGCACAACACAATGCCAAATTTTATACAATGAGTAATAGCACCTCTCCTAGATGCAAGAATACAAATGAATATGATTCTTCTTGAAATCGATCTTCTGTAACAAGATGATGATCTGCTGCTCAAGTGCGAACTTCTTCTATGAATGCAAATTGACTTGAATGAACTTGATGATCAAATGAATGAAAGTGATCTCACATATATACAATTAGGTGGAGAGGACACACCCTTTCATCATGCAAGCTCGGCCTTAATTAATAATTAAATAAGTAGGCCACATTGCCACATTAAAGAAGCCGGCCTCAATAAATAATAATAATTAAATATTATCTCTTGACTCAAGTGAAGCGCCTCTTCACTTAATAACGTCTCCAATAAATTAAATAGCCGATGAGGCTATATTTAATTTATGCTTGATGAATCGTGGTGGCCGGAAGTAGAGACCCGACGCTGCTAACATCAACATCTAAAACCTCCCAAATTGCCAACACAATCTTAATCAGCAGTTTTAATGGTCTCTAACTCACCAAAATGTCAGTGACATTCACATCGAGGGTTTTCATGGTTTGCTAACCTCCCAAAACACCGATGCCTAAAGGAAAACTTGTGTCAGCAATTTCCATAGTTTGTGAACATTGCAAAACACCGATGCACTTGCACAAAAGAAAAAAGGCCCACTGTTTCACTCTTCACAAGTGATTTGCAGCTGCCAAGCCACAGCCTCCAACCTGTGTGGAAATGGAATTTTTGGAGCAAGATTTAGAAAGATTTTCAAAGTGTAAAGGATAGAGAGATTTCATCAAATGTTGTTGCAAGGGTCACACACTCCATAGACCCAATTAACCGCAATGATTGCAAAATATGCATAGAACGGATTTGTTGAACAGGCTTTAGAAGCTTTTAGGTAAATACATTTGGCAGGTGTAAAGGCTGGATCTCCACAACCTTTACCAACTTCCTCCATATCTATGAAAAGATGAGAGCTTTGGAACATGGCATTGAAAACTTTCAAGCGACCAATTTGGTGCATTTTGGGGGATTCAAGATCTATATGAAATTTCAAGTTACCTTTGCTTATCAGAATATGCTGCTTTGGTGTTTGCAGATGGCATTCAATATGCGGTAACAGAAATTGAAACAAATGGTCAATTCTTGAGAGTTGTAGATGAGATAATAACTTTGGATATGAAGGTTAAATTTAGAGAAGACTTTATTCTTGTTTCAGTTTCAAGTTAGATTATGTAAAATAAAGATGAAATTAATCTGCAGTTGAAATGTGTTGCTTTCTTGATAAATGTAGAAGAAAAATGCCAAGACATCCTCTCTTCTAACTTTGTTTTTCTTTGCAATTTTAGAATTTCACTTAAATCGCCTTTATGACTTAAAAGTGAACTTTAAATTAGAAAATCAAAATTTTTAAAAATAGTTATAAAGCAATTACAAATAAATTTCAAGAAAAACAGATTTTCAAGAAATGGTTGTGAAGGAATTACAACATAAAGGTTATATATACGAGATTATTGTGTAAAAGGGGAGGGGGGTTCTCTCCCATGGACCTTTTTATTCATAGACATTTGTACACGAATAAAGAGACTTTGAGCTCTCCCATTTTTGAACTCAATAAAGAATGACATTGCTGGACAATGAGCTTGTGTATTAGTTCTTTATGCTGTAGGTTTTTCTTATGTTTAATTTGCAACCATTATGTAAAATGCTTCCTATTATGTGGTGGATGAAATGAATCTTTTTCAAACATACATGTTTTCTTTTCAATGCAACAATGGATGTAATATTAGGTTTTTTAGATCTATGAGTCTGGAAATTCTAGGTGATTGTTTTCATTTTTATGTTAGCATTTCCTCATCTAAACTCTTCTTGCAGTTTTCTTTCAAACTGTCTTTTCATGGGAATAAATCTTTGCGTTTGTTCATCTTTTTCTGAAAATCTATTCATTATTTTCTGGTAAAACTAGGTTATTGGCCCCATGTTAACCTAATCTTGGGTTTCCTCTTTTTGTTTAATTTTAGTTGTTGTGTCTTTCCTACTTTTTGGTTAAAAGCATATCCATGAAAGACCCAAATTTTTTATTTTTATCTTACAAGGGAGCAACCCCTCTTAAAGGCAAAGGAATATTACTACTCCAATAGTGATCTATCCAACCGTTGTAAACTTTGTCGATGCCTACTGAACGAGTCATGCTGCTTTCAGCAAAATATCGCAGAGACAAATCTGTTTACTAACAGATATGCAGCATAAACACCATTGTCACCCAAAGGTCCAGAGCTGTTATGACCGTTTATATCACCATCAGAATCCAAAAAGCCCTTGTCATAGCAGACCCAAACACTGAAAATTGCACTTGACTGCTAGTGTACTTGACAACCTTCCGTAATGGCACTGAAAATCTTCAACAGACCCGTACAAACAGTCTTCTTTCTGTTGTTAACAGCTGATAAATTGTTCAGTTTAAATTGTCATCATCATTTAAACTTGTTCCATTAATTGTACTGTTTGTAGCTTTCGGGGCGGAGAAAGTACTGGCTAAGACAACCAATAAGTGAGCCAACTTTTGCCTTTAATTGCCCGGATAGACATTTGCGTGGTTTGAGCCATGATAGATTGCGCCTGAAGGAGATGTTTGATGATTAAACCTATAAAAAAGTGTGCCTTTGGCACATTTCAGTTAACCTTTAGCCACATTTTGATTGCTGTTTGGAAGATCTAGCTTGGCTTTAACTACAAAAAGGTGTGCGTAGACTTGACTTGAAATCTCTCCTTCAAAGTTGGTGCACTTCATTAAAAACTAAACCATCGTTTTTTTTTATGTTCTGGGGACAGTTCAGCAAGGGTTAGGCCGTGCAAGAAGTGCGCCATATTTCTTTTTGCAATAGTTCAGGTGAAAAGCAACAAATTTCTCTAGTTCGGGTCAAACAGAGAAGTGGACCATTCTATTTGCAAAACCTAACCTTAAGCAAGTGTTGTGTCTTGCGAAGCATTCATTATAGAACTCCCTAATCTAAACTGGTGTTCCACAAGATAGCAATTCTGATTTGTGCATAGATTAATATATTAGGGCTTCCATGAATTTAATTTAACGAGCCTACCCCTCCTTCTCTCTCCCACCCTCTCTCTCCCTCTCTCTCCCATCCCCTCTCTCTCTCTGTATCTACTGTAGATGCTGTCAATTTACCTAAAGTAGTCTCAATAGTCTGTTAAAAACTTATCAGTTTGATTGCAGCAGACGAAAAGATAAGGGTAACAAAAAAAACAAAAAACAAAAGATGTCGAGAGTTAAAGCGTGCCTATTGTTTCTTCAGTGGCAGGATTGATAACGGGAAAGCGATTCCCTTTGATGGGCGCTCTCCACTCCCCGTCTATAAAGAGTTGTCGAATGGGTATCTTCAAAGCCATGATCTCTGACGAAAAAAAGCAGAGTCGAAGGAGATCGCTCACCAGCTGAGATTCAATGAAGTGAAATAAAAGTTTTTAATAACGTCCAAGAGACCAAGCACCGCTTTGTGCCTCACTGTATATCGCTGTCAAGCATAAGTGGGTTGCATTAGCCTTTGTCCCTCACTGTGTAGTCAATTGATTTATAATATATTCGGATTCGCCACGTGGTCTTCAGTGTCAGGTGCAGAAACAATATAAATATAAATTGGATCACCTGACAGTCAGCCGCTTGATTTTCTGAGCGCGATCATGAGAATTGAAATAGGATAGAATAGGTACAACAGTAAAAATTCTACGCAATCAAATTCTGAAAAAGCTTCAACATAATCAAATTCAAAAACATACTTTCCAATAATACATTATGGGAATGGGATTGTGGAAACTTGTTATTGTCACTATCCAATTTCAATTTTTTTAATAGATCTAATTATTAAAGTATTTATATATTTAATTCTAATGTTATTATAAGTTTTGTAAAGGTGTAAGTGAATAGAAAATTATATATAAATTAGCATATTAAAGAATACAATTTGATAGGTGAAAGCTAATGCTAGACAAAATTCACCTATGTGTATATGATAGCATATGCGGCCATATCGCATGGAGAAAAGAGTCGTGACGGAAGAGGTGGGACCCACGGCGACAGAAAAGGTTGTTGGACGGAAGGAAAGACATGACGGTCGGACGTCTCATCTCCCGTGTCGTTTGTTGTCCCATCGTTGGGAAATCGTGTCAACGCCGGTAGTTTTTCAAAATAATCGTTCAGCGTGGATGGACAAAAAGCCAAAAACATGGCCATACGAAACGATTATTAGCAAATAATAAAAAGGGCCAACAAGGTCTCATTTTCGCCATTTTTGGACAGCGACAGTTTGGTGGATAGCGAGGGCAAGAGTAGCAGCCATGTGGAGCCCCTCCAGGTATGTATATTTGCTTTATGTATGTGCCATCTTGCCATTATGCCATGAATAGTGAAGAAATGAACGGACATTCATTGCCCATTAAGGGTTTGTTATTTTTAGTTGAGGGTTTTAGTTTTTCGTCTACTCCCATCTGTGTTTTTAAAATTATGGGGTTGTCGAAGAATCTATTTAGTTGAAAGGGTTTTTTTTCTGTTGACGGTTTTGAAATTTTTTGTTTGTTTCCTCCCCATTTGCTAGTTATCAAATTTTGCCCTTTCCGAATGAAAAAAGCGACAACCCATTGTACAAATATGAGTGAAATTACTAAATAATGTTTGTAAAAAGCAGAATTTGTGGGTTCTGCAATCAAATGCTATATTTCAAAAAATCATGTAAAACCCACAATGTCGCCATTGTTCGCATAGTTTTTCAGAATGGATAGAAAAGGGCATAATGTGGCATTCAAAATCATAATTGGGAAAAATAGCAAAAAGCCCACATCCAATCCCATTTTTGCTGCCATTTTATACACTGTTGTTTTGGAAAACACGTCGTCTCCTAAAACTCGGACTATTGTAAAACCCACTGTTTCACTACAACATCTCTTCATGTTATATATGTATCCATGTAAGTTCATGTGTATGTTTTTCATGCGTTTTTTCAATGTGCATAGGTGAATTTTGTCTAGCATTTTGTCGGCTCCCACCCATTTGACAAAAGCTAATTGGGAAATAGTCAAAAAGCTCATTGAAATACTCCACATTGTGTTTCCCAAATTTCAAATTAAAACATCTTGCAAAACCCTCTGCTTGCAACAAAATTACCCCTCACCTCGATGTCGTCTGTATTCTGCTCCAAATCCTCCACGTGCACTCCACACTTCAACTTATTTGGTCGATATTCTCCTCGAAGTCGTCCACGTGCTCTCAGACCTTCACCTTTCCCTTTCAACATGCACACAGGAAACAAAACAAATAGTATTTTCGCCTTGCTTTCTTCAAACAAAAAAGGCGCACGTCATTCCCTTCCACTTTTCCCGCGCCACACAAAAGAAATAGGAAAAAGCCCACATCCAATCCCATTTTTATCATCATTTTATACACTGTTGTTTTGGAAAATACACAGTCTCCTAAAACTTGGACTATTGTAAAACCCACTGTTTCACTACGGCGTCTCCTCATGTTATGTATGTATCCATGTATGTTCATGTGTATGTTTTTCATGCGTTTTTTCAATGTGCATAGTTGAATTTTGTCTAGCAGCTAGCCACCTCCCACCCATTTGGCGAAAGCTAATTGGGAAATAGCAAAAAGCCCACATCCAATCCCATTTTTGCCGCCATTTTATACACTATTGTTTTGGAAAACATAATGTCTCCTCAAATTCAGACTATTGTAAAACCCATTGATTCACTACATCTCCTCATGTTATGTATGTATCCATGTATGTTCTTATGTATTTTTTTCATGCGTTTTTCGATGTACATAGGTGAATTTTGTCTAGGATTTAGTTGAAATGCAGATCTGATGTTTTTTCTGTCGAGGGTTTTGAAAAACACACTGTCTCCTAAAACTTGTAATTGGTAACTGGCAAAAAGCCCACATCGAATCCCATTTTTTCCGCCATTTTATTAATTGTTGTTTTGGAAAACACACTGTCTCCTAAAACTCGGACAGTTGTAAAACCCATTGTTTCCCTACGATGTCTCCTCATGTTATGTATGTATCCATGTATGTTCATGTGTATGTTTTTCATCCTTTTTTTCAATGTGCATAGGTGAATTTTGTCTAGGATTTTTAAATTGGCATATCCTATGTTATATACATATTTGAATTTATGTCTGAAACTGGCATATCGTATGCTATATACATATGTGAATTTTGTGCAGGAGTTAGCTTGCTCCCTCCTTAACTCCTGGAGAAAATTCAGTTATGTATATAACATAGGATATGCCCCCCATAACGCATGGGGAAAATAGTTGCGACGGAAGAGGTGGGACTAGCGAGGGAAAAGGTTGTCGAACGGGAAGGAAAGACTTGAGGGTGGGACGTCTCATCCCGTGTGCCGTTTGTTGTCTTGTCACAAGGAAATCGTGTCAGCACTGACGGGTTTTCAAAGTAATTGTTCGGCGTGGAAGGACAAAAAGCCAAAAACGTGGCATTCGAAACCATTATTAGCAAATATCTTGTTCAATGACAATAGTTAGTGTTATGCACACAATAAGAAGACAATGTATTGAATTTGAGCTTCATAATTTTTAACAACCCTTGCTTTCAGCAAAACACTCTTCTTCGATATTTGCCCAACACATTATTCACATAACAGTTGCATCATGGAAAACACAGTGGGTTGTGGCTCAGTTATTATTTTATACAAGCTGTGAGAAATGAATGTTTTGAAGTTCACATTGTACTTTTTTAACAACACCTACTTTGAGCAAAACACTCTTTTTCAATATTTGCCCATATGTTTCCAACACAAAATTTACATAACAATAGCATCATGGAAAACACAGTGGGTTGTGGCTCACTTCTTATTTTTTTCAATCTCCTTGTTTAAATGTAAATGGAAAGCTTAAGGTATGAGTGTATATGGAGGAGTTGGAGTAGAATACCGACGAAATGGAGGTGAGGGGTAATTTGAAATTTGGGAAACACAATGTGGAGTATTTCAATTTCTTGAATGTCTTCCAAATCACACATTTCATTGTTGTGTTTAAATTTAAGTCGATCGATAATAAAACTGCACAAAATAATTTTGAATGGGAAACATAGTGTTGGGTTTCAGTTATTTGAATCTCCTTGTTTTAATGTAGAGGGTTTTACAAGTTCTTTGTGTTTGAAATTTGGGAAAAAGAATGTGGAGTATTTCAGTTGCTCGAATGTCTTCAAAATCACACATTTCATTGTTGTGTTTAAATTTTGCACCATTGAAAAAAGAAACTACAAAAAATAATTCTAAATGGGAAACGCAGTGTTGGGTTTCAATAAAAAAATTGTACAAAATTATTCTTAATGGGAAACACGGTGCTAGGTTTCAGTTATTTGGATCTCCTTGTTTAAATGTAATGGGTTGTCTCATGGTGGGTTGCTTGCTTCTTAACACCCATGGGTTTTCAACATGAAATGTTACTTGAATGTCTTCCAAATCACACATTCCATTGTTGTGTTTAAATTTGCAACATTGAAAAAAAAAGTGCAGAAAAGAATTCTAAATGGGAAACACAATGTTCGGTTTTAGTTATTTTAATCATCCACTTGAGATGTAAAGGGTCATCTCATGCAAGGTTGTTTGGTTCTTAACACCCATGGTTTTGTAAGATGGAATTTTACAAAACATTATGAAAGTTTCAGATCACACCTTCCATTGTTTTGTTTAAGTTTCAAGTATGTAACAAATTGCATGCTTCATAACACATTGCATTTTTCAACCTCCACATCACAACATACCCTATCCCTTTCTGGTTTTTAGACCAGTATATCTAGGTGTGCACATTCTATAGTGCATGTCGAAAAATACAATGTGTTTTGAAGCCTGCCTTCACTTCATTTTGTTTTGCAACAATTCATGTTGGAAAACCATTGGTGTTAAGAAAGAAGCAGCCCAAATAGTGTTGTAAAACCCTCTTCAACACTATTAGATAGTACGTGTCACCTGAATTTGGTCTGATTTCTCCTCCAACTTGTCCACGTGCACTGAAACGTTCAGCTTTCCCTTTCAATGTGCAGAGTGGAAAGAAATAGTATTTTCACCTTTCTTTCTCGAAACAGAAAAGGGCCAATACCTGCAACTGTTGCCATACCTGAATTTGGTATGGCCGCATATGCTATCATATACACATAGGTGAATTTGTCTAGTAGTTAGCTTTCGCCTTCAATATGCAGACAGGAAACAAAAAAAATAGCATTTTCGCCTTGCTTTCTCCAAACAGAAAAGGCCCACGTCATTCCCTTCCACTTTTCTCGTGCCACACAAAAGAAACTTGCCGACGAAGCTAACTTGCCCACTTTTTCGCCCGACAATGGGCGGGAAAACACACCAGATGATGTCGTTAACTCTTGCCTAACTGTAGATCGGACGTTTCGTCCCCTTTGCCGATTTCAGGCGTGTGGCGAGCCCCGCACTACGACGTCTCATCATGTTATGTATGTATCCATGTATGTTCATGTGCATGTTTTTCATGCATTTTTTGATGTACATAGGTGAATTTTGTTTAGTAGTTAGTCGACTCCCACGTTGAAAGGGAAAGCTGAAGGTCTGAGAGCACGTGGACGAATTCGAGGAGAAAACCGACCAAATTAGTTGAAGTGTGGAGTGCACGTGGAGGATTTGGAGGAGAATACACACGAAATCAAGGTGAGGGGTAATTTTGTTGCAAGCAGAGGGTTTTACAAGTTCTTTGTGTTTAAAATTTGGGAAACTGAATGTGGAGTATTTCAGTTGCTTGAATGTATTCAAAATAACACATTTCATTGTTGTGTTTAAATTTCGCACCATTGAAAAAAGAAATTGCAAAAAATAATTCTAAATGGGAAACGCAGTGCTGGGTTTCAATAAAAAAACTGTACAAAATTATTCTTAATGGGAAACACAGTGTTGGGATTCAATTATTTGAATCTCCTTGTTTTAATGTAGAGGGTTTTACAAGTTCTTTGTTTTTGAAATTGGGGAAACAGAATGTGGAGTATTTCAGTTGCTCAAATGTCTTCAAAATCACACATTCCATTGTTGTGTTTAAATTTCGCACAATTGAAAAAAGAAACTGCAAAAAATAATTATGAATGGGAAATGCAGTGTTGGGTTTCAATAAAAAAACTGTACAAAATTATTCTTAATGGGAAACACAGTGATGGGTTTCAGTTATTTGAATCTCCTTGTTTTAATGTAGAGGGTTTTAGAAGTTCTTTGTGTTTGAAATTTGGGAAACAAAATGTGGAGTATTTAAGTTGCTTGAATATCTTCAAAATCACACATTCCATTGTTGTGTTTAAATTTCGCACCATTGAAAAAAGAAACTGCAAAAAATAATTCTGAATGGAAAATGCAGTGCTGGGTTTGAATAAAAAAAACTATACAAAATTATTCTGAATGGGAAACACAGTGTTGGGTTTCAGTTATCTGAATCCCCTTGTTTTAATGTAGAGGGTTTTACAAGTTCTTTGTGTTTGAAATTTGGGAAATAGAATGTGGAGTATTTCAGTTGCTCGAATGTCTTCAAAATCACACATTTCATTGTTGTGTTTAAATTTTGCATCATTGAAAAAAGAAACTGCAAAAAATAATTCTGAATGGGAAACGCAGTGCTGGGTTTCAATAAAAAAATTGTAAAAAATTATTCTTAATGGGAAACACAGTGTTGGGTTTCATTTATTTGAATCTCCTTGTTTTAATGTAAAGGGTTTTACAAGTTCTTTGTGTTTGAATCTAGGAAACAGAATGTGGAGTATTTCAGTTGCTTGAATGTCTTCAAAATCATATATTCCATTGTTGTGTTTAAATTTTGCACCATTGAAAAAGGAAATTGCAAAAAATAATTATGAATGGGAAACGCAGTGCTGGGTTTCAATAAAAAAACTGTACAAAATTATTCTTAATAGGAAACACAGTGTTGGGTTTCATTTATTTGAATCTCCTTGTTTAAATGTAATGGGTTGTCTCATGGTGGGTTGCTCACTTCTTAACACCCACAAATTTTCAACATAGAATTTTATTTGAATATCTTCCAAATCACACATTCCATTGTTGTGTTTAAATTTTGCAACATTGAAAAAAAAGGTGCAGAAAAGAATTCTAAATGGAAAACACAGTGTTGGGTTTCAGTTATTTTAATCATCCAATTGAAATGTAAAGGGTTTTGTTATGGTCGGTTGCTTGCTTCTTAACACCCATTTTTTTTGTTAAGGTGGCAAAATTTTGATCCCAGGTTTTTCTTCGACATGGTGCTTCCTGGTGAAGTTGCAGAACGGGAAAATGAGCCAGTACCAATCATTCAGCCTAATTTAACGTGGCTCGAGGAGGAACAACTCAACATTGTTTCTGAGCTACGTTCGCTTGCATGGAAGGAAAAGTCTAGCTACGTCGAATATTGGAGGGTGATCTTTGTCTTAGATAGAGAGGAAGAGCGAGCTGAATTTAATAATTTGCTTAATGAAATGTTTGTGGAGATTTTACAAGGTCTGGCTCCTTCGGTTGTTTAGCGAACTTGGTTTCTATTGACAAAAACTGAATCTTTACTTTACATGCATGAAATTTTTTTAATTATGAATAGTGATCGAATTCATAGGGTGTAATGGAAACAGTGACCGAATTTGTTGAGTCAATCTTCTTTGGTCATCCAAAACAAATATGCCTATTTTGCAGCCCTTAAACAAGCTCCAAAAAGGCATTTGAATGCTGAAAAAGTTACGTCTTCCCCTTGTGTATCATTAGAGCTCATAAAACAACTTCTAGATGCTTGCAAAATGGTTCAAACTACTCAAAATTGTCTTCTAAATATTCTTCATTTGTTTGCACAACCCAACAACTTGCCTTAATTCTTGGAACTGCCTCCTAGATACTCTCAACTTTTGTCCAAGTCACCCCAATCTATTTTACTATTCACAACTATTGCTTTTATAAATTCGGGAAAAGTTTTTAAGCAACCCACAAATTCTAGAACAACTTCAAGTGTTGTCCTACAAGTTTTGAAGCAACTCTCTACAAATTTTGGAGCAACGGATTCTAGTGATTTTTTCTCTCCAACCACGAACTGGGTTTTCATGAAATTTAATGGGTTTTGTCACCATATTTTCTTTGAATTTTGAACCAAAAATCTTTAGAACCCATATCGTAATTTGCAAGATATAATGAAATATTTGACTGCTGCAACTAAAAATATCTTACTTTGATCATCATGCTCAGTCTTGATAACTTCGTAATTAGGCAAAATATACATTTTTATATGGCTAAAAGATGAGTCATTATTTTGTCTCATCAATGGTTGAGACTCAACACCCATAGTGACGATAAAGCTAGGGTTTTAAACCCACAAACTTGTGAAACACAATAAGTTTTCCCTAATCCTTCCTTTGCAAAGCAATCGATGACTTTTCAAGATTTGATAAAGTTTGAAGTCTGAAAAGACTGAAGACATAAGTAGAAAACTCATAATGCATTCTGAATTCTATGGACAAGCCAATGAAATGCATGCCGAAAATCTCATTACCTCTGGAATGCATACAAACCGTCGATCAACATCATCAATGGTAAGCTTTAATTGATGTTCAATGATTAAACAAGTAAAAATTCTAACACAATTATGTCTTTAATAATTTGTCATGACCACTTAAAACAAATGTCGATTACCTTAACAATCATTGTTACCAAGAATTCAAAACCATGTCACTTTCATAGTGGCTTTTAAATAATTAATACCTCATACCTGTTGTCAACCTTAAGGCCTAATGAAATATCAAATATAAGACCTAATTCAAATAAGACTTTTATTCAATGAATTTTGCTATGTTATAAAGTCTGATTCCAAGCTAAGAGAGGTTCAACTTATTGGCTTTTCATGATAACCATATTAATACCCGAAACATATGACTCCCTTTAAAGTCATTAGCAGATAAATGTAAGTCAAAAAATAATGCATCAAATCAGCATTACAAAGATTTCTACGATATTGCCATGTTCATACCTTTTCCAAAAGAAGATGTTAATTGATATCAACGTATCATTTTCCAAATGCCTACTCCAATTATGATTCCAAAAACCAAGTGTTTATAAGTATTACCTGTATGAGGTTGAAAAGAGAAACACAACTATGATGTAGTTCAAAGCCTTATCAACGCCATGTAACCACATAAATCTGATCATGCCAATACCATATAAACCTGTAGATCACCTTAGCATAGTATAGCACAAAATGTCAAACCTATCAAACTATAATTATACCACCTAAACATGGAATCATAATCCTGTAAACAAGATGCCTTGAAATCTACACATGGAATCAAGAGATCAGTACCATCAAAACCATTATCACAATGTCGAAGCCAAAACCAAGTATGCCAAGGTAGAATATAAACAAGAGTGCCAACCAATTGAATGTAAATTGTGCAACTGATAATCAATCACCGAGCTGCCAATCTGAAACATAATTTTGACATCAAGGACAAAAACAAAAAGAGAAGTTCAACACATTAGTGACGTAATTAAATAAAATTTAATTAATCAAAAGATAAAATAGAATGATACAAATGACTTAATTAAATAATTAAAATTATTTAATTAATAGGAGACTAATGACATCAGACAATAACTAAATAATTAAAATTACTTAATTATTAAGTATGAAAGGGGATTTAACAAAGTCGTGAGCTTAGGATAATTTTTCAGTGTCTATAATAACATGATTTAGGCTTCACATTTTGGCATGCCTAGTGGGACCCACATCCCTAGATTTAATAGTTTGCATTAAGTTCTTATGATTTTTAAGGTTACAAGTGTAGAATATTGCTTTTGATCCCAATGTAAGGGGAAAATATGGAATAAATTATAAATAATGAACCCACATACAAATGGGATATGATTGCAAACAAGTTATAAATTTAAACAAAGGTTTTAATCAAATCAAAGACACAATAAAATCTACAACAAGAACAACCTTACCATCCCATTTTAGAGTAACCTAATTTGGTTGATATGTCAGATTGCTTCAACACAAGGGCCTCTATGATAGCTTTCAAAATCTTGATGTAAGGTGACCTAGATGCTATGATAACGCTCTCAAGATAAATGTTCAAGATGAAAATGACTTAGCTACAAAAATTCTAGGTGATGAATGAGAAGGATGAAGGGCAATTTTATAGATTTTAGGAAATTACATCAACAATCTAGATTAAGAGGTGCTCATTTGAGATCAAAGACTGAGAATAAATGAGAGGAATTGATTGCCAAGTTAACTGACTTCAACTACTTATAGGATTCCAATTAATTGGTTGCATGAGATATTGGTTGAAGTGCTAAGAGAAGTGATTGATCAAAAGAGTGGTCAAACAATATCAATTGACTAAGACAGAGTGCTAGTTAAGATTCGAGGAAATAATGCATGATATAATTAATTAATTAGTGGAAGAACAATCAATATAAGATTGAGATAGAAGATGAGTTTTCTTTTTGCATGATAAGATAATTAATTAAAGAATTAATTAATTGAGGAACATGCAAAGATAAGATTGATTAAAAATGTTTATTTATTAATGGATGATGTTTCATATAAGTTAAGATATTTTGAGGGAAATTAGGATCATCAAATAATTAAAGATAATTATTTAATTCATGCATGATGGTAAGTGATTTAATTAAATAATTTAAAGATAATTATTTAATATTAGAAGGGGGTTTGATATTTAATTAAATAATTAATTGATAACTATTTAATTAAAATAAAAGAATAAGTTAAGTTAGCGACATAATTAAATAATTAATTTTTATTTAATTAATAAGGAACAATGGGTTTAAATTAGTAAATAAAATACTGAATTAATTAAACAATTCAAGATTATTTAATTAATAGAGGGAAATAAGGTTAAATGATGAAAATACTGTAAAAAGGAGATTAATGATGTAAATGATGCAAATAATGGAAAATTCAGTTTTAGGATGTGTTATGTGTGTTAGGCATTTTTACATGTCTATATTTTGCCCCTCTTTGACATAATGTACTTGTTGCATTATTTTAAAGAATTTGATGCTCGAATCAAGATTGAAAAGATTTAATATGCCCCACTGTGTTGTTAGAGTAATATAGTCATCCCCTAATTAATTAGTTGGGCCACTTTATGCTTTATTACACTTAAGCTAAAGTTAGGAGTGCTTTTATTTTATTATTTTCTTTAATTAATTAGTTCCTTTTTACATGATTAAAGCCTCTAATATTAGAACATGTTGTCTCATTCATTCCTATGAGGACACTTGTCATGCTCTAATCTAACCATAATCTAGGGTTAGCTTTCATCCTTTTCATAAGGATTGATTCATTGTAATTGTATTTCATTCTCTATGACAACATATTCAATGTGACAGTTGTTCACATAATGCAAATTGGTGTTTTCATCATATTTGAGGTGTTGGTCAATTATATCTTGCTTATTTCTTCATAACGTGATAGGTCTATCATTGTAGGTGATTCTTGGAGCTGTGGGAGTACATACATCTACTCTAACATGGATCAGAGCACCAGATTTGCAACCACCTTGTCCACTTTTTTTGAAGAAACCAAAATCATGCATTAAAATTCATAATCCTTGGTCAAATTTTGAGCATTCCATTGAATTCAAAGCTGCCATAGCAGTTAGGTTTTCCTTTCATTTCATCGAAAAAGGCCTTTGTTTGTCAAATTTGTGAGGGTTTGAAGATACAACAATTTTTTGCTAGATCTGGAGGTGGGGAAAAAATCTGTGCACTTTCAACCGAAATAGACACCGCCATCATGTCCAGAGTGGCCAAAAACCTTAACATCACCTATCGTTTTGTTGAATTTGGAGTAGTTGTAAAAAAAAGGAACAAAAAAAATAGTAGTAGGGCCCTCCATACGACCCCGTTGCCTTGAAATTCGTGCACACAATTTTTTCAAAAAAAAATATTCTAGTTTTATTGTTCTCTTTCAAATTTATTTATTTTTAAATCAATATAAAAAAAGGGGAGCATTCAAAAAAATTCAAAAAAGAAAGGGAATTTTAAAAAAAATGTTTTTGAAATTCAAAAAGCAAAAACAATTATTAAAAAAAAAAGTGCAGAGTTTTTTTTGGTTTTTGAAGCCAATAGGCAGAGTACCCCGTACCTTGTCGTGGCAGGATTGTGTCTCGCCGCTGGCAGCGTGGGGTCCCACACACCAACCCCAAAATAACCGGTGGGAAAACATAAAGCCTGACAGCTTCAAAAGTCTCACTAGCGGCAAGGAAATCCGACACATGCATAAATCCATCGACAACGAATCCAAGGAGAATATTCCATTCACCACCTTTGCTATCGAAATTTTTTTAGGTGATTGGATTATTTTCCTGGCGAGGAGGATTTTTTTTGTCAACAACCGTCAAATTTAAGCTACTATTTTGTTGACATCATCATACGGTCGACCTTTCTTTCCCCCCTCCTAATCCTGATTTTCCCTAAAGGAGTAATTTTTTTCTTTTTGGCATAACTTGGGCATACGGTGTCAAAATCAAGCAAACAAGCACTACAACAAAACAGGTAATCAATGCCTAAAATAGCACCGTATTTTAGTGCATTTGAGTTCATGAATTGGGCACTTTTTTTGGTGCAAAACTCGACGCAAAATGGTATGTTCACTTTGGCACCAGATTTAGCGCCAGGTTTAGCGCTGACTTTTGTTGCTTCTAGTTTGGCTTTTGATTTTGCTTCTTGTGTTGCTTCCACGTTTGCTTCTAGTTTTGCTTCCAGATTTGCTTCCAATTTTGCTTCCAGTTTTGCTTCCGATTTTACTTCCAGGTTCGCTTCCGATTTTGCTTCCAATTTTGCTTCCGATATAACTGCTACCAAATTTTCAACTATTTCTCAATTTGATAGAGCTAAAGCAGTGCATTCGGGTTTTAAAAGGTGTAAGGTATTTTAAACATTTTTTTATGCTTCTCATTGCACATTTAATGAAGTTTAAATGACTATTTTCAGCCATTGGATTATTCAAGCTTTTTGCAAGATAAAGGGAGGAGCATAAAAAGTTTTTGCTTTCATTCATTTCAGAAATATTTCATTTATGAGATATAGTCAAGTTCCAAAAATAGTTGATGTTATTCATTGGTAAAAACCAAGAAAGGAAAACAAGTGCCCCACACAAGTTGTCAGAGTGATTGAACTTGATTCATTACAACCTAATTATAGGCTATACAACTGAAGAAACGAATCAAAAGAACATATGAAAGAATAAGTTATCCATCATTGCCTAAGTTGTGTTGAGTTGGTCTTCTTTGGTCTTCATCCCTCCATGTTGTTGAGCTTCATAAAAACTTGCATGATAATGAAAGTTTCGATTAGAGCTCCGGATAAATGTATCATCATACATCTTATCAACATAAATATAGCCTATATTCATGAAGCATTAGATCAATTGAAGAATCATCAGATGCATCAAGATGAGTAGGAAAAGATGAGCATCACAAAAAATCAGTAAGTCATTTGCAAATAAGTGCAAAAGAACCAAATCAAATCATTAAACATAAATGAAATCATCATATGAACATCTGAGCTTCAATTATTTTGATAACTTGTTTGTTCAATGTTTAGGAACAAGTACAAATTCCATCATGATCCAACATTTTGGTATGTGGGGAAAAATAGGCTCCCACAAGGGTTGAGCTTGACATACTGAACGTCATTATTAGTTAAGCATATGCATTATGCAAGTCATACATAAGCTGTGGGCAGCTATTACAAATCATCAACATGCTCACAAGAATGAAGACAAGGTACCAAGCATATCTATAAGAGATTCTTATTTGTATTTTTGTCAATCTTTAAGTAGAACAGTCATGCTGATATGGAGATAATAAGTCAATAGAGCAACAGATCTACAAGAAGATATATATCACATACAAAGATTATTACTAATTAAGAATAAAGTGCCAGACCCAACAAAAAGGGACAGTAACAAAGTGAGATCAAAATGAGATCACCGTGTTGATAATCATATACAAACACACTGAAGAGTGTTTCTCATTTCAAACAATTACAACCCTAGTAATATTGGATTGACAAAGAACAAACAAGTTTTCATTCAATGGTAAGGGCAAGATATTGGTCAAAAAGTGGACTAGTATTTCCTTAATTGAAGACTCAGTGACAATAGATTGACTAAAGAAACCACAATAAATATAAACCAAAATGATGAATGCAATAAGTATTCATATGGATATACATTCTGGTTGAGCTCAATAGTAGATTATTTATGTTTCAGAAAATTACATACTTATTGTGCTCATATAACACTTATTTTCACAGAAGGAATTTCTAATATCCATGCAGGTCTTCTACAATAAATTGGATATTACAAAGGCTGAGCTACAAAAACAACAAGGTGTCACTTTTCCTCAAAGTATACAGTCTCAAGTGCCGGTAAATAGATACCAAAAGTTGATGACAATTTAAGAAAAATGTATGGTAATCATACTGCATAACTTATGGATCATGGGCATCTTCATATTTTCCACTTAGAATTAGGAGCAAAAGGAAAACCTCTGCTATTGCCGCACATCAAACCCTGGCCATGATCACGCACTAGACCTCTCATGAAGCATCAATCAAGATTGTTTTAGCAATCTCATTAGACCAAGATCTGAATAGTGATTATGCGATGGAGAGAACGAGAATGAAGTATAAAATGCGAAAATTGGATGGGGTTTTTCCATCAAAGACCAAAAATGAGAATTAAGCCACGAAGACCCAAAATCCATGGTGACCTACAATTGAAAAGAATACCTAGACGGAGGAAGATGTAGCCATAGTCACCAAACAAAGGATTATTGTAAAAAATAACGAATAAGGCCTTTCTATTAGTGCATATATAGGGGGAAAAACCCAAAACAGTGCAAAACCAGAATGCCTCACAATACATACAGGTCGAAGCTATGAAATGCTATTATGGGTATGGAAAGTTTTGAGTTTAAACACAAGAATACTGAAAAATACTGTGTTTTTTTAATACCCAGATCAAACATAGAAGGCTCGTGGCCTGGAGGAGGTTTTGTTCACAAATACTGATCTAATTGATTCTCCATGATATTTTTTCCAAGTTTCTATCAAGATGATTTGTGTTTAAATCTCCAAGTGAGACACAAGAATATAGTCATGGATTTCTTCACCATTATTTACTGCAAATGAGCTTCATGTCAACCTCTAATGGCGACCAAGAAAGGAATAAAGAGTAAGCACAAAGAAATAAGGAGAAAACCCAAAGAGTAATGAGTATAACCATGGCCAAATCCAAATATAGAAAGGTTTCCAGAAGATAAGTTGGGCACAGTTCCAAAGTTGGTTCCAAAACCTCATGATGGCCTTAGGTTCAAAATAAACTAATGAAGAGAAAAAATGCTACAACTGTGGCTATTAAGCCAGGAAGATGTTTTAGAATGAAGTGAAATTTTTCAAAATGGTGTAGAAAAGCGCTTACCATGCATTGTTTCAAAGAATTCCTCTAAAAATTGTCACATGGGAACATTGATATATGGCAAAGAAATCTCCCAAAAGACTTCTAGCATCAAACCCTACCAAGTCATGGCGGCACAGTAGTTTACTCTTTTTCTCCAAGTCTCACAAGCAAAAATGATAAGATTTTAGGGTTTGATAGCTTTTGGAGATCCCTAATTCGCCATAATGGTATTTTTGACTTTGTTTTAGAAAAAATAATCTCATTCTTCCTTCACCGTGGTATTGACCTTTGGGTCAATAAACCTAATGATATGAGGCCGACCAAATAATGTGTTGATATGGTGGCTGATTAAAATACATGCTAAAAGGTGAAATGACTTATGTTATAGAATGTTGGATAAGTGATACGAAAGAGAAGAGATATTTTTTTAATTTTGAATCAAATATGGAGTTACAAGGGTTTATATGTAATGCCTTAGGTTTATTCACTCTTGATAATCTATTTGGAGTGATAATGAGTTTTTTTTATGCATGATTTTAGCTATAGAATCAAGGATTAACTGGTTAACTTTATAATATGTTTGCATGATATTATTTTGTAAAGTCAATTGATTAAATGATATTTTATAAATCATTTAATTAACTAGACTCTTTCAAATGAAAATATAAACATAAAGATGATCCTTAATCATGCATGACTTCAAGTTAGTATTGCACAAGTGTTAATTTTAGATTACTCATGAAGGGAAATGTTGAAAATACTATAAAAAAATTCGCTCATGCACAAGTGGAGTTCAAGTTTAGTTGTTCAGCTCATGCAGATAATGAGGCTCTTCTTTCAGTTTCACTTTAGTTGACAAGTTATTTTGGTCATGTGCATGAAGAGGTGGATTTTTCTAGGCAGAGAGAGCAGTTTGCTTCATTTTTGAGCTATTTTTATCAAGGTTTCCTCTTATGCACGGATTTCACTTTGGAGTTATCATTTTTCACTTCAGTTGGCTTTCAGTTCTATTGTTGGCTGCTTTGTGCATGCCTTTTGTATATATTGGAAAAACTTAATTGTTTTTCCTAGTTTTTGTTTTTCATCCTTTGCATTTTGAAAAGTGAATTATCATGTAACTCAACTTTTTTTTTATTTAAATAATACTATGCAACAGTGTAACACCCCTCTGTTTTGCCTTCTAGTTGGATTGTGTGTCTTGTGTGGGTATGTTGCTTTGATGTGTTTTTGTATTCAAATGTTATCTTTATTCCACGTTTTGGATTGGCATTATGGATATTCGAATTAATGATGTTATGCTTTGAATTATATTAATATGTTAGAATTGTCAGTTAGTTGCACTGTATTGGTGAAGAGGACGGTATCACATCACTCGCTTGCGAGCGCCCTGCGATTCCAAGATTTCCTCTTCACGGTGTGTATTTTATGTTGTTCATATTATATGTTGTTTTTTACTTGATTTACAAGTTGACAGGTACAAGACATCGACTCCACCTGGTTTCAAAGGTTGGAGCGTGTTCAATGCCCAACGGTATTCGATTGGGAGATAGTAGCTAGGTTTTCGTGCCAAGTCGCCACCCTAGTCCTAGTATGTCATCAGTTGTTTGTCGGGTTGTGTTGCTTTGAATATTGTGCCCTCTCTTCATTATTTAATTGCAAGTTAGAAAAGGGTAATTGAATGGCTTAATGTATTTAAGTTGTTGAGTAATGTAATCTGGAATTATGTTGAAATATAATTTATTTATTATTAATTTAATTTAATTAATAAATAATTTAATCGTTGATTAAATCTATTTATTAATTAATTAAATTTTTGATGTTAAAAGAAGTGAATTTATTTATGTTGAATTTGAAAATAATGAAAATGCATAAAAGTCAATTTGAGAAATTTGGAATTGAAAAATTGAAAATGATTTAAAAGTCAAATTTGAAAGTTTGAATTCAAAAATTCGAGAAATTGAGATATTTTCTAATTTTCTGTTTTGAAGAATTTATGAGGGTGGTTGTTGAAATTTTAGGGTTTTATCCTTATGGTTGAATTTCTTTTTTGAATTTTGGATTATGAAGTTTTTGGGAGAAATTGAAAATGGAGGAGAGGAAGATTGTTGCATTTTGTGGGTTTTGAGATTTGAACTGTAAAATTTGTGGGACTGGATTTGGAAGCAAGGTGGGAAGCTGAGCACCATTTTGGATCTTCTCAACTCAAGAAAAAAACCAAGTTCATGTTAGTAAATTGATTTAGATTTTGAAAAATTGATAGATTTAGATTTGTTGTTTACAAAATCTCTGTTTGGGAATGCATTGCTTCAAGAAAAATCTTGGTGTTTTTGGTTGGAAATTGCTATTTCAATTTTATTTCCTCAATTAGGTTTACAAATTTATTTTGGGAAGATATGTATATACATACATATATATGCATACATGTTTAAATATTTATATATATTGTTAGAATAATTCGGTTGGGGATTCAAGTTGTTGAATGCTCCTTTTAAATGAGATGAAATTGATTTTCGGATTGTTAAAAAAAGAAAAAAAGGAAAAAAAAGAAAAAAAAAAGAAAAAGAATGAAGTTGGGGAGGTCGCTGGGGGCTCGACCCCCACTGCACCCCATGGGAGGCGGGCGGAGGGAGTCGTACTTAGCATGCTCCTCCCCCCACTCCTTCAAACACCGCAGCTCCCACTCGCGGCCAGTGCCATGGTTGTTTACACAAGCGCCGCCACCACCATCGGTGGTTAGCTGTGTTGTGCACAACGCCACCGGAGGTGGTGGCCGACTGTGTATGCAGCCGCCACTGTCGTCGGTGGTGTCTTTAAAATCATGGTCGCCCTCCAATCCGTCACCCTCTGTCAACAAACTGCGGCCGAGGAAAGAAAGTCGCGGCCCCTCAACCCTAAATGGCGCGCGACCCGAGGACAACACGCGCCCCTAAGTTCTTTTTCGTTATTTTATTTGTCTTAAAATAAATATATTATAATATTTCAATATTATATTTTTATAATATTAAATATTAATATTTTATATTTTATTATATAATATTAAGTATTAAAATATATAATAATTATATATTTGCATATGGGTATTTTATTTTGTTATACCTATATTTGAGAAAATTATTTTTGGTAATTGGATTATTTAAATTTAAATATTACACTATGGCTTATTGTTGAAAGATTGATTTAATCAATGACAATGTTTTAAATAATGGCAAGATTTAAGTGAAATTGTGGAATTTTTTATATTAAATTAAAATAGACGAAATACTAGATTGTTTCTAAAAGATTAAATTTTGTTAAATCGGTATATTGATTTTAAGGAATATGTTTAATTAGAGGAGTTAATTATTTTAAATGGCTATATTGAAATGAGGAAACAATAATTACTTTAAAACAACGTATTTTGATTTATGGAAATAAATGGTTATTTTATTATTATTTAAGTGCTAGTAAGAAATTAAGTATTAAGTTTTTAATTTCTCCCTTGCCTGGAAAAGACGCATTTTAATTCAATTTATTTAATTCGATGAATTACTGAATGTTAATGAGGAAATGAATTTAGAATATCCAAAGGTAGTTTGTTTCATGTGTCTTTTGTGAATATGCCCTTCATGTTCTTGTTATGGAAATGGATTAAAGGGTGTTTTATTCGTAAGTCTTCCAGATTGAATTTTCAGTTCTATGGGTTGTCATTTTTTGTTTTTCGACCTATTGTGAGTGCCTTGGGTAGTGCATGGTGTCTAGTCAGTGTTTACCCAGTTTCCACGAACAGGGATGTTTTGTGCCTCCTGTGAAAGGAGTAGATTATGGGATTCGTGTCTCCTTGTAAGGAGTGACCTTGTTATGTGTTTGGTTACCTCCAGTGTTGGAGTGAGTCTCTTTTAGGTTTCCTCCTAGAGTTGGAGTGGCTGTAGTACCTTGGTTGTTGCACTTTGTTACCTTATTACCTCCAAGTGTTTGGAGAGGGTTTGAACTTATGTTGCCTCCTGAAAAGGAGAGGTCGTGGTATCTTGTTTATTGCACCTTTGTATCCTTGGATGTTTGGATGTTATGTGTGTTGTCAAGTAGAAGAGTGGCTTTCGCAGGGGCCAAAGCCCAAAAGAGGTAAATTGGGTAACTTACGGAAGTGGTTTAATCAAGTGATAACTAAAACAATACTTTGAAGATTATGACTAACTTCTCATTAATCAAGATAATTATGCCTCACTCATAGACACAAGGGCTCGTTTAGACTTGGGATGAGTGGGAAGGCCTGGAATGGCAAGATCGTTACCTTGTCTCTATGAAAGATAATTGATTCCGCATTAGTTTACATGAGGGGCCGGAAGTCGTTAGAGGTTATCAGGGTAACCCAAAATGGGGGCTGGGACCTAGGAAGACTCACCAGGGTAACCCATGTAACATTGTGATGACACTCTATCTAGGACAAAAATTGGTTTTTGAATTTGCATCAGTAGGTATGAGGGTCGAGGATCGGTTGAGGCCACCATCTTGACAATCCGTAGTGGGTAACTCATGATGTGTTGTGTGATGGCACTTTGTGTGACCATAGTTGGTACTTGTTTATTGTGGGTATGGTTTCCATAACATACCCGATGTGACCGTGGTTGGTGTTTAATTTTGTGGTATAGTTCTCGTAACATACTTGATCTGCTTTATTTTTGGAAGTAATGTGACCATGTAGAGTTGTACTCATGTTGTACTTGCGTGGTATATGGGTTGTACTTGTGTTGTACATGTGATTGGTGGTTTCAGTTTGGTTCAGTTTATGTTAGCCCGTGTCTAGAGGTAGATGGTCTTGGCTAGGATTCCTGGTTACTATCTCCTAGCATGAGGGGTGGGCCTTTGGGTTCCACTTGGTTGGGTGGCGTGCACCTTAATCCATTGGGCTATCTTCATGTTCATGTGGACGAGACTTCCAGTTGGAGAGCTTGTTAGTTTCAGTTTCAGTTCTTGCTTTATTCTTTTCAGTTGATCTTGTATCATTTTACCCCTCAGTTGTTATCGAGGTGGAAGTTGTAAATGTAACCTTATTTATTGGTCTTACCTCATTTGGGGAATGAGAGTTGTAATCTTATTATTTAATTTGGATAAATTGAATTGAAAGTTATATCTTATGCTTGTTGTAATTTATCTTATTTGGAATGTATGTGTTTAATTTATTTATTAATTAAATGACATGGTTTAATTCATGTTTTTTGTTGAGGTTCTATATAACCTTTGTCTCGTAACCTTAGAGGTTGTTGGCATTAGTTAATGAACTTTCATATTAATTATACTTTAAAAAAAAAAAATTAGCCTATTTAAGTTGTTGTTTGCAACTTCCTCTAGAGTTGCGTGGCGGGGCGTTACAAATAGTTTGACAGGTTAATTAGTGTATGATTTGTAAAAGACTCCTCTAATTTCCAGCATTTCAGAGTTTGCCTTAAATATTTCAAGCATCATTGCTATGTAGGATTTGATCAAAGAATTATTGTGTTATCAGTTTTGAGACCTTTAATATTTATGTCTCCTTCATAGAGTTTTGTATGCATCTTAGTTTAAATTCACTGGTTAAACACTGTGCATGTTAATGATTAAACAATTTAGTTATGAAAACCATGTTTTCCTTCAAAGATTATTTTAATCAAAGCCTTTATTTAAACCATTTAGGTGATTAAGCTATTAGATCAGGTTGTGTAGATAAAAGTAGTGGATAATCATTTGTGAGTTAAGTCTACACATTAGATTCTTCCGGTGCATCACCATAGTTAAATTTTCCAGTTTTGCATTTAGACTAAGTCTTTCTCCCTTTTTCCAACAAGTTCAAGTTATTAATCATCATAATTATATAGGAACTAGCCTGGAATTTGGAGGTCTATCTTCGCCATAGGAATACCCACAATCTAAAGATAGTTCCCATGTTTCAACAGATTGCTAAATTTAATTATTCAAGCGTTCGGGTGCAATTTGTTTGACAACAATAACGTCGCTTTTTGCATCTAGCTTTGCTTCTAATATGGATTCTATTATTGCATCTTTTGTGTCTTCTAAAATTTCTTCCATTATTACTTCTTTGTTTGCTACCTGAATCGCTTTTGTTATTGCTTCCAAGATTGCTTCTAGTTTGGCTTCCATTGTTACTTCCTTTTTTGCTTCTAAAAATACTTCTTATTTTGCTTCCATTTATTAATTTAATATGTTTTATTTCAATTTAATTATTTAAATATATCATGCCTCTTAAATAACTCATATGATTAAATAACAAGATAATTGTTATAACACGATCATCATTTATAATTAAAACAAGTGAGTCAAATATCTATATAAGTAGATCAAAAAAAGTGAGTCAAATATCTATATAAGTGATTAAAACAAGTGAGTCAAATATGCCACTAGATTAATAACATGTCAAAATAATACAAGTCCAACACTCGACATAAGTCAAAATGATATAAGTAAAAATGATAAGTTATATAGCTCAAAATTATACAAGTCAAAATGATACATGTCCAAATGATATAAGTCAAAATGATACATGTCAAAATGATACAACTCAATAATATAGTACTGCAGGCCGTGAAAATGATACATATGATAGTAACCATGAAAAGAGGATAACGATATATCAACAATGATCCATGATGTAGTCTATATGATCACGAATGTCACTGGCTACTACCAGCAACTGCCTCATCATCATCATCACAATCATGATCATCATCGTCGTCATCATCATCATCATCAACCTCAGTGTCTTTTGTATCTACGTCATCATCATCCTCTGCCATGTGATTTGTACCAAAACCAACATATTCTGGATCTATATCATGAGGATCATCTTGATCTTCTGGAAGACCCATGTTCTGCAAAAAAAAACATTTAAAATGAAAAGTTATTATTTATTTCATGCAATAATTTATTTTTCTATTATATATCTAATATTACAACATGTGAAACAAAACCATAATCATATTACATCATATCAAAGTGCACATACCATAATAAAATTTCAAAAAATATATAGCTAATATGTCATTCCAATGATGTAAAACATGCAACAGTTCTAATAAAAATTAGTAAAATATGCTAGCATTTGGTGGAAGAGGAAGAAAGATGACTAGAACTCTTGAGGCCCAACATAATGGATTTCAGTATTCAACCATGAGAGCAGAAGAGAGAGTTGATATCATGTATCAAAACATTAAGCATGCATTCTTCCAACCAACAAAGAAGGAGATTATTACTTTGCTTCATTTTCATTTGCATAACCATATCATGGTGTGAAGACGTGGTCCAAAATTTAGGAGGGGCAAGAAGGTCAATGTATGATCTTGATGAAATTGAGGAAGAACAACAAGAGAGGGACACGAAAATAAAATCAATGCAGAGTTTCAAGGATTTGTCAAGAAAGTAACAGAGCTATGGGAGCAACCTCATCTAAAAGACTTTGAACTAGAGTTTGATATACCATTTAGAGAGCTTAGTTTTCATGGATTTCCTTTCAAATATTTTGCTTTTATTGTTCCTACGGTAAACTGTTTGGTAGAGTTGGTGGAATTACCTTTCCTAGTAATCACTATTAGTGAGATTGAGATTGTTAACCTTGAGAGAGTAGGACTTGGGAAAAAGGAATTTGATATGGCTATTGTTTTCATCCTATACAACCATTGCAATAAAAGTTAAGCTAGCATAAAATAACCAACAATTTTGAAAATAACATGAAAATTTTTAGTTGCTGCTATGTTAGGAATAAAATTAAAGGAAACAATGTTCCTTCTAGTGGCTTGATGATTGCAATTGAGGATACATTTAATTTCAGTGGAGTAAAATGAAAATTAAAAGTAGTTGATTCATATAATATATGTACATTAAATAGTTTATGGTGCAAAATTATTTTTGGTGCCTTCTATAACTAAATGCTACACTCATTTCCGACATCAAGAAAATGCATCCTACCTAGAGTTTGTGTGACATTGTTTTTTCCCTAGAATCCTTTTCAAAATAATCACCCTCGGCCTGATTTAGGACAAAACATCACGATTCAAAGCATCAATACAACACAAAAAACTTTCAAGGGTACTTCTGACCCAAACTCAAAACATGAGAATATCCACTAATCCTTCACCAAGTTCACTACATTTTCACTTGATTCTTATTGCTAAAAGGCATAAATCCATCAAATCTTGATTCTTTTCTCTTACCAGACCCAATTTTACCTTAAAAATATTTTATTTGACTTAAGCAAAACAAAAACTCATTGAGAAACCTCTGAAACAATCAACTCATCAGACATTCACACCAAGATACCCAATTTGCACCTTGATTTCTTATCGCTACAAGCACTAAAAAAACAAATATTGAATCCAAACCTTTACTAGGTCCCAAATTCATCTTAACCATCATTATTTGATAGGAAAAAATCAATATCACTTCCTCATAACATAATTTCATCAACTTCACAACTTCTTGTAGCCATGCCCTCAATTTCTTGTAATATTCCTTCATAACAAAAATGGGTATATCTTTTAAACTTGATTGAATATCCCAAGACCAAATATATTTTTGAGGACCCATTATGGCCTAATTAAACATACTTCAAGCTTAGGTGTTGTTTTGAAAATAAATAATAGAACAATAGACCGTTCGCAACAAAATGCACCAAATTAGGTCGAAATTACAAATAGACTACCAATCAATCAACCACTAAACACCCCAAACCCCTAGGAAGAATTATAACAGGTATCAAAACTTAAGAGTCAATCATTTTTAGGGACTAAAAGGCTCCAAAAAATTTTGAACCTCAAAACCCTTAAGTGTAGGCTTTTCAACACAAAATGAATGAGGGATTATTGGAAATGCATATTGCAAACCTCAAAATCACTTGCAACCTCTTCCAACACATTTTTTTATGTCTTCCCAACCTTATTTTACCATCATCTAGCATGTATACACATTGTATATCCTTTATCACACTTGTAACCATCAACTTCAAGGGAAAATCACAAAAATCACAAAAATTCTTATAAGAGCAACATCAAAATTTTCAATCTTAACTCCCCTGTTCCTGTACACACTCAATGCACTAAAAAATATACATAAAAAAATCCCTAAACAATCCATCCCACCATTCTACTTGACCGACATTGGTGGGATGGGAATGATAATCTTCACAAGACTCTCAAACCCTTGACTGGGTTTATTGTCAAAACACAAAAAGGTGGCCTCTAAAAACTGATGGAACCTCTTTAAAACTCCTTTAATTGATTATTAACACCTTGCACCAAGAAAAAATAATAATTTTGAAGCTTATAATCTATTTTACAGTTCGTACAGGGACTGATTCAAGAGTTTAAACACTAAAAAAACAAGAAACAAGGATTTTATTAAACAAAATGTTTCAAGAATACAAAATAATGAATCTTTGCTCACCTTCCAAATACTTTTTATGGATGTCTCCCATTAAAAAACTTAATTTTCAACTACCTACATTGACCTAACCCTTTAATTTCCCACTTTGTCTCTTCATATTCTATTTTTTTTTGCCTTTTTTCAAATTTAGCAACTTTTAGCATTTTTTTGTAATTTTACTTGTTTTCATCCTTTTGACACATAAAACCTATTTGAGACTCAATTACAATTAAATAGGCCTTATCATGACCTTCTACAATGCTTTTACAATTGGAAATTACAATTTTGACTAATGGAGGGATATATTGAACAAGGTGCTCTTGCACCACATCGGTAATGAGCAAATTAACAAAAATTCAAAAGTGAATAATACATAATATATGTTGTGAAGTTAAAAAGTCTTACAAAAATACATATAAAACTCTAAAAAAAAATTCATTTGTCCTCTAAAGTTTAGTCCAATCAAACAAAGCAAGAAACATATATCTTATTACTATTTAAATCAAAAGAAGATATTTGATATACAATTCAAAACATCAGCATATGAGCTAATTTGTTAAAGTACGTGTTCTCCTTCAAGTACCAATTCCTTGATAAACTCAATTTGGTCCTCAAATACATACGTGTCACAATTTTCAAAGGAATCTATCATGAGAATTTGACCATGACTATATGTAACAATCTAAAACATTCATAATCAAAGACAAGTGCTTTACAAATTCTACTACATATTGATGCATTATTCATGCTAAAATGAGTGCTTAGAGCTATGATAACCACATTCATGTCTTGAGGGAGTCTCTTTGTCTAAGGAAGAAGTCAAAGTGCCTTGGAGAAGCAATAGCATTTAACATCGACCATATGGTGTCTACATTTAAATAATTCATAATGGTCAAGTTCATTGAAATGCACCTTGTGATTGGAAAGAAACAGACCATAACTTCCTATAAATTAATAGGAAATCGGCAAAAAAATAGCAAACAATCCCTTGCAAACTAATTACAAATTAGTAGCTTGAGAAGCTTCTTAGAGGCTTACACAAGAGATAAATCAAGAAGCTCGGAAGACGTGTATAACTTTGATCATAAAAGTAATGCCATGGTAACTGTTTGGCTCCACAACATAAGAAAGTTGTTTGAAAAACTTTCTCAGCCACATAATATTCACAAGTTCCAAAATCAGAAATCTAATACAAAATTGTTCACTTGACCTTGAAGTTTCAATTAGTATGCTTAATATAGGATTTTATGTTGTAAGATTATATTCCTGTGGCATACGAAGTGCATGGTGAAGCATATTATTGAATTGAATCCTCGAGTAC
Organism: Sequoiadendron giganteum; assembly: GCA_007115665.2. Taxonomy (NCBI): domain Eukaryota; kingdom Viridiplantae; phylum Streptophyta; class Pinopsida; order Cupressales; family Cupressaceae; genus Sequoiadendron; species Sequoiadendron giganteum. The sequence goes on along the minus strand of CM021100.1, from coordinate 611,491,424 downwards.
ATTACTTATAAAAGGATAATTTTCATTCCCCCAGTGGATGGCCTAAGCAATGTGTTATGAAACATACCATCTATCTAATACCTAAGACTGCTTCTTTGTAATGCTTCTATAACACTATTCAATTATTGGGGAATGATGAAGAGATCAATGAAATTGTGGAAAGAGAAGAAAACTTCATTTTCGAGAACAAGAAAAATGAAATTACAGTTACATACATCAAAAGGGAATAGAACCATGTTTATTTTCATAATTGTGAACCATATGATTGGTGCAGGGCACCATGTAGCTTCATGCCTCCATGGGGAAAATTTGTAAAATTTGAGTCTTCATCATATTGTGATTGTAAAAAGGTCATATTTGGACCATTTTAAATGCATTTGAGTCATTAATAGGTTTGTAGGAGGTCTATGAGGTCAAAATGCAAAAGTTGTCATTTGTAGCAAAAGAATGCAAAATTGCAAAATGCAAAAAAGTGGAATGTGAAGAGTCATTTTGTAAAGGGAAGGTTGTTGGTCAATTGTAACTAAAGGGGCAGTTAGATAACTATTATAGAAACCTTTAAAGAGACTTATGAAGGCGTGGAAGAAGAGAGTACATTGTATCTTGAATAAATTTTGAATAAAAGTGTCTTTTTTGTAGATTTTAACATTTTCTTGTTGTTCTTAGGCATGGTACTAGTCCATACAGTACTCTCAACCTTTATTTTTGGTTGGTTTTGATAGATATTTGAATTATATTTCAAATAAATTTGGTTTGAGTTAATTTCGTTGACTTTTAAGCTTTTTAGAGCCATTTTTCTGAGGGCAGTCCAAAAACCCTCATTTTAAGGGTTTAAGAGTAAAATAAAAGCACAAAACATCATTCCACCAATTTAGACCTCTGTAAATCAGTAGAATGGGTTATTTTAGGTTATTTTTCAATTTTGGTTGTGTTTGGAATTGAAGGGGTATTCAAGTCATAGGAGTTCTATTGCTTCCCTAGTGATTTTTCATCAATTTTGAGCATGAAGGCATAGCTACAAGCTGGGATTTGCTAAAAATGCAATGTTTAAGGGTTGTATATGGTTTTAATAGCATGTTAAGACCTATTATAAGGTATTTTAAGAATTTTAAAAGTGGTTTTTGGTTCGGAGCAGTTATTTCCAATAAACCCTCTTGCATATGAGCCAAAATTATGCCTCTAAGACAACGAGACAATCATTTTTGAGGCTTTCTTTCCAAAAAAAAACTCATTTTGTTTTTTGATATGTTTAAGAAGGCCGAAATGGGTTCTTGAAAATGTATTTTTTTTGGAGATTCAATCTGGTTTAAAAGATACACCCGATTTTGTCTCTGTGGAACACTACAAGCAATTTATCTTCTTGAGTATGAATAATGCAATAATGAAAGAAACAATGTTCTACGAGTGTTTTGTTGGCTTAATCCTATAAATTATATTATTTTAAAGGTGTTGTAAAGGTTTAATAAGAGTTTGGTTTCTTAAAACCTCTTTTGGTGTATTTGGAGCTTGGAAAACCATGTTTCATTAAAGTAAATTTGTGAATGTTGAGCATGAAGGCATAGCTACAAGTTGGGATTTTCTAAAAATTCAATGTTAAATGGTTGAATATGGTTTGGATAGAATTTGAATACCTATTATAAGGTTTTTGAAGAGTTTTCAAAGTGGTTTGTGGTTTGGAGTAGTTATTTCCAATAAACCCTCTTGCATATGAGCCAAAATTAGGCCTCTAGGACAACGAGACAATCATTTTTTGAGGGTTTCTTTCCAAAAAAACCTCATTATGTTTTTTTTATATGTTTAAGAAGGCCAAAATGGGCTCTTGAATTTTTTTTTTTGGAAATTCAATTTGGTTTAAAAGATACACCTGATTTTGTCTATGTGGAACACTACAAACAATTTGTCTTCTTGAGTATGAATAATACAATAGTGAAAGAACCAGTGTTCCAAGAGTGTTTTGTTGGATTAATCTTGTCAATTCTATGATTTCAAGGTGTGCTAAAGGTTTAATAAGATTTTTGTGTCTTAAAACTTCTTTTTGGAGTATTTGGAGCTTGGAAAACCATGTTTCATTAAAGTAAATTTGTGAATGTTGAGCATGAAGGCATAACTACAAGTTGGGATTTGCTAAAAATGCAATTTTTAAGGTATGGAGATGGTTTGGATAGTATTTTAAGACCTATTATAATGTGTTTGAAGCATTGGAAAAGTGGTTTGTAGTTTTGAGCAGTTATTTCCAACAAACCCTCTTGCATATGAGCCAAAATTAGGCCTTTAGGGCAACGGGACAATCATTTTTTGAGGGTTTCTTTCCAAAAAAACCTCATTCTATTTTTTGATATGTTTAATAAGGAAGAAATGGGTTCTTGAAAATGTATTTTTTTTTGGAGATTCAATCTAGTTTAAAAGATACACCCGATTTTGTCTATGTGGAACACTACAAGTAATTTGTCTTCTTGAGTATGAATAATGCAATTATGAAAGAACTAGAGTTATAAGAATGTTTTTTTGGCTTAAACCTATCAATTATATGATGTTAAAGGTGTGTTAAAACCTCTTTTTGGTGTCTTAAAACCTCTTTTTGGTGTATTTGGAGCTTGGAAAACCATGTTAAATAAAGTAAATTTGTCAATGTTTAAGTGATCTTGCAAAAATTTGTGTTTGTGTCTTTGAAGACCTTTTAAGCCCACCATGATATGCATCAATAATCTCCATTTTTTTAGTGTTCAAAGAAAAATGAACATATAAAAAAACAATGCAATTGTCTTGTGAAGCGGGTTCTAAAAAATGAAAATGTAAAATGCTTGCAAGAAAGGAGAAGGATATGTAGAATATTACAAACAATGGTTTAGGGTTTCTGGGCTGAGCCCTAAATGTGGAAGGATTTATTTTTCTTTCTAAGAAGTGAAAGATCATGCCAAAAGGCTTGCACTCATTTTTTTGAGAGCTCGTATCTGCAATAGGAGTCATCGATTTTTTAAAAACCCCAGATCAAAGACAAACTCAGAATGCATTGAATAGAGCCTATGGCCATAATCATGGAGCCATGAAGGAGGCTCAAAAATATAATAAATAAAATTTTAGTCTCTATTATTTTTGGAAATAGAAAAAATATTCTAGAGAGGCCGCGACCAAGCTATCACCAAGAAAGAGAAAAAATGTAGAAATAAAAAAAATCTTTCATCGTTTGATCAAACCAAATATGGAGAGTATGATTTGTTTATTTCTTTTTATAGTGATCTAAGTCCAAAGAAGCTGAGCCAAGATAGAAGGGTTATAAAATAAGGATGCATGGTAGAAATAAACACCCATTCATTCGTATCTATTGAGTCCAAATCGAGCTTGTTTTGACAAAAAAATGAATGTAAGATACAGAGAAATGGCGCATAGAAACTTACTCAACTTCTTTTTGTTCGAATAAATGTGAGCTCGAGAAGTGCTTTGATGTCAACCTCAAGACAAGCAAGGCATTGACAAATTAAAGCAAGAGAAAAATGCATGAGAATCCGAGAAGGAATGTCTTTGAAAACACATTCAGATAAGTGGAAACAAATGATGAACTATGAAAGCTTTACCTGATTCAACCTTAATAAAAATTTATGTGAAGAAAACTCTCAAAATCATCGAGAAAATTGACTGATACTCCTTCAGAAAGCTCGAGCTTTCAAACTCTAATGATGGTGGCATTTGCAGGGCAAGGGAGCTCAAAAAAACCAAGTGAAAATGAGAGTTAAAAATTAGGGCTTGGGTATTTTGTTCTAACTCATCATGGTAGCAAAAATATTGATTTGGAAAAAATCAAATATGTTTAATCATTAAATATTTTAATATTCAAACAAATTTAGAAAACAAAATATATATTTTTTATAATAAAAAATTACTATTATCTATTAAATTTATTAATTTGTATGTTCAATTAATAATTAAAAACTATTGATGTTATTTTATATAAAATAAAAAATATGAAAAATATCTTTAACAATTATTAATTTTAATTTTAAAATATATAAAAAAAATATCTATTTAAATAAAACTAAAATGAATATGAATTAAATATATAATTTAATCATTAAATTATGATTTTAATTATTATAATTTTAAAAAATTGTGTGATTGTGATATTACATTAGATTCCTTGCACCTTAAGATTTTTTTAAATTAAAAAAGATCCACCTCTTGCATTTCTTCCAAGCCATTCATATTATTACTGTGAAAAATAAATTCTAAATAATGATTAATATTCAACATATAAATAAATAATGTGTTAAGTTCATGCTTTTACCTATGTACCACTGGATGACTGTGAGAGAGGTGTGGTAGCACGGTATACCGCCATACCGTAGGACATTTCTTATTGCTTGGTGGTAGTGCAGTGTATACCACCATACCGTGAGAGGCTTCTGATTGTCTGGCGGTAATGCGATATACCACCACCCTGTAGAAGCCTTCTAGCAGTCGAGTAGTAATGTGGTTACCACCATACCGTGGGAGTCTTCAACTTGTCAAGCGGTAGTGCGGGTTATACGTGGACTTGGTTGATGGATGAGGTGTACGTCGAATAGTGGAGGACATTGTTGACTTGGCTCTAAACTCCACGCTAAATCTGGCGCTAAAGTAGGTGCTAAATTCGATGCTAAACCCAACACTAAATCTGGCGCTAAAGTAACACGGTATACCACCATACTGCGAGAGATTTCTTACTACCTAGTGGTAGTGCGGTGTATACTGCCATATCACAAGAGACTTCTGACTGTCTGGTGGTAGCGTGATATATTGCCACCCCGTGGAAGCCTTCTAGTAGTCAAGCGGTAATGCGGTTACCGCTATACCGCAAGAGTCTTCAACCTGTCGAGCGGTAGTGCGGGGTATACGTGAACTTGGTTGACAGATGAGGTGTATGTTGAATAGTGGAGGACATTGCTAACTTGGCGCTAAATCCTACGCTAAACCCAACGCTAAATCCAATGCTAAATCTAACGCTAAATCCGACGCTAAACCCGATGCTAAACTCGATGCTAAACCCGATGCTAAAACTGATGCTAAATCTGGCACTAAATTTGGTGCTAATTAGTGCCTAATTTAGAATCTACTTGTTCTGATCGATGCAAAAAAATACCAAAAATGGTGCTAGCCCGATAAATAGCGCTGAATTTTTCAAAACATTGGAGAAAAATACATTAAAACAGTGGGTGAAAGTAAAAAACGGAGCAAAAAAGGGAGCTAATCATAGGGATTTGTTGTAGTGAAGATATCATTGGAAAATTGGTTCCATAAAAATTCCAGTGGTACAGGTCTCATCATCAGATTTTACTAGTGGTTCCTATTATTCTTAGTCAAAGTCAGATCTTCATTTTGCACTTCCAAGTTCATAACTTTTTGCATGTATCTCTGATTTTTCATGATCTAAGCGGCATTAGAAAGGTATTTTAGAACTCTTTGGATCTATTCATGCACTTTTTCTAGAATCTACCCAAGGTACATTTTATTCAGTATTTTGTGTTTTCACACTTTGCTTAATTACTTGGACGTATTGACACCTGGAGAGGATCTATTTACGTGAGATGACATATTTTGATTTGTTTTATCAGTAATGAGGGTTTTAGTTTCTGATTGTTTCTCTTGAGTGAGTATCATGGGTTTTATTGTTCATCCTTTTGTAATCAACTTGGACAAGGACAATTATGAGTCTTGGCAAAATGGCATCCTAACACATCTCAAGTGGCTTGAAATTTTTCCTTATTTGTATGGACTCATACCTACACCAAACACACCAAGGAGTTTTTCAACATGGGGCATCATCATAGATCATATTGTAGGGGTTATTTGTTCTAGTGTTAATCTTGACACTATGTATGATGTATCAGACATTGAATTCCCCCACATACTTTGGACACGAATTTGGGAGATCCATGGAGACCCTCATGTCTCTCCATACCCAGAGGATCCTATTGTAGATTGTCTCATCCCTCTTGTAGATGTAGATTCTATACCCTTTGATGATGATACTTTAGAGGAGCTTGAGTATATAATAGGTCTTGCATGTTTCGATGGTTCAAAGACTTGCATTCATGTTCCCACTCTTCAAATCAAGACTACATCAACATCTCCTATTGTTCCTGATTAGTTTGACATCGCCACATCCTTGGCCCCTATTGATTCAGTGCAACAGGACATCATACATCTTCTAGACATAGCTACTTGGGATTCATATCTCATAGACATATCATCCTTGTTTGTAGAGTCCTATATTATAGATTTGGAGGATTACTTTGAGGAAATTCATCTCCTCTTTGTTGAAAACCACATCACTGTTGTTGGCCCACCATCTTCATCACTTTTGTAGCTTATTCTACATCTTTTTTCATAGGATCTTGGATCACCATCATCACTTTATGACATGTGGGTACAAGAGCACTTTTCAAAGGAACACATCATCTGGATTTGGATTAATCCTATCACCCACTTTTTTTGGATTGGTCTCTCTAATCACCAGTGGATCCTTTTCTTCCTAAGGGGAGAAATGTTGTTTGCAGGCAATGGATCATATTTTGTCTTCAGGCGTTCATCATTGGCATGAGAGATCTTTCATTATGGGGGGATTCATATCCTCATTTTCTCTCTCCTATTGTGGGACATCTACTATACTTGCATGACATAAGAAGTCCTTAGGGGTCACATTGAGTCCTCCTTCTATCCTTATTTCTCTAGTACAATCATTTATTTTTCTCTCTTTTGGAGAGGAGTTTTTCCCTTGTGGTTTTCTCCTTTTCTCTAGTTATGAGAGTTACAATTACGTACATGGGTACCTCATTAACCATTAGGGCAGGACCCATTCATGTATTTCTTTAGCATAGTTTACTTTCTCCCTAGTTCATCTTAAGGGGGGGTGTTAAGTAATAAAGTCATCACCTAATTAACTAATTAATTAATTGGGTCACTTTATGCATTATTACACTTAATCTAAACTTGGGAGTGCTTTTATTTTATTATTTGCTTTAATTAATTAGTTCCTTTTTACATGACTAAAGCCTCTAATATTAGAACATGTTGTCTCATTTATTCCTATGAGGACACTTTTCATGTTCTTATATAAACCTAATCTAGGGTTAGCTTTCATCCTTTTCATAAGGATTGATTCATTGTAATTGTATTTCATTCTTTATTTCATTCTAAGTTGTTGGGCAATCATATCTTGCTTATTTCTTCATAGTGTGATAGGTTTATCATTGTAGTTGATTCATGGAGCTATGGGAGTACATACATCTACTCTAACATGTGCCTCGATGATCAACGAAAGGATGATACGACACTAGGCTGCCCCCTCGATAGGTCGGCTAGAAAAAATACTTTTTCAGGTTGGGCTCGTGATAAGGTTTAGGATTAGTTCAGATGCATAAAGGATGAAAAATTAGGCCCTAGGGGTCACAATTAAGGCTCAGGATGATCCAGGGTGCTCCAAATATCACCTAGGAGGGCGGTTGAGGGTAAAAACCTAGGGTTTGGGGGGGGGGGGGGTTAAATAGGAAATTAGGGTTCATTCACCCCTCATTTGCACACTCAGCTTTAGGTGATTTATGCTCTCTAGTTATTTTATGATATAAAAATTTATTGATGATGGTGAGGGTTCCGAGCACACCACATCGAGTAGATGTTGTTTGTCAGTACCAAAAACCACTCAGCATGGGGGTTGTGGTATGTAAACTTCTAACTTTCACTTTTTATTTTTTTTGTTTCCGTAATTAGTGCTCAAATCTAGGATGAAAAATATTGATAAGATTTAGTTTTAGTGCTATTGACACGGTTTTAATGCTACTATAGTTTTAGAATGATCGTTGTTGTGAAAAACCAATGTTATTGTGAAGTAGTAGTGCTATTATCAAGTAGTAGCACTATTTTTAAAGGTTGCTTTTGTAAAATTTTACTATGTGGGCTAGTTTATAGGAGGATTGTCGCTATTGTCCAAGAGCGGTGCTATTGTAACCTTAACAAGTTTGATATTGTGAAAAACCAGTGCTATTTTCAAGTAACGTATTTGCTATTGTGCAAAGGCAGAACTATTGTTTAAAAAGATGCTCGCGAAAGCGGTGATTCAACTAGTTTAACTAAAATTTAGGTTCTTGACTTGATTTTCTAGCCGAATTTTGATGTTGTAGGTTGAATGCGTGTAGGCTACACTACACCCTCTTCAGCTTAGGGAGTAGAGACCATGAATCTTAGATCAAATAGCCCAATCCTAGAAGCTGGAGAGAGATTTTCTAGATGCTATTGGATTGAGGCACATTACATACATGCTTGAGAGTCAATCTCATAGAGCCATGGTGATAGAACTTGTAGAGCGTTGGAGATTCGATACAAACACTTTCCACCTTCCCAAGGGGAGTGCACCATTACACTTGAGGATGTTTGGAGAATACTACATATCTTGATTCACAGTGAGTTGAGCTAGTTGAGTATGACGTGAGGAGAGGTACATTGGCTATGTAATGAGCAATGAGTATCGGGTGTTCGAAATCTCACTATCATAGATTTAGAGATTGATCCGACTCCATTTTTTGACACTTTGGATGATATGATCATAGTTCTAGTAGGATTGATCATATGGCCTTTGATGTCAGTTAGGAGATCATAGAGATTTCTCATTAGTTGGGGTATTGTTATCAAGATGATGATGGAGCATTGTGTTGTCTACACATGGGAACCCTACTTTTTGGCTTATTTGTATCATGATATGTATGAGGCAGTTTATTGTGGTGGAAACAAAATTTTGATGAGTGTCTTATTGCTCCATGTTTGGGCATGGGAGAAAATAGCAGTTACGAGGCCAGAGTGGATTGATCATAGGGATCCAGATGATCCTACTCATACAATTACCACAATTATCTTCATTATCGATGACCTGAGAGATTACAGCACTAGAGGTTTGTTTTTTATGATATGGTAGAGTTCATTTGGAGGCTATATATGGACTATGAGGCCTGGATAGATGATCATGAGAAATTGGTTTATTGAAAGCAGACTCAATACCTAATTGAGAGAGTGGATACCATCCTTGAGAGGTATTTTCTTTATAGAGTCCTCTTCCAGTTTTGGGGAGAGACAAACTAGGCTTGATGATTATTATCACACTAGATATGCTCATACAACTAGAAAGGTCAATGCATGGGGACCTCAAACAGATTCGTAGAGGGCATTGATGGAGTTTAGAGCCTTGGATCCATTTGGATAGGGATGGAAGGTCAGACCTCAAGATGCAGGGATGACGCAGGACTTTGATGCATGGTGGGCCTGTAGGAGGCCGCTCAAATTCACTATTTCCTTGGAGGGTGCAAGAGCAAGAGGCCTTATTATCAGTAGGAGGAGAGGCAGAGAATTTGGGAGTAGGGAGGCCCATCTAAGATAGAGGATTACCCTAGAGAAACAACAAAGGTTACATGATTAGGGTGAGGATAATGGATAGCAACATGATGGATAAGTACCCCAAGATCAAGGGGATAGGTAGAAGTAGGATCAATAGTATAGGGTACATGTATAGGTACCACAAGAGCATACCCCAGATGGAGACATGGCTGCTCAATTGGAACAAGTGACAACAAAGAGGGATTAGGCTCGCCTAGAGTGTGATGCTACTATTCAAGATAGGGATGCTAGAGTGGGGGGAGAGAGATGTTGAGATCACTGGGAGGTAAGCCTCTAATTCCCAGATAGTCATCCTGACAATTGAGCGGGATCAGGCTTGCCTAGAGCGTGATCATGCAGTTCAACAAAGAGATTAGGAGTAGAGCTAGAGGATATAGCTACAAATAGGATCCATCCCCTGAGCTCAATACCGGTAGGAGTGTGACCAATTCATAGTTGAGGTCGCATATTATAGGACAGTTTATGAGGCTCAAGTACCCAAAGCTTAGAGATGACCTAGATTTGGAGCTTAGAGCACAACTATAGGTGTAGGATTGAGCAGATCCATAGGGGGATTAGTGCATAGGTCTTCTCATTATACCCATTGGTCGTTAGGACATGATCAACACAATCAGAGATTGCTACCTCTAGATCAGGAGCAACATGACTGATATTTTTTTATGTTATTTCATTGCTCCAATATGGAATTGATGTAGACACTATTTTGTATATACATTCATCAGCCTTTAAAGGTCGTACATATGATATTTTTTAGACCCAGTTGATATGGTATCATACATATTTATTGATGATGACATTGTACTGATATTTCCATTTTTTGATGATATATGAGAGCTACCATTTTTTGATGCGACATATGATGTGTTTATGAGATACTTATGATTTGTGCTATGTTTATGATGATGGATTCATCGATGTTAGTGATTCATTGATACTTTATGGATATGATGATGTTATGATATGCTCCTTTTTTTGTATTTCTAATGATTTGATATATGATATGCATGATGTGGAAGATATATGATGATGCATGTATGTAATTGATGATATTATATGATCTATGATTTCCTATGATATGATAGATATGATATTCACTAATGGGGTTGTGGATGGATGATGCATGTGGTACTAATGATGTTGTGATGCAAGATAGAGATGTTAGTTAGAAGACATGTTAGTAGGATTATAAGATAGAAGAAATTATATGATTTTGATCTAATTTATTAAATGATTAGATTATGATTGATTGATGATATGAATGCATTGATGATGTATAAAATATGTTGAGTTTTATTTTTCTTCAATTGAAGGGACTAAGTATAACAATCCTTATTATTGTAGCAAATATACATGATGCACTAGGGTATTAATGACCAAGGCGACTTTGTATCTATTGCATGGAATTTTAATCCACAATCAAGGAGTAGTCTTGCTCATACTAGACATACAAAAACCTTGCTATGGGTGAGAAGTTCAGAGCATTTCAAACCAATGCACAGAGAGGTATGAGGAAACTAACATGCAATGGTCAAACAAGTTACCCAAAATGACTTCCCCACAAACAAAGAAAGTATTCACCATGGTAGTATTGCAAAAATATCCAACAAGAACTACATACAAAATTGATGATCAATGCCCCATTCCTTCTTCTCTAAATCCTTATGGACATCCTCGAGAGATCCTGGGAATGAGATAATAAGATAAATCAAAAGATAAGATCACAAAAGATAAACAATATTATTGTATCACTTGCCATAGTTGCTTTGATGTTTCACGATATTATCCATCGATTATGTCTATTTTATGAATGATTTATCCATTAAGACACATGTCAGGATATTGATGATGATTTCAAAAAGTAGGGTAGTTAACACTTAGGCATTGTTTTAGTCTGAAGTGATCAATTATATATGATTTTCACTTAAAAGTTTTGGATTTTGATATTTGCTTTATTTATTGATTGCTTTTCCAAAGGGTGAGGGTGATGTTTTATTTATTATGGATGAATAGTTTATTATGGATAGGTGATGATAAAACTAATATTTTTGATATTTTTTGAATGTTTTTGTGCTTTTTGAGGTTATTTGAGGATGTTTTTGATGTTTTTTCAAGATATTTGGATTTTTTTAATATTTTTGAGAGATTTAGAGACCAAGAGGGGGGACTAAGGGGACTGACCTAGTGCCTCGAGGGATCATTGATTGATGTTCTTTCCTACGTTATACACATAGAGACATCATAGTTCACTTTATTGGACTCAAAGTAGCTCGTACAAAAATGGCCAATGACATTTTATAGATGAGATTTTGACTAAGTTAAAGACTTGATGTTGATGGACCCTAAAAGACATATCTAATGCCTTGGGGCTCATCAATGATGGCCTTTCCTATGTGACGAATATAGAGACATCGTAGTTCAAATGATCATGATTGACACTATTTTTGGCTTTTCTAAATTTTCATGATTATTTTTTGAATTTTCAAAGGATATTCAAATGTTTTTTTGTGTTTTGATTGTGTTTTGATGTTTTTGAATTATGATAGTTTTCTAAATGTTTTTCTAGATTTTGATAGTTTTTTGGACTTTTATAGTTTATGCAAATGATGGAATGAACAAGGATCCAATCAGTCTATGAGGTTTAGGAAGTTTCCCCCAATTTGGAATAAGATTTCATTTATTATGGATAGGTGGATAAGGTGGATAGAAGATAGTGCAAAAATGTTCAACACTTAACCAATTATCAAGCCGTGGTTGGGTGCACATTTATTATGTGATGGATGGAGTGAAACGAATGTGATAATAAGATGGATAGTTAAAATAAATGATAGTACAAGACTCATTCAAATGTAACACCTGTTTACCAAGTTTTCACTACAATACCTATCCTAGAAGCACCACAAGGTGGTTTTCACTTAAAGGATAATTTATTTATCTTTACCATTTTTCTTGAACTTTTTTTGCCCTTTTTTTTTTTTTTCTTAGAATATTCTAATGTGTTAGGTATAATTTTTTTTTAAGATGGCTACTATTGAGTGGTTCTACTAGAGGTTCACCTTCTAGATTAGCCAACTAATAAGCACCAAAACCATAAATTGTTGTGATGATAAAAGGACCTAGCCAATTTGGCTCAAACTTACCTTTCGCATCTTGGTTAAGTTGAATCTTCTAATTTTCTCTCAAGACTAAGTCACCAAGCTGAAAGTTTTTATTCTTGATTCTCTTGTTTTAACTTCATTTAAGATGGTTTTGATATGCTTGGAGATGGTTTAGAGCACTCAAACATCTTTCATCTAGCAGTTCAAGTTATTGGAGTCTGGATACTCAGTATTCTTCATTGTTAAGAATATATTTCAAGGATACCCTTAGGGATGGAATCTCGACTTCTATAGGAAAGATGGATTTAAATTTGTATATAAGGGAAATGGGTGTCACACCTATGGGTGTGCAGATGCTAGTTCTACAGGCCCAAAAATTAGAGTTCAACTGAAGGTGCCAGTGACACCCGACATCATTAACAATATTTTGAAGGATCTTAAGGATAGTTTTGCTAGATGCTTCCACCTGACCATTTTCCTTGGGGTAGTACAAGGTAGAAAATCAATGTTGGATAGAAAATATAGTGAAAATATCATAGACATCTTGGTTTTTGAATGGAGTTCCATTATCAGTAATGATAGTTTGAGGGATACTATAACGAAAAATCAAATAGTTAAGGATAAACTTTGTTATTTGTTTTCCAATGATATAGGTTAGGGGTATAACTTCTATCCACTATGTGAAATTGTTTGTGGCAGTTATGTTCATTAGATAAAGTAGGAGATATATTGCCTATAAGGTCGAGTCCCCATTGTGAGAAGGGCCAAGGTGTAGTGATTGGATGTAGCTCTTATGCAGGTAATGAATAAGATCAACATGTTGCTAAAACTACGACAATTCTTTGAATAATATATAGCTTCTTGTTCCATTGATGGCCAGTAGTATCCAGTTCTTAGCAACTTCTTTAATAGATTAGGCTCGCTAGAGTGAGACCCACAAACATCTTCAAGTACCTCTTGTAAGGTAATTCGATCTTCTTTCATGTTGAGAAATTAGAGTAATGTTCCATCAAGACTTCAATGGTATAAAGTATATTTTAGGATAGTAAAGTGTGCAATTCAATGGATAATTTTTTTCTTTTGGTTACTTGTAAGGTGAGGTGGTATGGTTTAATTTTGGATAAAGGCATAGATTTCTTGGTACTGAGGTAAATTAGGACCAACAACATCACACACAAATTTGAATTTTGGGATATTGATCACTGGTATAAATAATTGTTCCATGAGGAATTCAAACCAAGGAATGTTTTGTAGCATATCAAGAAGTGAACCAATGGTTTCCATGGCATCAATAGCTCTGTTGTTGACTCTGGGTCTTGTTTAAAGAGGATGACCAAAAAGTACTACTTAAAACTATCCACAATTCTCTTATAAGGCATCAAATTATCGTCCTTAGTTTGGTATTCATCGTTCACTTGTTTGATGACCAACTGTGAATCACCATAAACCTGTAGCTCTTTGATTTTCCATTCAATGGCCATTTTTAGCCTAGTGAGTAGTGCTTCATATTCAACTATATTATTTGTGCAAGGAAAGGAAATTTTATATGCTTTAGGTATAGTATCTCCTTGAGGTGTGAGAGAAGGATACCAACCCATGATCCATGTTGAGTATGAGATCCATCAAAGTATAGCATCTTATAGTTTGCCTGAGTTGTCATAAGGATGCCCTCATTAGGAAAGTCTAAAATCAATGGCTAATGATCTTCTATAGGTTATTTGGCTAATTGGTCTACTATTACTTGTCCTTTGATGGTTTTTTGTCCACATATTCTATGTCGAATTCACTAAGTATCATGACCCACTTCACCATTCTTCTTGTGAGAGTTGTTTTAGACAATAGATATTTCAAGGGATCAAATTTAGATATTATATTGATATGTTAGTTTAGCATGTAATGTCTAAGCTTCTGAGATCCGAAGACAACTTCTAAACAAGCTCTTTCAATAGGTGTATAGTTAAGTTCATAACCAACCAAGGTATGAATGATGTAGTACAACACTCTTTCTTTGTTATTCTCATTAAGTCTTGCTAAAAAAGCTCCTAAAGTTGTTGATATCATTGATACACACAAGATCATGGATTTATCTTGTATAAGAGGCATAAAAAATGGAGTTCCCAAATAGTCTTTGACCTGCTGAAAAGCTTGTTACATTTCCTCCCATTTGAAGGTTACATCCCTCAGGTGAGTTGTACTTGATGGGATATCTAAAAATATCTCTCATCTATAACTATAGCTATCTAAGCCTCCACAACCTATCACCGTGAAATATTTGCATCCCTCTTGGAGGCCCTCAATTCTCCTATCCTCGAGCCCAATCTTGGTCAGTAGCTCTTTGATCCCTCTTTGATAATGATTTATCTCTCTTTGTAGTCCTTTATATAATTTGCACGGTGACCTAATCCTGCTCCGTGTAGTACCCATCCTTCTCTCTATGAGCCTAATCTTATTTTGATGGTATGAGGTCCAATCTAATGTCAGCTTCCTACTGATCATCTCCCCTACTCCCTCATCTTGAGAAGGGTCATGTTGATCATCTTAGTATGGTTGATCTTGTTGTGGTTGTTTCTATGTTGGTTGTTATCCATCATGAATAACTACCTATCTAACCTTAGCCTCCATCCCCTACCTCATCCTCTGAGCCCTACCAAGCTCTCCTTTAGGTTGTCTCCTCTGACCTCCAGCAACACTTGGCCCACCTGAAGGATGTGTGAATCACAATGGACGTCAATGTGTCCACCATGCAACATAATGTGGAGTGGTAATAGGATATTTGGTCCCCCTATCCATCCCCATTCTTGAGGAGCAAGCTGTCCTAACTCCCTGAGAGAAACTTATGCTACCACCATGCCTCCCCAAGTAGTTATCTCCCTAGTAGCGTGAGTGAAAATAACATGATAGGCATATGCAAGAACAATCTACATCTCATTAAATTTCCTCATAAATCTTTCTGGTAGGTATCACTCAATGATGTGAGTGGTGCAACCTATAAGACATTGTGTCTGCCTACAAAATGGTAAATTCTCATGGTCATCTTGTTATGAATTGCATGCAAAAGATATAAATTAAATGCAGATAAAGAGTAAACAAAGGAATGAAAATTACATAGAAATAATAATAGCAAGAGACAATTTTTAACATGGTTCACCAAAACTAGAGCTACATCCACCAACAGAGAGTCCAATATTATTATCCAACAATTTTTTTTATTACAACTAGAAATCCTTGCAACTCAATACTACTGCAAATGCTACAATACAATATTGACAAAAACCCTAAGCCTTAGCTTTTCTTATCAAGACTTATGCCAAAGCAACAATCTGCAATTGCAAACGTGCCTTATCAGGCTTTAAAAGCACTAATTCATAGATCATTGCATTTTTTTCCCCATCTTTAGCTAGTAATTAATACACTTAAAATTAAATGAAAGCTAAATTAAAGATATATGTACCATTGGGCACACTTTTGTAGGTCTGTGGAACTGGTGGACTCAATTTACACAGTGTGGGGCATGAGGAATGAGCACCATTGCAAAAGGTGTATGAGTGAAGGGAAAACTAAGCTTTGAAAATTTCTAAAGGTGAGTGTGCAAATGAGGATATTTTGAGCCTAATTGCCTATATATTTCCCCCAAAACCCAAGGTTTTTCCCACGACTGTCCTGCTATATCTTTTTCGAGCCTCGCTATCAATTTTGATTATTTTTCTAGGATCCCTAGGGCCTCATTTTTCATCCTCTTTTCAAATGAATTGTCCTGCACTCTTTTCATGAGCCTAACCCAAAAAATATTATTTTTTGGCCAACCTCTCAAGGGGATAGCCTAGCATCCTATCATCCTTCTGTCATCCATTGGGGCATAGTTGAGCATCATAATTTTTTAATTTTTTTTTATCCAAGCAACAATTATCTTTGAAACAATGTAACTAGTACATTGTGTCAAAGAGGGGAGAAATGTAGACAAGCAAAAATTCCTAACTCGTATCACAGATCCCTAATTTTTCATTTTTCATCATTTTCATTATTAACATTGCATAATTTATCGTTGACATCAGTTTCATCACTAATTCCCCCTTTAACATCATTTTTCATTAATTAACCTATTTCTTTCTATTAATTAAGTAATTATGAATTATTTAATTAATTAATCATTTTTCACTAATTTTCCTCTTATCACCTTAAATTGAATAATTTTAATTATTTAATTAGATAAAGTAATTTTCTTCTAATGTCTCATAATTAAATAATTTGAATTATTTAATTATCAAACTATCCTTAACGCTTGCGTAATATTATTTTATTAAAAAGGAATATCCTAATCCTCCATAATTAAATAATCTTGAATTATTTAATTTTTCTAATTTCCCTCTCAAAAGTATATTTTCATGGTATATTCTTTTTCAAAATATCCTAACCAACTTCAACTTCGCATTCATCCTCAACCCTTCAAATATTGATCTAATCTTCACCCTTCATTTCAAAATATCTTAACCAATTCCCTAAAATTGTGGAGATATTTTGAGTTCAAATTAATCTCGACTCTTGATTCTCCTTGATCTAATATCATTCATTGATCTCAAGATCAATTCTCCACCATCGATCTAAATTTTGAAAATCTATACAACAAGTATCTTCCTTCCATAATCACCATCTAGGATTATTTGAGCTAATTCATATCATTTGAACATTTGAGAAATTTCATCATCATCTAGGTCATTTGAAGCTTTCAAAATCATGAGAGGTATTGATTGAGAAATCCAAAACACCATTAATTAATTTCAAAATGGAATTCTAGGCTTGCACATGTTTGATTTCATGTTTTGAATTGGATTTCCATTGCTATTGTTGATTTCTAACTTGTTTGCATTCAATTTCATTTGTAAGTGGGATTTGATCATTGTTTTTTATTTGTGTATTGTGAATTATAATCCTAGTTGAATAATTCATGCTTCATTTCTATTTTCCACTAACCCCACTTCAGAGATACTTTATGAAATAAAAAATAAAATGAACTTGAAACTTTTATCCTTTCTATAAAAAAAATTATGCATTATGACATAAATGACACTTTTTAAAAATATTGTTTACTATAAAAACAAGATTTATAATTTATTTCTATATATATATATATATATTTAGAATCTACACACAAATCCTCACAAATCACTAGTTTGAATCATCTCCAAATTATTATTGGTTTAGTTGCTATAGGTTTCATAAAGTTAAAATTTGGGTGAAAATTTCTCATTTCAATGTCCTACTTTGGCTAAAAAGTGGGACATAGTATTTTGGGTTGACCTATCAATCCTTATAAGTACTTAAAAACCATAGATTGAGGTGAGTGATTTGTAATAGTGTGTGAAGTGTCAAATCATTCCCACAAGTTATGGGATCACTTTTACATAATAGTTTAGATTTAGGAGTTAGATCATCGGGGTCTATTCCTTTGGGTAAGGGCGGCCTTGAGCACTCTAAGCAGGGTAATAAGACATCTCTGGTGATTGGATCTAAATTGCTATTGCCTTCTATCTTGATCTTAGAGTAACGAGGTTTGATTGTAAGATGGTATGGGAGGAGTTTAAATTGGGATAGCCTCATTCGCTGGTGGTAGGGTCGTTGGGGTACACAAATGAATTTCAGGGTTCTAGAAAATGACTTCTTTGTGGTAATTTGTCCATCAAGCAATATCAAAGGGAAATTTTTGAATGGTATTTGGTTAATGAAGGGCTCTAGTTTCTATATCTACAAATGGGAAATCGGGTTTGATTTGATGAAGCACCAAATAGAATGGTTGCAATATTGGTACATGTTGCCAAATTTACCAATGGAATTGTAGAAACCAGGAATTTTTGACCACATTGGGAACCACCTCGAGAAATTTGTATGTATAGAGGAAAGAATTCAACCTGATGGGGTAAGCACATATGTGCGTATATGTATTGAAAGAAATCCACACAATCCTTTCTGGAGGTAAATTTAATTGATCACGGACTAGGGAAATTTACTTCAACCTTTGATCTTGGACCCATTTACAGAAAATGTGTTGTTGGATACCATTTGTTGGCACTCCTTAAAGAGTGGCTTGTGTTAGAACATAGTAGATTAGGTGGTTAATGGCTCGATTCTTGGCATAGCATCGGTAACCCCAATAGAACTAGAGACCACTAAGAAGGAAGATCCTTCAAGGATGTCGATGGGGATACTAATAGAGGATCCTAGTATCGCTATTAAGAGTGCCAAGGAGGATGCACAAGTATTGGAAAATGCTAAGGAAGTTGAGCAATTGGGGTAGGAGAATTTGGAGATAAGTCAAGCCTTAAATTCCAAAATGTTTGAAGCCTTCGAAGTAATGTTTTTGACCATTAGGGAAGATTACCTAGACTCGCTAATGGAGGTGGGTTTCGAACTTTCTGAGCTTGCTAAAGTAGCAAAAGAGGGATCCTTATGTTTGGGGAATGAGGGCTTGTAGGAGATTGGGTATGGTGTTCTTCAAGAAGAAGAGATAAGACATTGAGAGGCAACCAATGTGAGACTCCTATTTGAGTAGGATCAATCGAATGATGCACCGTCAAACCACAAGGCAATGGGGGGCTTGGGTATTTTCCAAAAAGAACCGAGTAAGCTGTCTCTAGATCGTGGCGAAGGAAAAAGAAGAGGAAGGATCCGCAATCAAGAAAATTTAAAGTGGGATGGGGAGGCAAGCGACCAACTCAAAATCAATGAGATGTTGAAAGTAGGAAAGGGTGAATCCCTTCCCGAAGAACCATCAAGATCATTACATGAAATGTTAAGAGCTTGAATGCCCCTAACAAGTGATGCCTCATTAGGCATCAAATGGAGTGCCTTTAGGCAGATATTTTTTTTTTGTTTCAGGAGACCAAACTAAGCGATATAGAAAAAGAATATTTTCTCAAGAAATTGATAACCTGGCAAGGATTTAGGGTAAATGTGGCAAGGCTCTCTGGTGGGCTACTCACTCTTTGGCATCCTTAGAGTGTCCGGTTGTAGGAAATTACAATTACTAAATAGTGGTTGGATTTTAAGGTAAGAAGCTTGGTCTCAAACCCGACTTTCATTATGGTTAATGTTTATGGTCCTATTACTAGTATTTAGAAAAGGGAGTTGTGGAGGGAGCTAAGTAGTTTTTCAAATAATTTGACCTTTGAATTTATTGTTCTGGGAGGTGAATTTAATGTCATTTTGAGGGCCTCTGATAAAAAAGGGGCCATAGCTTGTAGATCACAATAAAAAAATTATTTTGAAAGGTTTGTGGAGGAGAAAACCTTGCTCAAGATTTCCATGAGTAATGGGAATTTCACATGGACCAATCATAGAGTGGATTTTAACAACATTGCGAAAAGGCTGGATAGGTTTCTATTTAAAGGCGATTTGTGTCATTTTCCCTTCACTTTGGATGGACGCATTATACCAGGGACTGGATCTGACCACTTTCTAGTATTGGTGGACATTGTGGGGGAAAATACCTAGTCAGGTGCCCCTTTAAGTTCAAGAACATGTGGCTCCATGACCCACACTTTTTGGACTTGGTTCATCAATGGTGTCAGGAACATGGCCCAAATGGATCAAAGTTATTCATCTTTGTGGCAAAGCTAAAATCAATTAAGCAACATCTTAAACAATGGAAAAAGGAGTGTTTCAAGAATATATTTGAAGAGAGATAGGTGATGGATTTTGCAAGGTTATATTAGGAGAAAGAAATTCTAAACAAAATAAATGATTTGCTAGCCAAAGAAGAAATATTTTGGTGAAAAAAGTCAAGAAAATTTTGGTTGTGAGGTGGTGATAAAAACATGAAGTTATTTCATAATTCTACCAAAACTAGGAGGGAAATCAACATGATAACATGCATCAAAGGAAGTGATGGTAGTAGTTTGGACAAGGTAGATGATATTAGGGAAGCGACAATTGAGTTCTTTCAGTCCCTTCTCAATGAACCAAGTGGGTCTCGCATTCAAGAGCTATGAGAGATTCTCCAGGGTATCCCACATCTCATATTGGAGGCACATAACACTATGTTGTTGAGAAATTTCACTAAAAAAGAGTTGGAGGAATCAATTTTTCAACTCCATCTAGATAAGGCTCTTTTTCTAGATGGTTCCCTAATAGGATTTTTTCACCATTTCTATAAGATGCTTAGGGTAGATCTTGTGGAGGCCTTGGAAGAAGCTAGGAGCTCAGGTATGGTCCTTAAAGAGGTGAATAACACCTTCATAACACTCATTCTGAAAAAAGGTAAGCTTGACTCCTTTGAAGACTTTCGTCCTATCTCTCTTTGTAATACAATTTATAAAGTCCTTGCCAAGACCATTGCAAACAAGATCAAGAAAATTCTATCATGCATAATCTCATAGGAACAAATAGGTTTTGTATCGAGAAGATCTATCTTTGATGGGGTCATCATAGCACAAGAGGAAATACATTATATACAAAAAATGAAGAGGCTGGTTATGTTGATCAAACTGGACATCAAGAAGGCCTATGGCAAGTTTAACTGGCACTTTCTTTTCGAGGTCATGGAGGCCTTTAAGTTTGACAAGACTTAGTTGAATTATATTTTTGCATGGATAGCATGTCCAAGGTTCTTTGTACTATTGAATAGTTCTCCAACTAGCTTCTTCAATGTCTCTAGGGGCTGAGGCAAGGGGATCATCTCTCCCCTTTCTATTTATCATAACAGATGAGGCACTAGGCTGTGCTTTCTTGAAGAAAAGGATGGAGGGTCAATTGGAAGGGATTTAAATCATGAGTGGAATTCCAGAGGTCACACATCAATAATTTGCAGATGATAACATGATTTTTGGTGTTTCTTCAATTAAAGAGGCAAAAGGTTTCAAACAAATCTTGGATCAATACTCAAAGGCTTCAGGTCAATAGGTAAGCCAAGCTAAATCTAAATTTTTCTTTTTCAATATTGGAATTAGTGGAGAGATTCAATTTTTTGTGCATTCTTTGTTTTCTCAAAGGATCTCTTCCTTGTAAGTATCTGGGTTTACCATTGGCTAAAGGAGTCTAATCAGGTAAGCTGTGGGCTCCTGTGATTGAAAAAGTCAATGATAAGCTAGCCTCGTGGAAAAACAAGTGGGTTTCATGGGCGGGTCAACTAACAATGCTAAAGTCAGTCATCACAGTGATACCGATATACATGCTCTCATCCTTACCATTGTCAAGTGGGGAAAACAAAGCCATCAATTAGAAAATGAAAAACTTCTTTTGGCAATGTAACTCTGATCAACATAAGTTCCCTTTGATAAAATGGAACCAGATTTGTGAGAAGAAAAGGTTGATGGGGCAGGCTTGAGGCACATGCTTTTACAAAACCAAGCTTTAGGGGCTAAGTTATTCTAGTGAATACATTCAAAGATGAAACTCAAATGGGTTAAAATTGTGAAAGAAAAGTATTTGGATGCAAAAGAACACAATATTTTTTCTTCCAAGTCGCTCCTAAAAGGATCTCAAATTTGGAACTTCATCAGCAGTTACAAGCACTTTTTGCTAGATCATTGATGGGTAGAGTGAAGTTTTATGGGAAGACTCTTGGGAAGGACATTGCAAATTGGAGGATAGGGTGGATCTTGCACAAGTGAGATTGATAAAAATTGGCTAACTACATGACATTTTTTTTGGAGGATGGATGCCCCAATTATCATTGGAAGAATCTACAAGGGATGGGATTAGATCCCAGAGCAGTCGAAATATATTAATCAAAGTTGGCCTAACATGGTGTCTTTCCAAGAAATGGAAAATATGTGTTAAGGTGGAATGCCTTCTTGAATGAGACCTACAATGCTAAAGATGGCTACAAGGTTTTAGTTGGGGTGGATGTGGTTCAACCAAATTTTCCTATGAACTTGTGTTGGAATGCTGAGTACCTCCCAAAGGACGGTATTTTATCATGGGCTATGATGCATGGAAGGGTGCTAACAAAGGATAGGTTCATGTGACTGGGCTATGCTATCCTGTCGAGGTGTGTGATTTGCAAACAAGCAGAGGAAATTAGGGATCACTTGTTCGTGAATTATCCATTTGCGCAACATTGCTAGGATTGGTTGTGTGTGAATATTCAATGGAAGACGACCCTACTTGGCAACTTGTTAAGCTTGCTTACAAGCTAGCTGAAGCTAAATAGGAACATAATTTTTGGAGGGCTTTGGATAACCAACCCCTCACTAGTTATTCGGAAAAAATGGAAGGAGTAGAATATACATATTTTCTAGAAGAAGGTACTGCCTCGTCAATCCCTTTAAAAAAAAAAGAGGCTTGTAGAGTGGAAATTATCAATGCAAGGTTGGTAAAAAGGTTTTCACTACTTGGGATGCAACAATGCCAAAAAACTGGCATGGCATCAAGATCCCTTCCCAGGTTGGGGCAGGGGGTTCTATCACACAACTTGAAAGAAGGAAGGTGGTGTGGCAATCTCTTGAGGCTAGTTGGTACAAATTGAATTTTGATGGGGCCTCTTGTGGCAACCTAGGTTTATCTAGCGTGGGGTACATAGTTAGGGATTGGCACTCTAGGATTGTTGGAAGATTGGTATTTTCCTTTTAGAATGATACAAATAATGCGGTTGAGATGTAGGTGTTGATTTTGGGTTTGAGATTCTATCGAGAACTAAGGATAAAAAAAATGGTTATCTAAGGGGATTCCTCCTTGGTCATTAACGCTTTAAGGACTAGACACATGGTGCAATGGAAATTTATTAGTGTTAGCCTAGAGTTAGCATTGCAACTATTGGAAGGCTTTGAATTAGTTACCATCAACCACACATTAAGGGAAGACGTCAAGGAAGCGATTGAGATTTCAAACTAGGGTGTAGATGACTTTACTCGGAGAGAGATTCTTTCTCTGATTTGATTTCTACACACTGAACATGTGGGAGGAAGGGTGGGTGAATTTCCACATGGATTGTGGAAATTCCATGATGGGGGAGTGTAAGACGGGCAGTTCTAGGTGATGTGGGAGCTAAGTCAGTAATGATCTTCATGAATCTTCCACTTTTACCCTTGTTTGTATTGTAATGAGTTGGACGTAATTATGTAGTGGATGGCTCTAGTATTGGTGTAGGATTTGGGCAACCCGAAATGTCATGTCACGTCAATTCTCCTCATTAATCAGTGCACTCAGGCCTTTGAATGGCGATAATTCATGGTTTTTTGGGCAATATAGAGTGGCAAACACACATTGTATAGTATGATAACAAAAAAAACTGTGAAACCTAGTTTCAAACCTAGACAAACACAACAAACAAACACAATATTAGATCATATGCAAGGTGAAACAAGGATTCCCCATGAAATCCATTTACTAAACCTGGATAGAAAAGAAATGAAGAAAAAGTGCAATAACCAAATTAAATCTATCTAAACTAAGCAAACTCTTGATCCCATGGGGGAATTGGTGCCAATTGATGTGTTGAAATTGCCCCTTTCCCAACTCCTAAGTTACAAATGTTGATGATGTGTGGATTGATCAAATCTCCTTGATGATATTTTGGCATAATCTAGCTATGGAATTGTGAAATGATAAACACATGGAATGAAATGCACAAAATTGGCTCTCAATGTCAAGAGAGTAACTTTGCAGGAGATTGTAGATGAATAATGAGAAGATAAGCTTTCCATTTATAGATTTGAATTTGGAAGAAAGAACAAGATTTGGGCAATGTGGGACTAACTTTCAACCAATGGCCAAATGCCACTTGTTGCCATGTGAATGGTTGATGGTTGTGCACGTTTTGATCAAAGTGCCCATAAATGCATAAATTTCAAATTTGAAAATGTTGAAATGACAAGGTGGATGGAGAGTCAAATGGAGTAATGGCCACTTGTCTCAAGGCAAAAGGAATTGTAAGGTGAAATAAATGCCTTGTTGGAAGGACTAAGTCCACTTGGATTTCAAATTCAAACTTGAGGGAATATTCCCTTTTTATGCCATGTGAGGGAAAATAGAGATTTAATCAATCAATTAAATCTATTTTCATGTGCAGGTTGCATTCTCTAGAAGATTTTAGTGTTAGAGATTAAATTAATCAAGATTTGATCAATTTAATGAGAGATTAGATGATTTGACAATTTTGACTCAAATTTATGAGCTGATTTAAATCAGAAATTGAGAGGAAAGGTTTAATTAAATAAATGATTTTGATTTATTTAACTAAAAGGGGAAATGTTAGATTAAATTAAATAAGGTTTAATTTATTTAATTTAATAAGAAGACTTTAGAAACTTTAATCAAATAAAATGGATTATTTAATTAAAGAGATATTCAGAGTTAATTAAATCAAATTGATTAATTTAATTAACAAGATAGAATGACTTAATCAGATAAATCGTGACTTATTCAATTAAGAGATGAAAGATGATGATAAGATGAGAAGGCATGATTTAGGATGAAATGTTGTTAGTAATCTCATGCTCCCATGGGGGAATTGGTGCAAATTGATGTGTCAAAATTGCCCCTTTCCCAACTTCTAAGTTGCAAATGTTGATGATGTGTGGATTGATCAAATCTCCTTGATGATATTTTGGCATAACCTAGCTATGGAATTGTGAAATGATGAACATATGGAATGAAATGCACAAAATTGGCTCTCAATGTCAAGAGAGTAACTTTGCATGAGATTGTAGATGAATAATGAGAAGATAAGCCTTCCATTTATAGATTTGAATTTGGAAGAAAGAACAAGATTTGGGCAATGTGGAACTAACTTTCAACCAATGGCCAAATGCCACTTGTCACCATGTGAATGGTTGATGGTTGTGCAAGTTTTGATCAAACTGCCTATAAATGCGTAAATTTCAAATTTGAAAATGTTGAAATGACAAGGTGGATGGAGAGTCAAATGGAGTAATGGCCACTTGGCTCAAGGCAAAAGGACATGTAAGGTGAAATAAATTCCTTGTTGGAAGGACTAAGTCCACTTGGATTTCAAATTCAAACTTGAGGGAATATTCCCTTTTTATGCCATGTGAGGGAAAATAGAGATTTAGTAAATCAATAAAATCTATTTTCATGTGCAAGTTGCATTCTCTAGAAGATTTTAGTGTTAGAGATTAAATTAATCAAGATTTGATCAATTTAATGAGAGATTAGATGATTTGACAATTTTGACTCAAATTTATGAGTTGATTTAAATCAAAAATTGAGAGGAAAGGTTTAATTAAATAAATGATTTTGATTTATTTAACTAAAAGGGGAAATGTTAGATTAAATTAAATAAGGTTTAATTTATTTAATTTAATAAGAAGACTTTAGAGATTTTAATCAAATAAGATGGATTATTTAATTAAAGAGATATTCAGGGTTAATTAAATCAAATTGATTAATTTAATTAACAAGATAGAATGACTTAATCAGATAAATCATGACTTATTCAATTAAGAGATGAAATATGATGATAAGCTGAGAAGGTATGATTTAGGACGAAATGTTGTTAGTAATCGGGATCAAGTGTGTCGAATTGAATTGTACATTTTCTATGTTTACAAAAACATTTAAGGCTTAAACATTTTCGCTCTCCTAAATGTGGTAATTTTGTTGCATTGTTTTCTTCTCTCTTCGACTCTGGTTGGTGTGGCAAGTAGGAAAATGACGGAGTGTTCAAATTTTACAGTGCATATATCGACATATTCTTTTGTTTGTTTCAAGGTCGACAACCCAATTCAATTGGGTTGTAAAGGGCATCAGAATGCGTTCTCTGGGATTACAAACCAACGACTCAAGCATATTCTTCTCAAAATTAATCCATTGACTATTGTTGCAGTAAAGATGGTGCTCAGGTTGGGGAATTTGGAGCCGCATGAAACCTTCACGATAAGTTCTCAAATATTTTATAGGTTCTTGGCATCCCCTTTGGACCTTCATACGACCAAGGTGGAAGCCAAAGAGTTGGTTTACCAATTATTGAAGAAGGTACTTATAAAGGGTTTGGATGAGATTCTCAAGGTGGTGATTCTTGGGGCAAGGGTTTTGTGACCAAAAGATTTGGAGCTGATAAAAAAATTGGGTGAAGTCATCAAGTATTACTCATTTCTTCTAGACCTCAAAGGTATGACACTGGTTCAACATAGGATGATTGTGGTGGTTGGGGCCAATTTCCTCAAAAAAGTACTATGGTTGGTGGAGGTGGAAGACCTAGAATGGGTGCTAGAATTTTCTAGTTTTTCTATGGCCAACGACTTCATATAAGTCGGGGTGGTCCTCTAGTTTTTGGTGTCCACATGTATTTGAATTATTGTAGCTTCTCCTGCTGTGGTTTGGCCCTAGGATGGTTTGTTTGCAAATAGGTCTTGCATTTTCCTGGGTTGGTCTGGTACATTTGTGTTGTCAGGTTTAGGCATGTAGGGATGTTTGGTTTGGTGGGCAAGTTTTTGTTTGTTGTTGACTGGGTGGATGTGAATCTCTAAAAATCATGATCCCGCTTTTTTCTTAGATGCTTGTAATTTTTGATACATATCAATACAATATCTCATTACGAAACAAAAAAAATATTATTTAGTAAATATTAAAAAAATACTATTATATATATAAATTATTATTTAAGTATTACAAAAATATTTACTAAATTAACGTGAGGTAGAATACATGATAATTTATTAATTTACAATCAACCAATCTTATCTCTTTGACTACATCTACACCTAGAATATTCTACCCACTTAACTTACTTTACATCTACTATATCTTTTATTTTTCCATATTTTTAAATTCTTAATCTTCAAATTCAATATGAAATTATTATCACTAGGTGTGATAATGAAAGACTTATGAAAATCAAGATATTCATAATGTCATAAATATTTAAAATAAATGATAACCCTTGATAAGGATGACAAGTAAAATCTCTATATTCATTAATTTGGATTTAAATTTGATGGCCACATGTTCATATTTAGAGATTTTCATATAAAATATAATTAAAATTTTGAGGGGTTGTATCACATGAAATGAAATATTTTGGGGAAATTATCTAAAATTAGATAGGATATAATTAAATAAATATTTGATCCATGTTATATTTTTTAAAAAATAAAACATGTCTTAATATTTGAAGGGAAAATTTTAATGGATAACTATCATGAAAAAATATTTGACAAACAAGGTTGTTTGTCAAATTTAGGCACTAACACTCAAAATTAATTTACTTTCCAAAAAAATTTACAAATTATGGTATAACTACAACAATAAAAGGGTGAGATGAATATAAATATCCACTTCATGACAGTTGTACAATACATTTTATAGATCTTATAGCATATGAATAATCCCTCTAGTAGACCAATGCTCTTCAACTAAAAAATTACTCATTCTTTAAAAAGAAAATAAAACAAATATTATTTATTGTGTCACTACCAAGTATCTTTGGAAATCATCATCAATATTGATAAATTAAAATACCTATGAAGGTGCATTTTTATTATTATAAAATCATTATAAATATCTTCATTAATGTTGGTTAACATATTATGCACTTTCTTAAAATTCAAAATCTTCTTTATTGCCCAAATTAAATGCACATCAATCACTAATAGTTGAGTAAACTATTTCTATGGAAAATAGTTTCTCTCAATTTTACGAGATACAACTCCCTCTTTAATGATAATTTTTTTTAAAAAATGGGGTGTGCTTTTAACCAAAAATTAGGAAACACAAATAATTAAATTCTTCTACTTATATTTTCAAAAAATTGAACTTAGTAGATAAATCATAATCATGGAAGTGCATAGCACATAAACTACTTCACTTTATAAAAAATGTAAACTAAAATCATATAACTAGAGATGATACTAAAATTGAAATGGACCAAGTAAATAATAGAAATTATGCATTCACAAAGAAATGCAATAATTTCATAAATTAATCAGAACAAAAATATTATCATAATTTCATTCATTCATTCAATGATCCAAAATTGTGCGTTCACATGCATAAGATTTCTAGTTTCATATATCATGCAAAAAATATTTTACTAAGAACCTATTTAGTTCCATCATATTACATATGTTGCAAGGTGCGCACCCTTGGTCTCCTTGTGTTGTGCACCACACTGCTCGGGTTCATATCAAAGCCTAGGTCACTAGTTCAAAGACCTCGCTTGCACTGGGGGGATTGTTGCAAGGTGTTCATCCTTAGTCTCCTTGTGTTGTGCAGTGAAATGCTCAGGTTTGTGACATGACTTAACTACCTCCCGTGGATTCATTAACTTTGGCGGTTGTATCAAGCATCAACATGTTGATATTTTGGTGCAACGACAACCATATTTGCAACAACATATCTAGGGCATCAAGTATAACTAATTATTGAAGTAACTTAAAACATAAAGATTCCTTTCAACTTCAATAAAACATAAGGGTTTTCATAATATTAAAATAACATAAAATTACTATTGTTGACATGGAACATCTTTGGTAACCATTTGGGTTCACTAGGTGGCTAACCTATGATTCTAGCTTTGTAGGTGTAAAACACCTTCATCATTAAAGGCATGTCACCATGTTACTAAATAATCACATTTTTAGCCCTCAATTTCCATAGAGCCTTGTTAGCTCTTGCTATATTAATCTTCCCAAAGTATGAAGCTGCAAGTCCACTAAATTGAAAAAATACCAAGTCCATACCACTAAGTTTCCTCATGCTTTCCACAATGAAATACTATTTGTTGTAGAGGCCTTTGATCATTTCCTTGAAGATTCTCTTCATTGTCTTTGCATCTTCATTGTTAATATTCCATTCTTTTTGAAGTTCGATACTAATTCCCAAAAGGTTTTTCTGAATTTCAGCCCTCATTGCATTGCACTCATTAGGTGACTTGCCCTCCTCTAATATATTTTGTTTCAAAACAAAGTTTCCATTTGATACTTATTTTCCACATGACACATTTGTTATCATCTACACTTGGAAAAACTTGTTCAATTACCAATTTTTCCATTCCTATTGCAAGCATCTCCTTGAAATCATTATTAGTTTTCATTGAAACTAGTTCTTCATGTTTGGCAACGATAATTTCCTTGTCAACTTTAGTTCTCAACACATTGATATCTTAAATCAAATTTTTCTAAGAATTTTTTTTCCTGCTTCTCTGGTTTGAACTGTCTGTGTGCACGGTTGAATCTTCTTTCGGGGCACTCATGGTGCCCCTAGTCCTCTCTTGACCAGATTCTCATCGAGGTACATGCTGATCCGACAACCTCGGGGGTCCCTCCTATGTTGTGCGCTACTAGTGTTCACATGATTCTTGGTTGGGTGATTGTTGATGTGCTTGTGATCTCTATCACTTTGGATTTAAAGGGGTGGAAGAATGTGCTGACTAACTTGAGTCCAAGTACTAAGCTATTCCATCCTCACCTAGAAGTGGAGATTTCCATGTCTAGTATTGAATTCTCTATCACTGAAGCCATCAATGATAGGATTCTTTCCTCTATGGAGAACGAGGTGGTGGGTAAGTTTTTCTCCTTTTGCCCCACTGTGGATATGGTAAGAAGATGGGAAGCTACAAAGTGACATATCAAAGGTAGCATGGACATCTATGCTATGGCTTGTGGGCTATTCATTTTCAAATTTATAGTTGCTGAAGATATGATTTCTATTCTATCCTCAGGGCCCTGGGTTTATGGGAAACATGGCCAATCATTGTGTCGCTGGAAGCTGGACTTCAACCCCACTGTCGATCTCAATAAAGTGGCTCCTATGTGGGTTTGTTTTCCTAGACTGCCCTTGGAATACTAGGATGAATCAGTGTTTCAAAGCATTGGTGATTCGATGGGTCATTATATCACCTCAAAATCTATCACTAGATTGAAGTATAGATTTTTTTTGGTAGATTTTGTGTTAACATTGATATTAACATGTCGTTTCCCAACTCTGTGAAGCTTTATTCTAAATTTGAATCTTGGACTCAACAAGTTTGCTATGAAAATGCTGTGATTTATTACCAAAAATGTTCTAAACCTAGGCATCTCATTTCAGACTTTAAGTCCACAATAAAACGTGATCCCATTCCAAGTGACCCCTAGTGGATGAACCCTCTAATAGCTACCCCTTCAAGTTTGACCTCCTCATTATCATGGAATCCCCAATCAAATTGGGTCTCTTGTTTTGGAGGCCCTGGTGCTCTCGTCTATAGAAATGGCTTCTATGGAATTTTCTTTGGTGTTGGGAGGGACTTCTCCCAACAGGATTCAAGAGAATAGGTCTTCTCCTTTACTGGGTGTTCTGGGGGTCCCTATGATGCAGTTGGTGGAAATGGTGAGTTTTCTACCCCATTAATCAAGATTTGATAAAGAATGTTGAAGAAGGTGAGATACTAAATGATTTCATCGATATGTTTAACTCTGGTTCTAGTCAGATAGTGGATACTGCCTTGTCTTAGGATCAAGCCAGTGAAGATGAGTTTTGGATAAATCCAAATAATATAGGTAAATACAAGAAAGCAGATGTGGGTGGGGATTCAAAACTTGGAAAACCCAACCAAATTCAGACTATGAATAGGGAGACAACAAAAGAGATTTCCATTGGTAAACAAAGGACATTGGAAGTGTCCTTAAGGAAAGGTTCTAAATGAAATTCTTGTATTGGAATGTGAGAGGGCTAAATAGCCCCCATGAACAACTGGCTCTAAGGAATTATGTGATGGAACTATTGCCCATTTTCATCTCCAGCTCAAAATGGCCCTATACATGGTTACATTTTTTTTATGAGGGGCACTTGTTAAGTCAAAACCCACTCTAGGTGATTTTAGGATGGTTAATGAGTTATTTTCTAGGTGGTAAAGGAATACATATTGTCCTTAATATAGGTGATTAATGGCGTTGCATTCATTTAGGTGATTTTAGGGATTTAAAATTACCAAAATGGAAAATAAGAAAATAAATTAAGCCTTGATTAAGTCTTTGAGTGCCAAGAAGTTAAAGGAGGAAGTTTCAGGTTGTTTTCCCTCTATCCACATTGCAAGAGAGTTTTAGGGTTTTATGTTTAGCATTGAATGAGCTTCAATAGAAGTGTTGAAGGAGTCTTCCCATGGTCGTATTGAGAGAGTAACCTCTAGGAGAGCATGACACATTGAGATTAAATTTATTGAATCTCATGACACATGGAAAGGGAGTTAAAACTGGTCATCCCTACAAAGATCACATTATAGAAGAAAGAGGACCTGACATATTGCATGGAAGGTGGAAGATTCTCAAGTGTTAAAAAGAGGCTATCCTACAAATAATTCTTTATTATGACTTCCTCTTCTAAACATTATAGATCCTATAAGTTCTATCAACCACTTAGTCTTATTAAATGATCATATCACGAATGATAGAATGACAATTTTTATTCATGGTTTCCTTTGGATGATTATGTATTATTTCTTATAGACTATTCTTTTTAGCTTGTTAAAAATTCATTGATTGAAACCTTTATAACTTCCCATTCACTAATAGATCCCAAGGTCTCCTTGTGAAATACTTAAAATTGTGTATTTTTAGGGAAACCATCGAGTTCTAGTTTCACCTACTCTTGTTCTAACTGGGTCCTTATTGCTATTCATAAATTCCATATTCCTTCAAAGAATCCTATTAAGAAATTGCAGCTTTACTTCTCCATTTGGAAAGATTGCTCTATATACCAGTAATCTATCTTTTACTCATTATTTATCTATCATTAGATCTATGCATGATTCAATACCTTTCTATATTTAAATTTTTATGATGTAAGAGTCTAATGTGAATATATGAAGAATTAAAGAGTCTTTATGAGGCATCAAGTTGAAATTTTCAAGAGGACAGTATTACACAACGCTAGAAAGATTCATTCTTAATAGGACTTCAGGAGTCAAAATTATGTAGGGACAGTCTATGAAGGTGTTTAGGCTCACACACCAATAGGTCAGAGAGGAGGCACCGACCTTGAGGGATGCATTAAGAGGTGCAAATTCTTCCATGCCATCAATATCAAGACACAACCATGGTTTGAATTGGTGCATTCAAAAATGAGAAAAAGTGGTCATGAGGACTCATAGGGGGAAACATAAATATGGCATACATAGTCACAAGAAATAAAAATTAATTGATATGGACATTCATAATCAACAAAGTGGTTTTTATGAAGGTTGTTGTGGAAGTTAATGAACAACAACCAATCAATAGTCTAAAAAGGGTTACAAAGATGGTGTACAAAAGTATTCAAATTACTGTGCAATTATTAGAAAAGGATGAAAACATTGAGGGAGATTGTAGTGTTTGTTTAGAGAAGGAACTTATTTCAGCTCACAAATGCTCCATGTATGATAGTTAGATCTCTAAGACAATACAATTGTGTCAAGAAAGGTAACATAGATTCTAAAGAGTTAGTACAACCCATATAAAAGGAACATTGAGAATGGAAGAGTGTTTAATAAAGGTGAACAAGATCAATATCACTAAGGAATGGTAGTCATGATCATTAGCAACCAAGAGGAGAATAAATCTTTGAAGGGTCATTTATAAAAGGACAGTCCAAAGGGCAACATTTCAAGGAAGATTAAGTGCCAATGGTTGATGAAGTGGTATGTGCAGTAGGGAGGGACTTATGATACATGTTAGAAGATTGTTTAAACCCTCTTGAAGATATTTTAATAGTTAATACCATCCTTCCATCAAGGTAAGGAATAATCATTTATGAAGGGTTAGTCTTTGATAAAGAGAGCAAAATAATGTTTATACGTGACAGTCATGAGGACACTGTCATGAAAAGAAGGCACAATGATAAAGGTTCCAAGTGCTCAATATTATTCATGGATTGCACCTCAGATGATGCTATATTTGTAGACTGCACAGTCCTACAAAGATGAAAGTTCTTTGGTCATAATAGGGAATAGTCATAATAATGTTAAAGGGTAGTTTCAAGGCTAATGAATGGGAAAGTCACAAAATAGCATTGTCATACATGACGATCATTTCAGGCCAGAGATAAATTTCAATGTAATGGAAACGCTTGCAAAAGGATAGAGTTGTGCATAGTGAAAAGGTAGGGTTTCATGAGCACAAAATATGTTTTTGTGGGAAATCAGGAGGCATGCAATAGGAAAAGGCCACAAATATAAAAATGTAGTACACAATACAAAAACCATGGTTGGCAGTCCATTGGAAGGAAACCTATAAATCTACCCTCTTGGATTTTGATTTTGGGAATGAAGGAAAACACATTGAAAATGTCATCAAACTTTCTCAACAAGGCAGTTGGACAGTCAATATCATAATAGGAGGACTTTGTGTTAAAGAAGTGATTTAATGGCATGAAGGAGTCAAGAATTCTTCAAGTCAATGTTTGTGGCCTAAAATTTTAAGCACAGTTTAAGGGTGGTGAGGAATGGGTGATCAGTGACTCAACATGAAGAGTGAGTCAACTTGTTTATTCATAATCCTCCTAATACGCATTGGAGGGAAAATTTTCAAATTCAAACTTCAATCTAAACTTGGGAGGGAGTTTGGTCTATTTTAAAAGGAGTAGTTTGGGGTTTGATTTGGAGGGAGGACCAATAGTTAACTATCCATCTAGACTTGATGTTAACTCTTGTTATATTGATTTCACTTCTTCATTGTCCAAGTAGCTAGGACAACTAGCCTTACTCTATCAGTTGAATCTAGTTAACTCTGAGCTTCTTTTCTCTTCTTAAGGGCAGTCCTAACTCTTGTTTCTAGTTATTTCCGAGTCTATTCATTGTTTTTGTAGTAGCATACATGATTTTTAACTTATTCCTTATAAGTTTTTCAGTCTTTGTAATCAATTTTATAGACTCATAATGCAAATATATCTTGATATTCAATAAAGAAGTTTAGTTCCTTCTCAAAAATATCTTGTTCCAAAATTTTATATGAGTGCTTTGATTAAAATATTGTGATATCTATCTAAAAATCTTTCATCTTTATCTTATTCCTTCAATGTTTAATTCAAATGAAACATGTTATAGTGTAGGTCATTGATTGTGTATCAGTTTTGTTAATGTTAGTTATGAAAACATCACTGTTTTCTTTCAAACAAACATCAAACATTGAAACCTTTTGTATGAATCATTTATGAAAAACATATTAACCTGAGTTGTGAGAACTTTCAACTTCATTATTGAGCTATTTTATGAGTTTTATTAGTAGATGCAAGTCATTTTCAGTTGGTGAATCACCCCTTAGAATAACTTTCAATTTATACAACATCCTTCTCCCTTTTCCCATCAAAATAAATAGTTCTTAGGATACTTTCAAAGGGAGCTATCCCATAATATGGAGGTCTATCTTCACCATAGGGAACCCACAACCTAAAGATATTCCAATGTTTCATAGGATTAACTGAGTCTAGGCTTGGCTAGGGTGCAAATTGTTAGTGACAACAATGTTTGGAATGCCCGATGGGACTGTGAATTATTTCACTCCACAAGAAGTCACATTATCACTACTATTTTGGTATGCACAACAGTGTTTCTAGCCTTTTGAGGTTAATATTTCATACTTGGTGACTCTTTACTTTGGATTTTATAGAAGAATCGGTCCAAGCAGTGTATGAAAAGAGAACTAGAGCTAGTGCATCTCCATTTGAATATTTGCAGCTCTCACGACATAAGAGCGAAGGTAGAGCATGTAAAAAGATTCTTGAACCTTCAATAAGGAGCAAATCCACTCCTCCAAGTTTCAAATCTACAAATCCAACACTTAGTAATCCTATACCGATAATTCTAGTAATAGTTCCAGTTGTTGTCCCAATTGTTCCAGTAGTCATTCCTTTGGCTAGGTAGTTTGTATTTGTACCTTTCAATGGGGGCACCCCATTAAAACTTCAACATGATGATATTCTAGCAGTCACACTTAAAATCTTGCCACATTTTACTAGTGAGGATCATACAACAACAATTGCACATATAATGGATGTGGCTTCACTATGTGGAGTACACCATATTACTGCTGAAAATGTTGCTTTGAGGTTCTTGGATACTTATTTTAAGGGTATATCCCTTCAATGGTTCAAAATATTGCCTATCAATTCAATCACCACATGAGACCAACTAGGAGATCATTTGAACAAGAATTTTGAGGATAAATCAAACCATATTTCATTGGTGGAGCAACTCACTACCATCAAAAGAGCTCCACAAGAACACATGATGGAATTCAACTATTGCTTTCAAAAGACTTGGAATAGGATTCCAGCCTCGGTAAGACCCTCAAATGATTATGCTTTTTTATATTATCTCAGAGCTTTAAATAGTGATATATCAGTCATGATATAGTTAATGGGTGGAACCTCATTACCAATAGCTTTTGATATTGCAATTAGAGCTAAGAATAGCCTTATCCAAGTTTGGAAAATTTCTCCTAGACCTACCATGCCTATATTTATAGATTTGTAGCTACCTATTCCATTTCAAACACCTACTATAGCTGTTGTTCCTACTGTTCTAGCTCTAGGATACCAAGTTCTAGCCCAAGCTAGTGCTGTTACAACCTTATACCTAGAGCTTCAAGAGATTATATGTGCTTTACAGACCTTGGGTAATGAACTGACCAGTATTAAGAGGTAGGTGAGTCAAAATAACAAGCCTTATCAAGCCCCTTATTAGCCAAATAGGCTCTTTAATCAAACTGATCAACAAGTCCAAAAGAGAAATGTGAAGAAAAGGCCTTTTCAACAATATAATCCTAATGTGCCTAGCTCATCTAGAGAAATAGCACCTGTCCAAAATAATATGGCAGCTAATTATAACTGGTGTTATCCTTATAATTAGCCTCATAACTAGTCTACCTATTCTAATGGCCTTAAGCATCAAGTTCTTAAGGTTCAAAACAACACTGCCATCTTTCAAGGTCAGTTACAAGGACTTCAAGAACAACAAAATGAGAAAGGAAACCTTGAGGTTTCCTTGATGAACTATCAAGGAGAAGAATTTTATGGCATGAATTAGTCTCAAAATCAGTCATATACTCTAATATCAGCCAACACAAGATCAAAAAAGAGGGTTGTAGATTTGGGGTAGCAAGCCGATAAAGATAGAAATCAAACCTCTCGTGTGTCACAAGGCCAAGCTAGGTCTTCATCTTCTTAGAATGTCTAGATTCTATCAAGAGAACATCCTATGGTGGGTATTGGCATTTCAAATTGCACCTTTGGAATGCGGTTTGGAAATAGACAGATATGTGCAGTAAATTGCTCTTCAAATTTAGAGGGGAAGCTCCCTCTTTTGTTGAGTTTTCTAAAATAAAGTAAACTAAAGCTAATTTTCCTATCTTTTTGTTTCAGCTATGAGAACACAAGGTTATAAAACTCTTAACATTGCAACTGAGGTTTTCTCTTTAATAAAACTATCAACTACAACTAACTTACACTAATGACGTTTGTAGCCTCTCAAGTAAATGCAGAGAAAGAGAGTTAGAAATGAACAAGATCTACTCTCTGACATAGATACTTAGATAAAAAAATTCCTACATACACCTACTGAATTTCAATGCAAGCTAAAAAGGGAGATCATATAAGCATAACACAATGAATGTAAATTTGAGACTTTATGTCGGGGCAAGAAAGCAAGCACAAGAATTTATTTCCTCACACTTTGGGCACAAGAGATTTCAATTTTGGGACAACAAGTTGTAGAAAAATACATGCAAAATGCGATCAAACCAAATTAACACTTGACACAAGACACATGCACTAAACAAGGATTTGCAGCTAAAAGAGGCATGCAAACTTTCTCTTAACACAAAGTCAACTGAAACTAATCAATAACAAACTTGGAGGCATAGGCTCAACAATTTGTTATCACAAGAATGATTAAAGAAAAATGAACAAAGGCTACTCTTATTTATAGTTAAGTAGAGGAGTAGGGAACCCTAAAATCTCCTTTCTTTTACAACTAATACTTACCAACTCGCAAGATTTATTTATAAAACTAAAAGAAGATAAACATCTAACACCTAAGAAAGCATGTACAATAGAAAATGCCAGCTATTACATTTGTTTTCTTTCTCTTCTTAAAGGGTGGATAAGAATTAAGATGAGAATAGAAAGAAAGCGTGAGATACAAATGGAAAGAAAGCTTGGAGAAAGCTTCTAGAAGGTTGTTGCTATAAATCTCTATCACATCCACCAAAAAGTGGGAAACTGCCTCTCTATCAGGAGCATCAATACTCTCAATAGAAAAGTTCCACTTTTCTAGGATCTTCTCCCCTTTTGCAATCAAACTTAGAGAATCTTTGACATCTTCAACTTCTTTATGAGTTCTATTCTTGAAAAACATCACTGCCCCAAAAGATGACTCACTAATTGATAAATTGACAGCTCTGCAAATTTATG
Organism: Sequoiadendron giganteum; assembly: GCA_007115665.2. NCBI lineage: Eukaryota > Viridiplantae > Streptophyta > Pinopsida > Cupressales > Cupressaceae > Sequoiadendron > Sequoiadendron giganteum. Next base: position 611,453,604 of record CM021100.1, on the reverse strand, counting down.
CTTCTGACACTTCTCTTGATTTTCCCATGCAAGAGTATTGCACAATTTTTTCTAACACTTGTCCTTTCACTCATACCACTCCCTTTGCACGTTCTTCAACTGAGATGATGACGTTTTATGTCCATGATGGTACTGAAAATCACTTCCCAACATCATCTGTTCAAATAATTATGATACAACACTTGTTTGGCTCTGAATTCGATGGCAGAGTACTTCATGCTGTAAAACTCAAGGATTGACTATAAACTCACCTATATTTAGACAATTTTTTGCACACTTTCTAATTTTAGTTTATTGATTTTCTTCGTCAAATGGATGAAAATTTTCAAAAAAATTCTGAGATATGGGTTTTCTTCAGAATTTCATTACAAGCCAACCCAGATCGTTTGTTTTTGAAAATTTTGAGTCTAGACTGAAAAAGCAGCAAACCTTGATTTTCTTCAAAAAAGCACAAAAAAGCTAGCATCTGGGTATTGTTTAGAGGCACATTCTAGATGAACCCATTTGATCAGATTTTAAAAACCTTGAATTTTGACTGAAAAAGAAACCAATTGAAATTTCTCTAAAAAAGATGTGATATGGGTTTTGTCCAGAAGAATATTTAAGATGGACCCAGAAGATTAGAAGTTGAAAAGTTTGAAGTTTTCTTTGACATGTGAAGAAAAAGCAGTTGTTGCAACTTGAGAAAATTCTTCAAAAATTATCCAAAATCATAAACTAAGATGACCCAGATCAATAGAAATTGAAAAATTCGACCTCCTTCAAAGATTTGGTGTTCTCAATGAAAACAACATGAAAAAGCAGGCCTTCTCGTGTGTTGATTTGAAAATTCATAAAAAACTTTGAAAAACCAACAAGTTTAAGCTCTTGAATCTTGAAAAGAAGAGTTTGAATTTGCTTCTCTGTTTCTCCTTGGACGCCACCTACAAGAAAATATGAAAAATAAAACACAAAGGTGCCTTAAATAAGCTTTGCCTTGAGAAAAACTACTTTCTTTTGCCCTAACTCTTCAAAACCCTAATTTGAGTTTGTGCAATGAATTTGGACGTTTTCTCTTCATTCAAAATTTTGAAATTCTCAAAACTTTGACTAAGGCAAAGAGAGCTTGGTCGCCCTTCTTGGCTTGAGGTGCATATCTCCTCTAGACTTAACCATTTTTTTTTTATCATTTTCAACTTTTTCTCAATTTTCATCTCCAGTTTGATCCTGACTTCATACGTCCAGATTGATCCGACAGACGAGCTGAATGATTTCTCATAGAGCTTGATTGAATCTGACAAAGTTTGTTTGGAGGCAAATTTTGATGAAAAATTTGTTTGACCCTTCGAAATTTCGGGTGCCTATCTCCTCTAGGGGTGCCCAAGTTTACTAGTGTTAGCCATTTTTACGAGCTCTTAGTTCTTGCTTGTATTTTGACCTTCAGATGAATTCATGATTTTAGGTGTTATACTAATTAGATCGAATAGCTATCAAGTTCACTAGATAGCTGAGAATATTCTAGAAGGGGTCTCCCAAATACTGCATTTTTGGAAACTGCCATCTAAGGCCTCAAAACCCTAGGCGCCTATCTCCTTCTGGGGTACCCATCTCCTCCAGATTTGACCATTTTTCATTTGTTTTCACCTTCAAAGTTGAAAACCTCTTGTCATGGCCCCTGTTTGATCTAAGTTTTCTAGTGGCCGAGTGATCTGATGAGTTGACAAAGACAGCCATTGCAAAGCTTGACCAGAAATTGAAGAGATTGATTATATCTATAAACCCTAACTGCTGGATTAGGTCCTCCAAAAGGTTGGGCACCCCAGGCCACCTAGGGCGCCTAGAGTTCCCAAACTTAGAATATTTTTCATCATTTTCATGATTTGCATTCTGCCTTCTAGCTAAAACTCCTTCATTCGTTCTTCGATTCCAGATGACTGAATGATCAAATGGTTCCACTGTTAGGCTCACTACAAAGCTGAGAAGAATCTGAACAAGAATTCTTGGAAACACAAATCCTAATTTCATCATCTGATCCTCTGAAAAGTGGGGTGCCTCTTTCCTTTTGGGGAGCCCATGATTGGCAGAGTTAGAAAATTTTCTAAAATTTTCAAATTTCTTCCTCGTTTGACGTGTTTCCCTTTGCTTGGCTTCCATAAATAATTTTTTTTCTAAGGCATGAATGAATGGGTTCCTATTCTTGATAGGGGCGCCTGAAGCCTCCAGACTTAGCCAACATTTCTCATTTTTCAACTTTTTCTAGCTTCCTCTCTCCGTTCTCCGTTCTTTGTGCACATTCATCATTAGTAGCTTCTATTTAGTGTTTGCATAGCTGACTGACCTCCATTGATGATCTTGGATCTCCAAAAAAAGCTTATGAAAAAGAAGAATTGACCCATTAGGGTAAAACTGATCTTTTCGTGATTCTGATTGCACCAGCCTGATGAGGAAGTATTTGAGCCAATCAAAATTAGTCTTAACCTTGGAAGCCAAACTTTCTATTTTTAGAATTTTTTTCCAATATCCGTTTCAAAAGAAACCCAGAAAAAGTTCCTATTTTTAGAAAACTGCTAAAAATATAAATTTAGGGTTGAAAAACTAAAATCTGGGTATTGTAGATTTGGTTGCTCTTAGCAAACCCAAATTGTCAGGTTTTGAAAATTTCAAGTTATTGACCCCCATGCAAGACATACAAACCCCAATTTTGACCTTTTTGACATATTTAACAAGATTTTGACTCATTTCTTTAAAATGCCTAATTGTAGCAATTTTTTTAATTTGGGGTACAATAGTGGGCAAGGAGCAATCCAAACACAACCAAAACTGGTACAAAAAGAGGTTGTTGTTCCAAAAACACAACAAAATCTTAGTACAAGTAATTATAATATACTTGAGTAGATGAAGATGATAAACATTAATATTTCACTATGGGAGTCTCTAAATCTTCCTAGGCAAAGAGATATGCTTCATGATGCCTTTTCTAACCTTACTTTGACCAATGAAACTTCAAGCCAACAATCTTCTAAGGTTTTCCTTATCAATAATGACCAAGAAAATACTGAACAACAAACTAAGGAGGTTAAGCCACCCCCATTTTATGTTACCTTAATCATTGGACAAAATCTAGTACAAAACTATATGGTAGATTGTGGAGCAAGTAGTTCAGTCATGCCAAAGAAAATTATTGATAGGTTGGGTTTGGCATATGAGCCATTATCTAACAAAGTTGTGCAACTTGATGGGACAGTGGTCAACATTGTTGGAGTTATTAAAAATATAAACCTTACACTCCATGCTTGTCCCAATTTTTCTATTCCACAAGATATATTTGTTATTGACTTACCTCCTTAATTTTCTATTTGCCTTTCAAGAGATTTTATAGCCAAGTTGTGTGGGTATTTGTCATCTGATTTGTCCCACATGTTATTTAGAACAAGGTATGGAAAAAATGTTATCATTAAATATGAGGTTTTGGCAAAAGATCATATAGAGCCTTATATACCAAGTGCTGTTAATGCCAACTTGGTCATTCATGAGCAAGAAGACCAACCTTTTCCACAAGATCCTAACACCCCTATTGATGACATCCCAAATCTGATTTTTGATTAATGGTTAGTTCAAAACCATGAGGAGGATCCTTTTAAACACATGGAAGAAATGGGGCTTGGGATCTACATGTTTCATGAACAAGGTGTTGTTGTTCCTAACTTGTTTAAGGATGAAAAGAAGTAGATTGATCAACATTGTAATGAGATTTGGAGGCTCTATTTTGATGGTTCCATGAGTAAGGTGGGTGTTGGTGGTGGTTGTATGTTAATGTCACCTAATGATGAAAAATACTACTCTACTTTGATATTTACATTAAGATGTACTAACAATACAACAGAGTATTGGGCATTGATTCATGGCCTTCAATGGGAAAAGAAGAGAGGAATTAGAGATGTCTATAGGTATATGGTGATAGTGAGTTGGTTTTCAACCAGGTAAAAGGTCTCCATACTATTAAAAATGATTTGTTGAAGTCCTACAAGCATAGAGTATGGGATCTAATAGATAATTTTCAAGATTTCAATTTGTTGTCCATACCTAGGAGTTTGAATAAGATTGCTCATAGATTAGCAACTATAGGTGCACAATATAATATTCTAAAAGAAATCAACAAATTTAGGGGGAAACATTATGTAAAAATCATTGTTAGATCTTCAATTCCTAACAATCATGAGCATTGGCAAGTTTTTGACAGTGATTAGCAGATCATTGATTTCTTGAGGGAAGAGGATGAATTTTTTGTTGGTAACCAAAAGAAACTACAACAACAGTATGAAAATCAGGTTATATAGCTGAAGTCAAACATGTTTCCTAATGGTTTGGTTACCTTGGAGTCAATTTTTAACTCATATGATCAAGTTAGGAAAGAGAAGCCTAGTATCTAGATTAAACAAGAGCACTATGAGGATGTTGAGATCTTCAAAGACAAGATTTTAAAGTTGGGAAATGTATGTACATTATAAGAAAGACATGATTTTGTTCTTCTTTGTCAAGAGTCTAGTGACATTTTTGCATGGGAATATTTAGATTTGAAGGGGTTTAATACTATTATTGCTCAACATACTATTGAGCTTTAACCAAATGCTAAACCTATGAGGCAAAAAAAAAGGCCTCTTAATCCTAAAATTTATCCCCTTATGGTTAAAGAACTCAATAAAATAATTGAAAGCAACATTATATTACCAATCAAACACACCTCTTGGGTGTCAAACCTTGTTCCAGTTAGAAAAAAGAAAGGTGAAATTAGACTTTGTGTTGATTTTAGGGACCTGAACAAAGCCTCCCTCAAAAATCATTATCCCTTACCCTCCATGGAGTAAATCCTCCAAGTTGTCTCAGGATTAGAGAGGTTTTCCTTACTTGATGGTTTTTTAGGTTACAATCAAATTTTGGTCAAGAAGGAGGACCAATATAAGACAAAATTTACAATGAAATGGGGTACTATGGCCTATAATAAAATGCCTTTTGGTTTGTTTAATATTTGGGAAACCTTTCAAAGGGCCATGGATATGGCATTTCAAGGTTTAATGTATAAAATAGTTTTGGTTTATTTGGATGACATAACTATTTTTTCAAAAAATTCAAATGAACATTTAACCCACTTGAAGGAAATATTTGAGAGATGCAGGGAGTTTGACATATCTCTGAACCCCAAAAAATGTGTATTTGTTGTCCATGAGGGTAAGTTGCTAGGATATGTGGTTTCAAAACATTGCTTTACTAAAGATCCAAAAAAATTAAGTGCTATCTTAGCCCTTCTATCACCAACACATAAGAAAGGCTTACAAATAGTTTTAGGTAGATCGATTTTTTTAGAAGGTTTATTCCAGATGCTGCATATTTGTTAAAGCCTCTAAAATTTATGTTGAAAAAATATATTCCGTTCAGCTGGTCTAAGGAGAAAGAGAGGAGTTTTGATCTCATAAAGGAAGTAGTTGCATCTGCTCCTACTTTGTTAAATCCAAATTTTTTAAAAGATTTCATCTTGTATGCATATGGGGACATAGACAATATATCAACAATGCTAGTACAAGAGAATGGGCATGGTTTGGAGTAGCCTTTGGCATTTTTCAATCAAGGTCTTAAAGAGTATGAAGAGAGGTAATATTTTTTTGAGAAACATGTACTTGTCATTGTTAGGAGTTTAAAAAATTTTAGACATATGATCTCTAACAATAAGATCAAGTTGTTGGTTGCACATCCTTCAGTCAAATAATTTTTATTGAGTAAGGACTTGAGTGATAAAAGGGTTGGTTGGGTGGCAAAGGTAATGTGATATGACATTGAGATTAAAGTAACCAAGCTAGTTAGAGGTAAGGGCTTGTGTGAGCAACCTGTTGGAAATAACGAAAATAGTATGGAAGAAGATGATAAGGCTATCCTAGCTCTTCAAGACCAAGAACAAATTGTTGTATCAAATTCTTCAAAAATTTGGATACAAGATATGACACATTTTCTACAAACTGGTGAGTTCCCTCATGGATTAGATAGAGAAAAAATAATGTATTTTAGGCTTCAATCCATTCCTTATGTAATTTTGAATGGAATTATCTTTATAAAATACTTCCATGGTGTTTTATTATGATGCATAGAAGCTGATCAAGTTGACAAGGTTTTGCATGAGTTTCACCAAGGATCAACTAAAGGTCATTTCTCACCAAGAGCTAAAAATATTAAGGTCATGAAAGGAGGCTACTATTGGCCCAATCTACTCAAGGATGCACATTATTGGGTGAGGAAACGTAAGGAGTGTGCTATATTTGTAGGAAAGGAGAAGTTATCAGCCCTTCCCTTGCAGCCTATACAAGTTGAACAACCTTTCATGAAGTGGGGTTTAAACTTCATTGAATTCATAAATCCTCCTTCAAGTGTTGATCATAAGTGGGTCCTTATATTCACAAACTATTTCACCAAATGGACTGAGGCCATTGCACTCAAGGAGGAAAATGAGACAGTTGTTTTGAACTTTTATGAGGAGATGATAACAAGGTTTAGAGTTCTTGAATCTATAGTATTTGATAATTCCCTTGCTTTCATAGGATCTAAAATAACTGAGTGGGCTGTTAAAAATGGTATTTATCTTAATAATTCTTCTAACTATTATCCTCAAGGAAATGGACAAGCAAATTCCACTAATAAGAATCTCTTGAGGATCATCAAAAGGATTATGGAAGGTAATCAAATAGCTTGGCATACCAAGCTAAAATCAGCCTTGTGGGCTCATAGAATAAATCCAAAGAGGTCAACAAGATTATCTCAATACATGATGGTTTATGGGAAAGAGGCAAGGATGATTATTTATCTTGAACTTACAACACTTGATTTAGTCAATCAACCAGATATGATTGAGGAACAACCATTGGTAGCAAGGTTAGCTCAACTGGTTGAGCTAGAGGAAACAAGGAGTGAAGCCATGAGGAGGTTAGATTTTCCTGAAGCTCAAATGAAGAGGTTGTTTGATAAAAAATCAGCCCTAAAAAAATTTAAAGGAGACAATGTCTTGAAAGGGGATGAAAACAAGAGAAAACTTGAAAAGCATACAAAGTTTGATGATCCTTGGAATGGACCATACATTATTTCTAAGTGCAAGGAACATTATTCTTTTCAGTTGTCTAAGCTGGATGGTGAGGTAGAATGAATCCCAGTCAATGGGATTCATCTCAAGCATTGTTTTTGAGGTGATGATCTTATTTTGTATTATATTAGAGTAGTTTTATTTTATTTTAGTCAAATTTTTGAGTTCCTCCAAGTGTCTTGAGCACATATTAATTTGGGTTTTTCATTTTCCTAAGTGTTGTTGTACAAGTTTTAGGTCTGGTTTTATTTTTTAAGTGTTGTTCAATGCTTCTAACAACAAGGTCTAGGTTTGTCCAAGTTGTTTCCAAAACTTTTGAGACTCATATGCATAATGGATACTATTAAGGTAGTTGGTTTTTATTGTTTAGCAGGAAAACACCCCTGATATGTCACCAAAATGTTGCCCATTTTCATCTCCAGCTCAAAATGGCCCTATACATGCTTATATTTTTTTATGAGGGGCACTTGTTAAGTCAAAACCCACTCTAGGTGATTTTAGGATGGTTAATGAGTTATCTTCTAGGTGATAAAGGAATACATAATGTCCTTCATATAGGTGATTAATGGTGATGCATTCATTTAGGTCATTTTAGGGACTTAAACTTAACAAAAGGGAAAATAAGAAAATAGATGAAGCCTTGATTAAGTCTTTGAGTGCCAAGAAATAAAAGGAGGAAGTTTCGGGTTATTTTTCCTCCATTCACGTTGCAGGATAGTTTTAGGGTTTTATGTTTAGCATTCAATGTTGTTCAATGAAGGTGCTAAGGAAGTCTTCCCATAGTGGTATTGAGAGAGTAAGATCCGGGAGAGCATGGCACATTGAGATTAAATTTATTCAAGCTCATGAAACATGGAAAGGGAGTTAAAACTAGTTGTCCCTACTAAGATCACATTGTAGAAGAAAGAGGAGGACCTGGCATATTGCACGGAAGGTGGAAGATTCTCAAATGTTACAAAGAGGATATCCTACACATAATTGTTTATTATGATTTCATTTTCTAAACATCGTAGAGCCTGTAATTTTTATCAACCACTTAGTCTTATTAAATGATCGTATCAAGAGTGCTAGAAGGACTATGTTCATTCATGGTTTCTTTTGGATGATCATGTGTTATTTATTATAGACTATTCTTTTTAGCTTGTGAAAAATTCAGTGATTGTAATCTATATGAATTCCTATAATAGATCCCAAGGTCTCCTTGTGAGTTACTTACAATCATGCATTTTACGGAAACCATCGAGTTCTAGTTTCACTTGCTCTAATTCTAATTGGGTCCTTACTGCCATTCATAAAGTCCATATTCCTTCAAAGAAGCCTATTAAGAAATTGCAGCTTTACTTCTCTATTTGGGAAGAGTTCTCTATATACTAGTAATATGTATTTTACTTATTATTTATCTACTATTAGATCTATGCATAGTTCAATACCTTGCTATTTTTACCTTTTTGTGATTTAACAATCCAATGTGAATATATGAAGCCTTAAAGAGTCTTTAAGGGGTAGTAGGTTGAACTTTTCAAGAGGAAAATATTACACAACACTAGAAAGATTTATTCTTCAGAGGAATTCAAGAGTCAAAATCATGTAGGAACAGTCTATGAAGGTGTGTAGGATCACACACCAATAGGTAAGAGAGGAGGCACCAATCTTGAGGCATGCATTGAGAGGTGCAGATTTTTCCATGCCATCAACATCAAGACACAACCACCATGTGAATTGGTGCATTCCAAAATGAGAAAAATTGGTCATAAGGAATCATAGGGAGCAACATACATATGGCATATACAGTCACAAGAAGGAAAACTACATTGATATGGACATTCACAATCAACAAAGTGGTTTTTATGAAGGTTGTTGTGGAAGTTAATAAATAATAGTTAATCAACAGTCTAAAAGGGTTACAAAAATGGTGTATAGAAGTATTCAAAGCAACGTGCAATTATTAGAAAAAGCTGAAAATATTGAGGGAGATTCTAGTGTTTTTTTTAGAGAAGGAACTTCTTTTAGTTCACAAATGCTCCATGTATGATAGTTAGATCTCTAAGACAATGCAATTGTATCAAGAAAGGTAACATAGCTTCTAAAGAGTTAGTACAACCCATATAAAAGGAACAATGAGAATGGAAGTGTGTTTAATAAAGGTAAACAAGAACAATATAACTAAGGAATGGTAGTCATGATCATTAGCATCCAAGAGGACAACAAATATTTGAAGGGTCATTTATAAAAGGATAGTCCAAAGGGAAAAATTTCAAGGAAGATTAAGTGCCAATGGTTGATGAAGTGGTCTGTGTAGTAGGGAGGGACTTATGATACATGTTAGAAGATTATTTAAACCCTCTTGAAGATATTTTAATAGTTAATACCATCCTTCCATCAAGGTAAGGAACAATCATTTATAAAGGGTTAGTCTTTGATAAAGAGATCAAAACAATGTTTATACGTGACAATCATGAGGAAACTGTCATGACAAGAAGGCACAATGATAAAGGTTCTAGGTGCTCAAAATTATTTATGGATTGCACCCCATATGATGCTCTATTTGTAGACCACATAGTCCTATAAAGATGAAAGTCCTTTGGTCATAACATGGAAGAGTTAAAATAATGTTAAAGGGTAGTTTCAAGGCTAATGAAAGGGGCAGTCACAAAGAAAAATGTAATACATCACGGTCATGCCAGGTCAGAGATAAAGTTCAATGTAATGGAAGCCCTTGCAAAAGGACATAGTCATGCATAGGGAAAATGCAAGTTTTCATGAACACATAATAGGTTTTTGGGGGAAATCATGATACAAACACCATGGTTGGTAGTCCATTGGAAGGAAACCTAGAAACCCACCCTCTTGGATTTTTATTTTGGGTATGAAAGAAAAAACATTGAAAATGTCATCAATATTTCTCAAGAAGATAGTTGGACAATCAGTATCATAATAGGAGGACTGTGTGTTAAAGAAGTGATTTAATGGTATGAAGGAGTCAAGAAATCTTCAAGTCAATGGTTGTGGCCTAAAATTTTAAGCACAATTTAAGGGTGGTGATGAATGGGTGATCAGTGACTCAACATGAAGAGTGAGTCAAATTGTTTATTTATAATCCTCCTGGTATGCCTTGGAGGGAAAGGTTTAAAATTCAAAAATTAATCTAGACTTGGGAGGGAGTTTGGTCTATTTTAAAAGGAGCAGTTTGGGGCCTGATTTGAAGGGAGGAGAAATAGTTAACTATCTAGTTGGACTTGATGTCAAATATTTCGACATTGAGTTCACTTCTTCATTCTCCAAGTAGATAGGACAGCTGGCCTTACTCTATCAGTTGCAACTTTTGTCAACTCTGAGATTCTTTTCTCTTCTAAAGGATAGTCCTAGCTCTTGTTTCTAGTTAGTTCTGAGTCCATTCAATACTGTTGCAACAACATACATGCTTTGTAACTCATTCCTTATGAGTTTTTTGGTCTTTGTAATTATTTTTACAAACTTGTAATGCAAATACCTCCCGATATTCAATAATGAAATTCAGTTCCTTCTCAAATTTGTCTTGTTCTAACATTGTATGTGAGTGTTTTGATTAAAATATTGTGATTTCTATATGAAAATCCTTCATTTTTATCTTATTCCTTCAATGTTTAGTTCAAATGCAACATGTTATATCACAAGTCAATGATTGTGTATCACTTTTTTGAATGTTAGTTATGAAAACATCACTGTTTTCTTTCAAACAAACATCAAAATTTAAAACCTTTCATATGAATCATTTATGAAAAACATATCAACCTGAGTTGTGAGAACTTTTAGCTTCATTAATTAGTTATTTTGTGAGTTTTAATAATAGATGCAAGTCATTTTCAATTGGTGAATCACTTCTTATAATATCTTTCATTTTCTGCAACATCCTTCTCCCTTTTCCCATCAAAACCAATAGTTCTTAGGATATATTCAAAGGGAGCCAACCCATAATATGGAGGTATATCCTCACCATAGGGTACCCACAACCTGAAGATATTCCAATGTTTCACTAGATTAGTCGAGTCTAGGCTTAGCTATGACACAAATCCTTAGTGACAATAGGAACACAAGATAGATGTTTTGCTGTTACAAGAAATTAAAATGAATTTTTTTTTTTTTGAACACAACCAAGTACATTTGGTCGAATGCCCATTACTCTTGTAGTGATGCAGATGGGGATTTAGGTGGGATTTTTGTGATATATAACCCTAATAGGTTAACTAGATATGAAATATTTCAAAGTAGGAACAGTGTGGGAATCTAGTTTTGTCACTTCGGTGGTGTTTGGTTCCTGATCAAACATCTATTCCCCCTATTTAAGGAATGCTAGGAAAGACCTTTGGAAGGATCTCACTGATTGGATAAAGAATAATGGGAGGGGGCTGCTAGTTGGTGGTTGGATATTTCAACTCTCTGTTGTACCCTTTAGAGAAGAGTGGGGGTTTGTTCGACTATTGACAACATGACTAACCTGGCTGATTTCTTAATTAATACTGGGTTGGTGGACATAGATTTACATGGACATGATTTCACCTAGACCAATAGGAGGTTGGGGTATGGCCTTATCTAGGTTCAACTTGATAGATTCATTTTTTCACCTAATTGGATGACCTTAATTAATTTCAACTTGATGGATTTACCCCAGACTATTTCATACCATAACCATCTACTGTTGGTCACAAATGAACACTCTGCTATGGGTCCCTTTCCTTTCTGATTTGAGATCATGTGGAATGCCCACTCATATTTCAAGAATAAAATTGTTGCTTGGTGGAACATCCTTGTACATGGATCCCCCATGTTTAGGGTATTCCATAAACTCAAGTATATTAAGAACATGATTAAGGGTTGGGACAAGAGGGTTTTTGGTGATATCTTCCATCAGAAAATGGTATTATTTAATAATCTTAGGTTTATAAATAAGAGAATGGAGGAGGGTGATATCAGTATATAAACTTGTTGGTAGGAAATTTATGAATGCATAGAATGGGAAAAAACTTGAAAAAAGAGGAGATATTCTGGAAGCGAAAATCTAGAGTCTAATGGCTTATGGAGGGTGATCGAAACACCTCTTTCTTCCATGTTTTGATCCTCAAGCATAAGAAAAGGAATCATATAAAAATGTTGAAAAATGAGTTGGGTGATGATGTCACTACCCCTACTCAGATTGGTCTATTGGCCTTTGGCTACTTCCAATAGGCTATATCAACTCCTACTATGGCTTCTAATTCTAATTTGGATGACTTGTTGTTGGACCCCCTTCCTATCTCTCTATCCAGGGAGGACAACAAGAATATTTTGGGTGCTGTCACTCCTGAGGAAGTTAGGGATGTTGTGTTCAGTATGGGTGCCTACAAGGCTTTATGTCCTAATGGATACCCCCCAAATTTTTTCTAGGTTTTCTGGGTCATAGTTGGTGAGGACATAGCTCTGGCGGCTAACGATTTCTTCAATTATGTCAAACCTCTCAAACAGTTGAATCAAACTTTCGTTTTCATTATCCCCAAAATTGAGGACCCAAAAACCATGGATGGATTTCAACCTATTAGCCTCTATAATACCATCTATAATATTTTCTCCAAAATCCTGGTGAACCGCTTGGAATCCCTCTCAGAAAAAATGATAAGTCCTAGCCAAAAGGGATTTTTCTCAGAGCACCATATCTTGGATTATGCCATTGCTACTCACAAAATATTGTATTCTATGGAATATTGCAATAGTTCTAGTATGGATTTTAAGCTTGACATTTCAAAAGCCTATGACAAAGTCCTTTAGAGATTTCTCCCCAAACTTTTGGCTAAGATGGGATTCAATCAGAGGGTGCTTAATCTCATTATGGAGTGCGTTACTACGATGAAATATTCTATTTTGGTCAATGGGGTCCCTCATGGTTTCTTTAATTCTAAGAGGGGCATAAGATAGGGGTATCCTCTATCCCCCTACTTGTTCATAATGGTCATAGATGTGCTAAGTAGGAATGTTGCTAGAATGTTTTCAGAGGGTTCAATCAAAGGTGTTAAACATGCCACTACTTTGGAACCTATTGTTATACAACATTTCATGGATGATACCATCTTGTTTGGGAAGGCTTCAGTTGTGGAAGCTAGGAAATGAAAAAATTCTCTTAAGAACTATGAAAATTGCTCTGGCCAGTGCATAAACTACAACAAGAGTATGATTTATTTCTTTAACAACACTCCTATTTTTCAAGATAAGGTGATTGTTGTTTTGGGTTGCGTTGGTGCCTCCTTACCTTTGATGTACTTGGGCCTCCATCTTTATATCAAGGAAGTTTACCCCACCTTCTAGGATACTGTCCTTGAGAGGATTTAAAGGAAATTGGCTGTGTGGAAGGGCTCAATCCTTAGTCATGTTGGTAAGCTACAACTCCTCATTGTTGCTCTTCAAGGGATTCTGATTTATTTCCTCTTTATTTTAAAAATCCCTAGATACATAGGGGAAAATTTTGAAAAAATATAAAGGAACTTCCTCTGGTCTGGCACAAAGGAAAAAATGAATTTGGCTCAAATTAGCTAGGACAAGGTGTGTCTTCCTAAATATGGTGGAGGACTTGGTATAAGGAAAGTTCAGCCAACCAAAAAAATCCTTACTTGCTAAGTTTGGTTGGGATTAGTTAAGGAACAAAAATGATTGGTGTAGGATTATGAATGCTAAGTATCTAAATAACTGCCCCCTAATTAGGTGTCTCTCATTGGAACACCCTAGTGGCTCTTTGGCTTGGAACAATATATGCAGAAGGAAAAGGTTGCTACACTCTGGGCTAAGATAGAAGCTTGGGAATGGAAAAAATATTAGCTTCCGAGAAGACCCCTGGTTGCTCGATTGTTATTTTTCTGTACCTAACTTCAACAATCTGATGGAGCTTGCACAACAATTCTTTGATATAAAAAATTGTGACTACATGTATGGTCCTCAAGGTTCTAGGAAGTGGAAAGTCTTGGAATTATGCTACCCCCTCTCTCCAAACTTGAGAATGTTGGCTAAGAATTTATAGGACATCCTTTCTCTATCTATAATTCCCATATCAAACATGGAGGATGAATTATTCTGGGTTAAGGAGTGCAAGGGAAACCTCTCTGTTAGATCGGCTTATGGTTTACTGTTGAACTTGGGAGATTAGAGCAAAGTTTGGAAATAGGTGTGGAACAAACATTTGACATCAAATTTTTTTTTTTTTTGGTGGACGACATGCAACAATAGGATTTTAACTCAAGATAACTTAAGGAAAAAGGGATTCTAGATCTCGAATAGATGCATGTTATGCAAGAACAATGAGGAGTCAGTTGACCACCTGTTACTACATTGTTTGTTTGCTATTGAAGTTTAGGATTTGAATTTTAGAAAATTGGAGATCCCATTGGACCATGAATGGGGACTTAAAAAGTTTTATTGATGGTTGGTCTATCCCCTTTTAACATCCTCTCCCTATTGAGATTTGGAATCAAACCCCTCCCATCATTTTTTGGTGTTTATGGAAAGAGAGGAATAACTGGATCTTCAAAGATTTAGAGAAAAGTCCCAAGGATGTCTTTGACATTGGTTTCAGACTTATTTCTGAGAGTGTCTCCATTTACTCTTAGAAACCCCTATACAAATCCCCCAAAGAGTGGGAGATAAAGATGGAAAACTCATGGAACATAAAGTTGGAGATCAAATTTTTTGATAACTCTAAATCTTTGGCTCCACATAATCTAGTTTGGAAACCCACAGATACTATCTAGTACAAGCTTAATTTTTACGGGGTGGCAAAGGTAAACCTAGGTATGGCTAGTATTGGTGGCATTATCACGGATTGCAAGGGAAACTTTGTAGCTGGGTATGTTGGTGGTATTGGTATACAAACTTCTATGACAAGGAAGGCATGGGCGCTGCTCAAGGGCATCGAGATTGCTATCACTCTGGGTATAAAAAAATTTCATATAGAAGGTGACTCTAAGATGGTGATTGACTCTATTTTCCATTGTCGTAATCTTGCATGGAGTATTAAAAGATATCCTTTAGGACTTAATTTCTTTGATCTCTAAATGGGAAAGGAAGAATTTGTCTCACATATTTTGTGAGAGAAATCAAGTGGCGGATGCTCTGGCTAACCTTGGCTCCTTGTGGAGTCTATCCAAATGATGGAGAAGACTTGATACTCTCCCAATGAATATACAAGGATTTATCCTTGTTGAATAGAAAAATATAACTATTAATGAAGGGGGCCAACTATGCTGATCTGAGCAGGTATATATGACACTATACCTTTCGGCCTTGGATGATGTGGAATAAGCATGAGTACATGGGGAGCTTTTCGCGGAGAGTTGGGGGAGGTTTTGAATTTATAATGATATATGGTAGGGTCCTCCAAATCCTACTCGAACAGTCATCAAATGTACCATAACATTTTTCATGTTTTCAGGAATGTGTATTTGTCAGTGTTTATCTTTAATTTGTTGGCTTATTATTATCCACTCACTTTTACCATAACTCTAAGATTTGATGTGTTGTACTTAAGGAAATTTAATTATGGCCTTGTGACCATATTTCCTTGGAGTATGTGCTAGACTAAATTTAGATCTTGACATTCGATTTTTAATATCATGATCAAATTTATCATGAATTTTGGCTTAAGCATGTTGTACTTAAGAATGCCTTATTTTGGCCTCGTGGTGATCAATTTATCCAAAATGACCACTGGCTCGTGTGATATATTGGATACCTTAATTAGGCATGGTCATCCTTGGTTTGGGAATGATGATATTGGGGTGGGTTTGTTCACCGATTTCCATTTCAAAAAATTGAAAACTTTGTTGGTTTAGGGAAGCTTTTGGATTCAATGTGAAGAGATGGGAGGCGACAGAGTTAGGACTGAGCCCGACTCCTATGATGAATTTCACAAGAACCATATTGTCTAGCATCTATGTATTGAATGTGGTTTATCACCTCTTACGTAGTATCTGGTAGGTCATGATGAGAATTTTTTGACTCAATTTTCTACCTCCTAGATTGACAAGAAAGTTACAGTGGGAGGAATTTTGTTTGAAGTTAATGAAGATGTTATTGACAAGGTGATAGATCTTTCCTACACTGGTAATAAAATTAAAAATAACATGAAAGTCCAGGACTTAGAGAGCCTTAATGACTTTTGTTAGAGAGAATAAAAAGCTAATCAAGAAGCAAGAGTGTTTTGAAAGGGAGGTGCTTCATAAACATTAGATTAGGTTTGTCTTGCTCTCATGAAGTATGTTACTCTTGAGGGAAGATTTAAGGTCTTTTAATTTTATCATTTGTCGTTACTCAATCACCTTAGGAACAAAATACTCTTAATTTTTCTTTTTTTCTTGCTAACTTTCTTGGAAAGATTGGTAAAAGAAACCCTTGAAGCTACTACCCAAAACCTAGATAAGCCACCTTCGTTGCCTTTACACTAGGGCCTAATTATTTGGCTCTACCATTTCCATTTGGCCCTTTTTCCTCCCAAACCCATTTCTTCTATTCATGTTGAAGATTTGGAACTGCTCGAACACTCCTCTTATAAACCCTCCCCTATTTCTTCTATCGGTCCCAAGAGGAAAACCCCCTTGTGGAAAGCCAACCTAAAAATGCTTCTAGACCTAAAACCCCTACAAAAAAGAAGAAAGGTGGAGTGGAAAATGCCTATTCTAAGGAAATTATCGAGCTGTGTAAGTTAAAAAATGCCCCTACCAAGAAGGACAAAAAATTGTCGACAAAGACTAAATGTAAGAAGGAGACTCTATGCTAGGTGGAGATGCCGACTTCAAAAAGTGGGGGAAAGAGCACTGAGGACCGTGATTATAAAGGGGATACCATTGTGGTGGCTATGATGGATGTGGGGATGGAGAAAACCAATTTCAAGAGGTCCCATCAGCTGGCTAAAAACAAGATGGAGATGTTGGTGGACAAGATATTCAGAAACTTGGAGGAGATTGGCAACAAAGAGGGGAAAACTAGTGACAAAGAGGAATGCAATAAGGACATAGTCGAGGAGATAGAGGAATTTGTTGAAGGACCTATCCACTTCTCAAAAATTAAAAAAGTGATCAATGCGAACTCCACCACCCAGTCTTTGAAACCAATGGCTAGTGAGGAAGAGATTATTAAGAGGACAAATGCCATGACAAAGGATTTAAAAAAGCTGTAAGCATGGGTAGAAAAATTGGACCATAAGTTCACTTGGCTGGCATGATTCACCATTAAGATCATTCACAGGTTTGTTACCACTCTCTCGTTGGTTCTCAAGGAAGAGGTGGAGAAGGAAAAAGCTGGAGAGGGACCTAATTGGGTGGGTGATGCTATACTAAATATTCTCTTTGAGAAGTGGGATGTGATTACTATCTAATGTGCGAGTCTATGTTTTGGACTGTTGGTTCTTTTCTACTATCGGTTTGTTGTTCTTGTTTCTTTTGTTTTTTGTTGTTACTATTCTTTTCATATAACTACGTACTTTGTCTCTTTTTGGCCCCTAGGGCTCATTGTGTAAAGGGTATTGCACCCTATAAATGTAGCTTACCTTATCAAAAACACCTTGATATCTCCACATGTTTTCTTCATATCAAAGAAGAATTTGGTTCCCTTAGCCAAAACATCTACCCCATTCCTCGGTAGCCTTTTCATAAGTCTTATAACCTTGAATCTTACTCATCATTTCCTTTCCTATGGAAGATGGATCAAATGTAGCATTGGATTGACTAATTGGCTGGGGAGCTTGATATATTAAAGTTTTCAAACAATTAGTTTAAAATCTTACCTACTATTCAACTCATCTATACTATGTTTATCTCTGGTTGTCCTTTCCACCAACCCAACAACTATCAATTGAAAATTATGCACATCTCCATCCCTAGTGGAAGGTCCTAGATTAACTCTAGTGATATTAAAATCACTAATAATTGCTTGCTCTGTGCCTTTTAATATAGAGGGATGTGTCACTTCCACATACATATTCCTAGCATTATTATCCTCCGATAATCTGGATTTAGTCTTTAATTTCTTGGACTTGGGATTACTTTGAGTTAATTGACCAAAAAAATATTTGTTAGGAAGATTAAGTTGGGTTGTTTTCCTTTTCCTAGAAAGAATCTATTCTGACCATTAGGTAGGGGTAGATGCAAAAAATGATTTGGAACCAAGATAAGTGAATTGTAAGAATCTTATGAGAGGAGGGACATTGGAGGTTCTTACTTTATGAGAAGAGGGTGGAGTGGGACCTACCCTAGAAGATATTTTTGGTTCCTTTAGAGGAGAAGATTTGGGAGAAGAAGGGACACCTATAAAGGAGAAGATACATTGACTATTTTTTCCTCCTCTACAACTTGCTTATCTTTGTCTACCTGTGCTTGTTCTAGAGAATCTTCTCACAAGTCTTCTTTGGTAAAATATTCTCTGGTGGTTCCTCATCACCACCTCCATGTCCTCTTGGAGTCACTTGATGAGTCGAAGGTGAGTTTTGAGTAGAAGATGAAGGTGTTTGGCTACTTTCCCCTTAGTGTCAAGTGTCTTGAGACTTAGGAGGAGGGAATTTTGTTTCTCTATTGTCTTCCTTGCTACCCAATATTGTGTTCTCCTAAGTACCACTACATTTTTTATTAATAGTTTCTACCTCCTTAATACTCCACTCTATAGAAATAATTGGTTGAGTTTGAATATGATTAACATAGATCGAGTCCAATAGATCAAAATAATCATCATCATCTAGACCTTGTATATCCCAATCTAATTTGAAAGTTATTATTTGTCTTAAATTCAACCTCATCCATATCTTTTTGCAGACCTCATACACATCTACACAATTTTCCCAATAGTCTTCTAAATGTGGGATATGATAAAAACCAAGCCCAAGTTCTAATTTTTTTAACAAAATTATATCAAAGAGAAAACTACTCTCATAGAATTGCATTGTATATTTTTCCAAGTACCTTTCCATATTAAGGGCATCAAACATAAAACTACAAGAATAATAACCAAGGCCAATGGGAAACTAAACACTAACCTTTTTCCTTTCTTGGCACCTTTTGTTCACTTCTGTGATTTATTTGCATACTTTGGTTAGTAAAAAATTATCTTCTACATATTTGGGTAGTTTATAAGGGATCCCATCAAAACCCCAACCCTAATATAGGAGAACCTTTGAAATTGAATGAAATGGCTATAATCAATTATGCAACTTCAAGAGATATCCTTTGACCTATATCCCCCTATATTTCTCTTACCACCCTCATGGTAAACACATCGTTCACCCTCCTAAAATGTTTTTAGATCTTCTCTAATTCGATCTTATAGTAATAATCATATATTTGAATTTCCTCACCTTGGATTTCAATCAGTCTCAAACCTGGCCACTATCTTATGCAAGCAATAACTTACAACAAATAGGAAGACATGTAAAATAACTTGTTGAGAGGAAAGTGGATAATCATTGAATGCACCTGATCACTTATAAGTTGAGCCCAATCCAAATATTGTTCACCATGGATTGCTATTTGTATGAAGAAATAAATCCAATCTTCAAAATCATGGGCTCTTTCATTACCCCTCAACCTATGTAAAAGAATAATTTATTTGAAATCTCATCTACAAAGAGGGTTTTGTGTAGCTTCTTGGGTAACTGGGATTTACCCCTTTTTGGTATAGAAAACCACTCCTATGAAATAACATTCTTGTATTGTCCTTTATTCTCTTGAAAAAGATGATAAGAAGAAGTAAAATCAAATTCTACATATGCCTCTCTTTGGTATTTTTAGACATGAAGTGAAGGTATCTTTGTTGATTTTTACCACTAGTCTGTTGTCATTTGTTCTAACTTCCCTAAAATTGGGGTCATAGTGATTACTATATTCGAAAACAAATTTAGTGCATTGTACAACCACTAGAAATGTTGTTGCTTGCAATAACCCACTTTCGATTAGATGTTGAGTAATTGGGGGCCTATTTTCCCTCCCAATTCTCTCCCAAAACTCATCCAAATTTATATTCCCTAAATTAGTCTCTAATTTCTAGAAGTGTACTTGACATACTTGAAAAATGCTCATATCCTAGATATTTAAACTTCATGATGATTAGAATTCAAGTAAGTGTGGATGCAATTTGTGCTAGAAAAATTGTTAAATTCACTTATTTGAGTTCAAATAATACCCAACTCTTCAAATTTACTAGAGTTTTCCCTAGATTTTTTTATGACGAGCTAAGGCTTAAGATGAGAACCAGTATACCTCTCAGGTGTTGCAAGAACTACTACTCAAACTCCTCTATAATTCACTCTTCCATCGCTTGTAAAATATTGTTTTCAATGTTCATTAAAATGAATTCTTTAGGTAGCACAATTCCTATATAGGCACATGCAAAGTTGTAGGTGGACATTAGTGAAGTCCTTAATAATTGGTATTTGTTTAAGCTTTCTCATCTTGCCAAGCTTTAACATTTTGAAATTTTAAATTGGAATGACTATGAGAAATTTTCAGAGAATTGATCAATTTCAATAACCTTTTCAGAGTTTGACAAAGGTTTTAAAACCTTTACCATTGTCTAAAATTCTTTGTTAAGACAACCTTTAAAGAGCCCAACCTTTAAAATATAAATTATTTTAGCTACAATTATGGTTTTGAGAACCTTGTCGGGGCCCGATAGAGGTTTCAAAACCTTTATAAAGTTTTAAAATACTCATTGTAATCTTCAATTTGCTTAAGAATTTTAAAATAATATCTTTTAAAAATAAAATTTCACTTCATAAAGCTTGGAAGGCAAAAAACAATCAGACAAAATTAAGGTTTTCAAAACCTTGTTGGAACTGGAAAAATGTTTCAAAACCTTTAAATATTTTTGAAACTTCAATAATTTGGTCAAGTTCTCAATTATTATTCTTTAACATCAGTGTTGGCTAGGTTGTGAGAACCATTTCAGGCACCAATATAGTTTTAAGAGCTTTTAAATGAGCCAACAAAATGTATTATTAAACTTTCACATGAAAACAATAGGACAAAACTTGGTTGTGACAACCAATTCAAAACCTAATAAGGTTCTGGAAACCAAGTTAAAAGTTGAAACTATGTAACAAAGACTACATGTAAAAGTTTTCACATTTTCAAGAAGGGAATTAAAATTATAGTAACAATTAAATTGTCAAAAATATCAATTAACATACAAACTAGAAATAAAAAATAAATAACTATAAAATAGTCGATAGACATAAGAATTTATATCCTTGTTTTCCAAGTATCAAGCATAAAATGACTTAAAAAAATATGTGTTTAGAGCTTGGTTAATAGGATTATAAATATTTGTGCCTATGGGCCATTATAAGTGTCAAAAGTGGCTTATAAGCTACAAGAGCATGAATCATGTGATCTACATATATTACGTCAAGTTTTATAGGAAATATTAAGTGGCATCTAAGGCATTGAGATAAAAACTACATGAGCTTAATTAGTAACATTAAATGATGTAATTAGTGATAGTGGTTTAGTTAGAGAAGGGGTTTTCTATTTTCTTATACATATTTCATATTTCATTTTCTAGAGAAAAATATAGGAATGTTGTAGGTATTTCATTAATTTTAGACACTAGATTTTTTGTTTAGAAAGTGTAGACATCCAAATTTGATCACTTCCATATGATCAAAATCGTCTACTTTATAAGAGTGATTAAATAATTTATTTAATCATTATTTCATTCTTTGCCTAAGGTTCCTAAAGTATGTAATTAAATAAATTAAATACTTTACCTTACCCCCTTTTCTTCTCTAAATTAAATAAACATGACACATTATTTAATTTAGTCATTTAACCCATTTGGATTAAAAACCAATTTTTAATTCCTCTTTTTCTCTCTCCTTGTCACATTCTCCATAACCCTCTTTTAATCCAGATTAAATTAATTAACCTGTGATTAGGATGTGCACCACTTAATCAAGATTAAGTGTCACATCCTCCATAATCTCCCACTTTCCTCTAATCCCTCATTAATTATCCTAATCCTGTGTTTGCACAACCTTAATCAAAATCATTAGCCACATTTGGCTTACCTTTTATGGTCAACCTTCCCACTTACCCTTTTTAGCCTGGACTCCCTTCCCCATGTGAATTTTTAATTCACTCTTATCCACTAAATTCTTCCAATCATTGTGAATTTTTAATTCACTTTTATTCCTCCAAGGAATCTTCTCATCCCCCAAGATCCACCTCATGTACTTCCCTTCCACCTCATTTCCACATCACTCCACCCTAAGACATCTCACATTCCACATGTTAAGATGTGAGGGCTTGTGAGTCCTCAACTCACCATAGCCCTTCATCTTGATCTTGTTGGATCAATCTCAACTGTTGAATTCTCTAAAGAATTCCAATTAGCCTATAAATACCCCCTCATTTCCCTCATTTTAGGAATCAAGTCTTTTGCAACAAAACTCTTACAAAATTTCCATTCAAGCTCTCATCCATTTTAGCACTTATATCATCAATCCATATTGCATCAATTCATCTTGCATCCATTCAACTTCATTGCCATCCAAGGAGCACACAATTCTTGAAGAATAAAAGGGCCAACCAAGGAAGGAGCAACAAAGGAAAGGTATAACACACTTAAATCATCATTTGTTTTTATCTTACTCCTTTGTTTCACCATTTTCTTAGGCTAATCTTATTGAGGTGTCCTTTTATCTTGTTACTTCTTCTCATTGCATTATTAGTTTTTTTATCTAGCATCTCACATTAGGAGTAGAATTTTATTAGGATCACATAAAGAATCACTTCAATTTTCTAGTATTGTTGTTATTTAACCTAGGGTACACTATAAATCTTCACATTTATTTGTGGGTTTTATTAATTATTGGAGAATGCCATGAAAAATTTAGAGGTTATTTTCAGAGGTTTTCATTGACCATGAAGATAATATTTTTCAACCTAAAGAATTATTGGGTGATAGCTTGTGAGCATTTTTCCTAAGGCTAGAGTTTTGAGATTCAAAATCATGATTATTTAGTTACAAATTCTAGGATTTCTAAAGAATTAATACCCAAGTTTTTTCTAGGGTTTCCCACAAAAAGAGAGCCACATTGTCAAGAAGAGTGTATAAGGTTTTCAATATTTTTACTAGGGTTTTAAAGATATATAATGGTATATCACTTAAAAATTATGAAGTTTCCATCTATTATAGCAAGTGGTTATCCTTTGGGAAGGGTATAGAGTTTTTTTAGACTATAGGAATTGGGTAGCCCCCTATAAACTATAGTGCACATGGTAACAAATTTTTACGTGATCAGTGATGCTGGTGCAACACGCCCTTCGATACCACAGGTGCAGGGGGAGTCTAGACCTCATGACCTCTTGCCTGCAACATGATTCTTCAGCCAATCAAGTTAGGTTCCTCGATCTTGGGAAGGGTATAGAGTTACGCTACATGGGTTTGTAATATTTTTTTATCTAGAGGAGAATATTAATAATGAAAAAAAACTAGTCAAAAGACTTCATACTAGTGGATTGGTATAGGTCAATTTTTTTCTGTCTTACATTAATGTTATAAATTAGTCATAAAAACACCTAACATTATGATTTAGAGAAGAAAGATATGCATAAAGCAATGAGTTCATTAGAAAATTTAGCATTAATTTATTTGAAGAGATCTTTGGATTATTATCATATGAATATAATTATGAAGTGAACCTAGATGAGTGTGATTTCTTTTGGAGTGATAAATTTATGGATCTCTAGAAACATATCTCAAATATTAACTAAAATATTTAAATAACCCAAACAATTTTCTAAATCTTATGAGAAGGAAGGAGTTCAAAGAAGCATTGCCAATCATGGCAATCTTGTTGAAATGGGTGTTAGGACAAGAGGACCAAACCTTTAAGAGTTGGTTTTTCTACACCATGAAAAAAATCATTAAAGGTACACTATATTTTAACTAGGGTATTTTGATTGGTAATTATATGAACATAAAGATTATGTGTATTTGAGAAAACTTAAAATTTTCATATGGTATCCTACTTTTATAACCATAATTTTATAAAATATTGAGAAGTAGGTATTTTGCCAGTTTGACTAAAGAAATATTGTGTGAGGTAGTTATAATTTATAAGCATCATTCTTAAATGAACTATAGTGAGTCACTAAAACACTAAAAAAGAATTAATGATAAATGTATATATTATGTATTAGGATTTTGGTAGATGTTATTACGTATTGAGGTTTTGATGCATGTATTCTATTGAATATTGGGTGTTTGATGTTTTTAATTTTATTAAGGGGATTCTACATACAAATAATCTATTTGGGGTTTAATATGTATATTCTATATTGGGTTTTTGGTACATGTTTTAATCTTTAGGTATTGTGTATTAAGGTTTTGATGTATATTCTATATTAATGATTTTTTTTTATAAATTAGAGTTTTATTTATTACTTGTGTATTGGGGTCTCACTATTTATATTTGACATTGAGATATTTTGATTTGGGATTTATGTGTTCATATATTTTTCCATTGCAATACATATATCATGTAATGAGATGTATTGTACTTTGGGTTTAATGTATATTATTTTTTTGATATATTTATTTAAATGATTCATGTCATTGTAGAGTGACTAGTTCATTGTACTAAGAGATCCATGGATTTTTATGTTGCTTGATATTTACTAATAGAAAAGGAGAATGAAAATAATGTTGGTGATAATATTTCTAATGAAACATTAAAAAAGATCTTGTAGCAAGCTTATTGAGGAACATTAACATTAATTGCAAAAATAAAATAAAAAATTAACTTTTATTTATCTACACTCTAATGCATCAAAAGAAAATGAATGAGAATTTGATATATCTAAGTTAGGGAATAGATGAAAGTGAATCCATAGACACCAAATTTACTTACACATTATATGCCTAAAGTGTCATTTATATGTTGGGAGACATTCTTGTTGTTAGAGGTCCATTAAAATACCCACACAATGACATACTAGATTGACATACCTTTTTTCTTACATTTCAATCAATAATTATATTAATAGACAATTTTAAAGCTTATGACATTACCTTCAAGATCATCCACAACATTACACATTTCATAATTTTTTTATAAGTTAGAATTGGAGCTTCTAAGTATCAGGTAAGATTATTTAGTACCCTACAAAGGGAACATATATTATTTGAAAACTATTAAGTATTCTATCATAGCTATGAAAAAATTTCTTAGCTAGGAACGAATGCATCATTGCTATGATGAGTTATATGATGTAGGATTAAATGTTCAATGTATTTTATCTCATTGTTTAAAATCATACTATAAAATCTTTATGCAACAAATAATTGACATTTGCATCATTTTTATGAGTAAACTATGATTAATGTTTAATATTGTGAATTTTTTTTAGATGGGTATCATTCAATTTCAAACAACTTGAGCTAGATATCTTTCCAATAAATTTTTGCATTACCATTAAAATTTGCATCTGTTAAGTAGAACACCAATAATTCCCATAAATAATTAATAGATCTGTGTAGATTTATTTTTTCTTGAGAGTATTGAGAAAGTTTGATCCTTATAAGAAGGGGAAAGGAAGGTAATGATCCCAATTCAATGATTTTGACTTCCTACCATTGACAACTTGTGTATGAAAATTCTCAAGATACACATAATTATGCCATACATACATTTCTTTATTTTTGGTAATCATTGTCTAAAGATTTCTTTAAATTCTAGGCAATAATAAGAAAATTGTGCATGTTTCAACTCATAGAAAATAAAGGTGGAGAAAAGGGAAAAGATACTTCAAGAGGCCCTAATCAACATAATCCTACATTAAATCAACATACTCCTACATTAAAAGAGGTAGAAACTAGTTCTTTTAATTGATTAATTCATTTTGGTAAATAATTACAATTTATAAATTTAAAATTGTATGTTTGATAGATTCAAGAATTATTTATGACATGGTTTATTTTTTTATGTAAAAGAGAAAAATAAAAAAATATGATTTTTGGAATTTTAATAATATTGGGGTATTATTAGTTTACTTTAACATGGTTCAAGTGGAAGAGTGATTTACTAGTTTATCACAAAAGTCCCTTCAAGTAAATGGAAATGACTTATCTGAGTTTTCTAGATGAGCCATGCACAATAGATAGAGAATTTGAGTTTTGTATTAGGAAGTGTGCTCATAGTGCTCTTGTATGTTGAAGTTGAGATTTAATTGGTGTCCAAGCCAAAGCTTTTCACATGTAGCGACTTTTATATATATGGGAAAGTATGATAATATTTGTTTAAAAGTTATGTGTTGTCACTAATTTGGTAATACTTGACATTTTTGTTTAATATTTATTTTTTATTTATCTATAGTGTGTGTGGGGGGTTGTGAAAAATATTCTGTTACACTGCATATTTTCCCTAATCACATGTTACACCTCTCAATATAATAAAATTCACTTACGAATTTGTAACTCTTTAGTGTCAATTGTGTATGTGGCTTTCTATTGAACTTGGTAGTATTTTTTATTTTTTTAATACACAAGATGAGTATTTTATTATTAATATTATAAAAATACAAATGTATGCAATGCAGGGAATTATATTTTCATCACCAAAAAGATTGCTCGAGAGCCACCCGACCAAAAATTTCTACCATTGAAACCAAAATTCATAATTCCAATCCCAACCAAAACCACAGTAACCCTGACCATAATAAAACATGACAAAAATACTATTTTAATAGCTATACTTCTAACAAAGCTCCAACCAAACTACTAAAAAGCTACTACTTCAAGCCCCCATAGGCCATAAAACCTCAACCACAACCCACCTTACATAAAACCATTAGCTTTTGCAAAGGCCTCAAAATCCTTTGCCCATTCAATACCATCAATCACCATCAACCTGAAGAATTTCTTCAAAAAGTCTACAACCACCACCACAATCATCCTATACCTCATAAGGCCCAACCCTCACAAATCTAGAAGAAATGGATAAATCTTCAAAGTCTCATCTGAGCGGAGCCACTCCAAATTGCAAGGCCTTGAACAACCCTTGCCTTCAATTACTACACTAAGAACCTCATCCACGCCTTCCACCAAATCTTCCCTAAAAATTTTAACCAACAACCCTTTCGCTTCTGCCTTGGGAATTTTTTTGTCTAAGAGGGATGCCAAGAAATG
This sequence comes from Sequoiadendron giganteum, assembly GCA_007115665.2. Taxonomy (NCBI): domain Eukaryota; kingdom Viridiplantae; phylum Streptophyta; class Pinopsida; order Cupressales; family Cupressaceae; genus Sequoiadendron; species Sequoiadendron giganteum. Next base: position 611,426,339 of record CM021100.1, on the reverse strand, counting down.
TGAAGAAACATGCAGATTATCCCTCTTGTATTCCCTGCTCTCCAAGTGACCGGAACCCAAAATCATCTTCACAGTTGCAAAAACCAAGGGATCATAATTAAGCAAGATACACTTCAATATTTGGTCTGTAATCTCCCTGAAGGATGTTTGTCTTGCCTTCAACTGCAATGATATCGGCGTATCCGCCCCCAATATTGCTAGGCCCTTAACCAAGACTTCAATTAAATTTTTTGAACACTTTTCCATCAACATCCTTGCTCTATCCACAGTTGGCAGAAAAGAAGGAAGGAAGCTCACAATCTCCACACACACATGCAAGAAAAACTTAACCCAAAAATTGATACGAACCATAAATAAATAAAAACACCGTTCACAAGGTTGTTTCCATCCTACGCAATGGTACACCATCAAATGAGCAAGATGTCCTTGCCATGAGGAGTATATCCTTCAGGTAGTATATGCACTCATCACTATGCATTGAAATGGGTGTCATAGTTGTCTCTAGCTAACCATCGTGGTTGCGAAAATAATTCCCTTAGCTTTCACTTTCCATTATGATCACCAAATCAACCTTCCTTTCACCTATGAACTTGCCACCATGGAATCAAATTCCACCCCCTTTGCCAAATTGGAGGGGCGCTCGCCCAACCTCCCATAAAATTTAATTCTTGCGCAATCTTGTTTTTTTTAATTCAGGACCCATTACTCCTAAATTGGAAAGAAGATTGACCTTTGAATTACCTTCCCTCAAGATATGATTGAACATTATCTGATCAAACCTAACATTCCGTTCCAAAGATGCATCTAATTTCTCCCCAAGCTTCCAATTAGGAATCTATTTGGACCTTAGTGCATTGATCACAAGAGTGGAGTCCCCTTCAATTATTACTCTCCTCACCCCCAATTTGTTACATAGATCCAAACCAAGAAGAAGAGCCTAGAATTCAATAGCATTATTCATGCCTTCTGAGAGAGACTTCGCTAGCTTCCCCAAGATCACTCCTTTTCAATTTCTTACAATACAACTCACACTTGAAGGACTAGGGTTACCCTTAGATACCCCATCAAAATTCAATTTTACCCATCCTGGTTTAGGTGGAGACCACACCACCTTAATTTGTTCTTCCAAAGAAGCAACCCCTCCAGAACCCCCACAACTTGGAGCTTTAAGGTCAAACCAATTCTTGAGAACCCAAGAGTCCCAATTTGAAAAATTTGCCTCTTTTAGGATTCAACTCATCCAATCTGGAGTTAAAGAGTTCCACTATACAAGCCTCAATTTTGCACTACAACCTAAGCATAGAGAGCTCCTTCTCCTAGAAATACGCCTGTTCCGCTCCTTCTAGACTTCCCATAAAACAATCGATGGGCTAGACACCCATAAATCCCCAAATAATGATTGCTTTAACTGAGACGGCCATGAATTTAACCAATCAAACAATTTATTAGGAAGAGAAGATTTCCATCGAAACTTTGAGCATAACCACTACCAAATTCCTTGTGTGAACTAACAATTAAAAAAAAAGTGATCTACGGTCTCTTTAGCAACTTAGCATAAAGGACATCTAGAAGGGCCATAAAAGCCCAGTTTAGCAAATCCGTCTCCTATAAGAACCCTACCCTAAGAAACCACCCATGTGAAAATACCCTCTTTAGGGAGACATGATTTATTCCAACACAAATGAATTGGAAAAATCGGTTCCTCGACCCCTACAGAAGTTAGAATGACATACCCATAGTTGAATAAACCCCGATTGGCAATGCATTCCACCTTAGCCTATCCCTACCTTGTCTCTACCAAATTATCCTTTCCAACAACACTTGCTCAAAAGCCTCCACCTCGTGGTCAATTAGGCCTAACCGATGAATAGACTTCCATTTGTAAAAACCATCCTTCGATGATAAAGAGTCTTCAAAAAAATCCTTTATCTTTGAGCCCCAAACCCGTTCTAATTTTTCTCTGATCCTAACTAAAGTTGGGTCTTTTTCCAAAATGAGAAGACCTTCCCAAGAATCATCCCAAAACAAAGCCTCCCCACCATCTCTTACCTCCCGTGTTAAAAATTCCAACGAGATCTTTGGAATTACTTATAAAATTCCAAATTTGGGAACCATTAGGGAGAGATTTGGCTACAAGAAAACAATTCAGACCATCATCCAAATATTTGGCCCTAAATTTTTTTATCCATTTGAGTTCTAGTTGAGAATAAATCACCCAGGCCAATTTCATCCCCAACACCTTATTTTACAAAAGAAGATGTTTCAAACCTGCACCATCTTCCTCTTTCCTCTCGCAGATTTTCTGCCATTTCACAAGGGGAATTTTTTTCCGATCCGAATTACCTTTCTAGAAAAAATATTTCGTTACTCTATTGAAATATTTACTGGTGCCAATAGATAGGCAAACATGACATCATATAAATAGGGAGAGCAAAGATCACTTATTTTAACATCGTTAGCCTTTCGACCCAAGATAACCAACAATTCTTCCAGGAGGAAATCCACTCCTTGAATCTTTCAAACATTGAGTTCTAAATTCCCCCACTTTGAATGTCGTTCGCAAGCAGAAGGACCAAATATTCGCATGATAATTGCCCTTTTTTGAAGCCAAGAATCCTCAAAATCTGCATTTCCTTTGCATAGGTAGAATTAAAAAAGAAAACCTCCGACTTGGCCACACTAACCTCTTACCCCGAAGCTAGAAAATATTGGTCTAAAATACCCTTAAGTCTCCTGGCTTCTCTCGTCGAAGTAGAGCCAAACAAAATTGTGTCATCTACAAATTTTTGATGCGTAATTGAGAGAAGAATACTAGTGACCTAAATAGTAGCCACCCACCCAGTACTCCTTGCATTTTCTAATGAACGACCCAAAGCTTCCACCATGATTATAAACAAAAAAGGAGAAAGCGGATCACCTTGCCTTAAACCCCTTGAAGCTATGAAAAAACCTTTGGGAGACCCATTCACAAGCACTGAGTAATGTGGGATTGCAATCTAATCAAATAACCAATCCAACCAATCTTTATGAAATCCAAATGCTTCCATAAGTTTGAATAAAAAACGCCAATTAACCCTATCATGGGCTTTCTTGATATCCAATTTCAATAGGATTGTCAATTTTTTTGTCTTCTGAAGCGAATGAATCACCTCTCGAGCTATTATCACACCATCAAGAATAAACCTTCTAGGAATAAAGCCAGTCTGTTCATCTGAAATGATGAATGGTAAAATCTTCTTCAAACAGTTAGCCACAAATTTTGCAAGAATTTTATAAAATGTGTTACAAAGGGAAATGGGGCAAAATTCATCCCAAGATTTTGGCTTCTCCTTTTTAGGAATAAGAGAAATTAAATCATTATTCAATTCCTTAAGAACCATACTAGAACACCTTGAGCCTTCAATTGCCTCAAACACATCCTTACCCATAAATTCCCAACACTTCTAAAAGAAAGCCGCTGGGAAACTGTCCAGACCAGGAGCCTTCTCAAGTTGAAGTTCAAAGACCACCATCTTGATTTATTCTTCAAAAAAATTTGCATTCAAAAGCTCCATCTGTAAAAAGGAAACTAGCTTTGGAATGACTTTCAGAATTGCATGTTGAGCTTCTAAATTCGATCCTTCCCAATCATTAAGAAGATTATGAAAAAAATCAACTACAGAAGCTTTAATTTCAAGAGGTCCTTTCAAAAGATGACCATCAACTGAATTTATACAACTTACTCTATTCACTTCTCGACGAGCTTTAGTTGAACTATGAAAAACCTCATTTTTTCTATCCCCTACCTTCAGCCAAATTTCTCTTGATTTTTGTCTCCAAAAAAATTCTTCTCTAGCCAACGCTTCATTCAATTTCCTTGTCAGTTCCTTTTCTTGTTCAAAATGTGCTTCATCCACGCCTTGTTGAATTATGACTTCATAAACAACTTCCAATTCTTCCTCCACTCTAAGCCTTTTCTCAAAGATGTTTTTGAAGCAATCCTTATTCCATTGTTTCAACTATTGCTTTACATATTTAAGCTTGGTGACAATGTTGAACATTTTAGAACCACCCAGGGAACATTCCTTCCACCAAGATTCTATCAATCCCAGAATGTTAGGATCCTTAAACGACATCATTTCAAACTCAAAAGGACAACATACAAGCCCCTTATCACCATCAATAGGCAATTGAACTGGGAAATTATCAGATCCACTCCTTGGATTAATTTTACTATCCATCCTGAAGGGGAATAGACTCATATTGCCTTTAAATTAAAATCTATCCATCTTTTCAGCTATACTATAAAAACCTTTTCTATGATTGGTCCATGTAAAACTACCATTCCTAGTGTGGATCTCCACCAACATGTTTCTATCCACAAAGTTCTGAAAATCTATTTGTGATTGAAGAGACCTTCTCACTCCACATTTCTTATCTTCATAATGAAAAATAGCATTGAAGTCTCCCCCATAATACAAAATCCCCAATCTAGAATATTAAGGACCTCATCCAACTCTTTCCAAACAAGTCTTTTATGTGAACACAAACAGGGACCATTAACATTAACGAGAAAAAAATGAAGATTAGAAGTTAGACTTCTTACCCGACATGCCATCCAATGCTGATGAGAGATAAATTCTTCCACCAAAACCGATTGAGGCTTCCAGATGGTTAACAAACCACCCGAGGCACCTTCATCCCCAACACCCAACCATTTCCATTGTTTCAATTTTCTGCTAAATTTGACTAAATCCTAGTCTCCTAGTTTTGTTTCTTGAAAGATGCATATTTCCACTTGACTAGCAACCATAATGTGCCTTATCAGGCACCATTTTTTAGGGGAATTCAAACCCCTAACATTCCAAGTTATAAGCTTCATTGTTGTTCAAGAAGAGCGTCGCTCTTCCCTAATTTCATCATAGAGTCAATTTTATTTTGACCATTCACTTCCCCATCCCACTTACATTTTTCCTGGTTAGGGATTCTACCCCTCTTTTTATTCTCACCAAAATCAAGAGAAGATTTGGCCATTTCCTTCTGATGAATCACCAACTTTACCCTAGCTTTTGCCAAGCCTTGTGATATTTTCCTCTTCCTTCCTGATTGTGGACTTCCAAATTATACCCTTGCCACCACTCCTTCTGGAAAATATTCATTACCTAGATCTTCTAATTCGATTTTTTCCACCAGATCCCATGCATTAGCTTTGGCCGCCTCAGCTAAAACGACTAGTTCTTTACCAACCTCTATCAGAGAACCTAGTTCCACTTTGCAACAATCTTCACCTAAGATATCTAGGGCCTCCAAAATTTTCTCATCCAAGGCCATATTCTGAGCCTCTAACTACTCTACGATCCCATCAACCTTATTCCTAAAGCTCTTTTGCGATTCAACCTGCACAGGTTGCTCAAGTTGGGGAGTGTCAATACACTGTTCCTTACCAGGGTTTAAATGTATAGACCTCTTAGGCACCACAAGAGCTTCACCATTAACTACATATAAAGATTTTGAAAGATTACCCTTTTGTACTATATTCACCATCTCTTTGTGGCCCTCTATCTCAAAAGTCACTTTAGATTTCCCTACCTTGCTAATCATTAGCCTATAGCCCAATGGGCACACTAAACCATCACGAGTAAAGGAATCTCCCTTCAACTTCTGAATCAGGCTTCCATAGTCTGAAATTAGCTCAATATCTTCATATAGGTGATGTACCGGGTTGTTTTCCACACAAATGTGCATGTGGGTGTGTGCCTCTTCCACATTTTTTCTTTCTTTAACATAGACAAAAGTATCCAAACGATTTCCAATCTCCTCAAGAATGCTAGGTTCCCAATATTCTATGGGAAGATTCAGCATGCAGTACCAGTCTTGCACTATGTCCATAACATGAGATGAGGGATTGAAATGAACCTTCCAACATCACAAATAAAAACCATATCTATCCAAGACCCAAATACCATTCACTATCTTATCCCTTAAAACTCTATTGGGAAAATAACCAAAAAAAAACCCAATTTGAAGGGTTTTAAATTGGAGATCAAATCCCCAACGCGGTTTCCACCATTTCACTAAATAGTCCCAGTTAAGGTCAAAACCATACCATTTCCCAATCAACCCCAAGTTTTCTAGCCTGAGGACCTCAACTTGAAGCTTCACAACATTGACCACCAAAATAGATCAACGAACCAGAATCCCATTTCCACACTCTGGAGCAGTCTTCCGAGAGTCTCCAACCTTTGCCTCTTCCCTAACCTCCTCCCATTCCAAATCAATATTTTTCCTTTGCCAAACCTCCTTGTTAAGGATTTTTCTCCAATTAGGGTTTCAAACCCAAACTGCTTCTTCCATCCTTGAATGACCACCATAAACTCGATTGCCACCTTTGTGTTGACATGGTATGTGAAACATATCATTTCTATACTTGCCTCCACCTTGACGACCCCTGAAACCTGGCCCATCTCTTTCATGTCTTCGACCCTCACAACCCTGCTCCCCAGCATAGGGTTCAATATGGTTGAAATTTTTTGGTCGGGCCCATATGTCCGATTGCCAAATCTCGTCGATGTCCACTTGTCGATTAGACCCGAAACCATCCTATACTCTTGCAAAATGATACCCTGCACCTGACTGCTGTAGATCACCATGACCACGTGCCATAATTTGTTAGTATTTATTATTATGGGTAAACCATCTACTACTATAATAAATGTTGTAGGGTTAGTGAAGGATTGGATTCTTATTGTTACTTAAAGGCCTATGATTTAAGAGAGTTACTAAGGTTAATTTAATGGGATATGGTTTGGAATTTATACATGGGGATATTCTATAATCATTTAAAATTGAATTTATTAAGGTTAATCATTTGAGAATTAGGTATTAGATGGAAATAAAGAACCAGGTAGTTTATCAAAATAAAAAAATTCATGTACCTAGTGAAAGAAATCATTATGCTAGATAGAGTGATAAAAATTTTTAGAGACCCTAATCCTACATTTGATTCTCATTGAAATGTCAATCCACATAGCCACAAGATATTGGACATAAGGAGGATAGTAGCTTAGTGGTAGAAAAACTATATGTGAATATCTACATATTGATAAAATCCAACACCATCACTTTTTTTTTTTCTATTAGGGAAATTAGATTCTTTATCCCTTGTAATAAATGCATGTTTAATTTATTTCCTAAATTTTGATTACATAAAGTATGAACATCAGAATTGTATTATTTTATATTTTTTGATTGAAACTACAGAGATGTTAGCATTTATTAATAGGTACTCTTATTTATAATAAATAAAAAATTTGAATCTAAAACTAATAGAGATTTTCCCATTTCACTAAAAAGAATATTATGAAAGATTTACTACACAAAAGTCAAATTAGGGGATATATTTTTTATTGAACATTAATATGGCTTTGTGTAAAGGAATTTTAATCCACATTTCTTATAAAAAGGGTTGTAACCATAATTTTATTGTCACATCACTAAGGATCCAATGTATTTCTAAAATCCCAAATCATAGCCTTACATAGGGATACAACCATAGTTACAATGTAAGGAGGAAAAATGAGTTAAACATATCCAATACTAACTCTAACCAATATAGCTAAGAAAATCCATACAATATGTATGACTGAAATTCATGTTAGCTAATGTGATAACTAAACTAAATTCAAAGGAATATTAGCTAAGGCAAGCATTTGAAATTTATCTTAAGGATTTAGGATACCAAGGTATATTTTTACATGCTAACAATTGATGATGATAAATATGTAATGCCCCACAAGTAACCCTAAAGGAAGTTGCAATTAATGTCTTAAGCGTACAATTTTTTTATTTTATTAAAGTGTAATTAACATACACATTCACTTAATAATTAGCAACAACTACGAGAGTGGGATTACTTAAAACCCAAACACACATCACATAACATCCATATCATTTAATTACATAATGAATCAAGTACTCATTCTTTCCATAAAGAATAAAGTTACATTATAACATAAAGAGATATACAACCAAAATCCATTTTCATTAACTTAATCAAAAGGTTACAACTCTCATTCCCCGAATGAAGCAATAATAAAAATGTGTTACAATATACAAATACCCACCTCGAATACAAATGAGGGGTAATAATAACATGAATCATATTGGAACAAATACATTGCTTGAATTAAAATAGGAACTGCGAGCTCTCCAACTGGATATCTCGCCACCAAGTACTGAAGATCAAAGGGGGACCCAACGGTGTATGGTGCATGTTCCACCCAACCAAGTGGTACCCGAAGGCCCACCCCCATGCTAGGAGATAGTAACAACATAACATGGACATACTCTACAACCACTAGTCATAGGCTGAATCATACCGACACAACCAATCAAATGAACTATACAACCACAAGTACAACTCTAACATGGTCACATTGCTTTCAGACATAAAACAAATCAAGTATGTTAAGAAAACCATACACATAAAATCATGTACCAACTGTTGTCCTAAACAGAGTGTCATCGCACAACTTGTCATGGGATCTCCTCTAGGAATCTTCATAGGCTCTGGTAATCTTGGTGACCTCAACCAAATCCCAACCCCCATATTCACTCATGCAGAATCAAATACCTCTCGTAAGGACAAGATAGATGACCTTGCCATTCCAGGCCTTCCCACTCATCCCAAGCCTAAACTAGCACTTGTGTCTATGAGAGAGGCTAAATTATCTTGATTAGTGTGAAATACTACCTAATCTTCTAAGTACATTAATTTAGTTATCACTTGATTAAACCACCTCTGAAGGTTACCCAGTTTACCTCTTTGGGCTCTGGCACCTAACAAAAGCCACTCTTTTACTTGAGAACTTATCCAACAAAACCAATCACCAAGGGAATCTCAAGTGCATACAAAATAGATAAAACAACCACTCCAAATCTAGGAGGAAACATATAATTAAACTCACTCCAAACACTTGGAGGCAACAAGACACATTATCCACTCCTTCCAAAGGAGGCACAAATCATCCTCGTTTGTGGAAACCGAAAAAGTCACTAACAAGACACCATGCACTACCCAAGTGAAATACAAATGGTTGAAATCACATTACGACAACCCCCATCCTCTAGGATCCTCTGGAAGACTTACATATTTGAAACACATTTAACCCATTTCCCCAAATAGGAACACAGAGGAAATACATTTTTTCTTTTTGATAGGTAAAAATGATGATTTTATTAAATAGAAATTAAAGGTTACAAAATATACTCCTTACACGACACTTTTAAAAACCCCCCACACCCCAATAAAACCTAACAAACCCTTAATAGCAGTCACCATACAACCAACCTTTAAAACCAACAGTTACAGTTAAGGCTTCCTTACAAATGCAAAAAGGCTTTTATCCATAACTCCCTAGAGAAACCATTACAGTTCAAGCACCTAGAGCCTTTTTGGTCTTTCTCTAGTTTGCATACGAAGGACCATTTTAAAATATTTCTTCTCTTCCTTTTTAGCTTTCTTCCCCTTGACAATTTGCCAACCGTCCTCCATCCTTGCAGCCTTCTTCTACCAATCCAAATAAATTTTGTAGGGACTCTTCCAAACACCATTCTCCTTGTTGATTGCTAGTTGGATCTGACTATCTACCTTTCGTTTCCCAACATCCTTCTCTTGCGATCTCATCACACTTTTCTTCTCACGACCCTCTGGTGTGGCAGTTCCGTTTTTGGCTCCCAACACCCTCTCGCTTCCATTCAAAACAACATTCTCATTGATCCCAAATGAACTCTCTTCCAGTGTTGAGACACAGTTAGGCTATAGCTGTTCCATCCTTATATCTAGATTTTTTGGTGGCTTCTCCTCATGATTCAGTGCCTCAAAAATCCATTCCTCCTCTTCCCTGCCTACCAGCTGAGAACCCTCTTGCCTCTCCTCCTATTTTTCCACTGTATAGTGCTGGGTAGCCACACCTTTCCACCAAAAAAAAGATTTGTTGGTTCTATGTTTGGCACATTGAGCAGCCAAGTGTCCAATATGATAACAAATTCTGAGTCTAAATGGAATCCCTTCATAGTCCAAGGGTTTCACCCAACATCCCTTCGATGTTTTTATCTGAATCTCCTCCGGGGGCGCCTTGGAAATATCCATCTCTACCAAGATGTGAGCATAAGTCAAATGCATAAGATTTGAAGACCCCTCATCCACCATTAAAAAAATTCCTAATGAATTTCCAACTGCCTCCAAGCAAGAATCAAACCAAAATTGTAGAGGAAGGTTAGGCAATCTCACCCAAAGAGGAACTCTCTCAAACATTTCAGTGGCTGGGTTAAAAGCTGGGTGCCATGGCTTTAACATCAATGCAAATTTTCCTTCCTAGTCCCAATGATATTCACATAGAATCTTATCTCTATCTAGTTCCTTTTCAAAAACAACAATAAAAAATCCTCTAGCCATAGGATAGATTTGAACATAACCATCTAAAATAGGCTTCCAATGATTGGAAATCCACTGGTGAAGAGCAGGCAGGCTTGGCCAAAAACTCCCGAATCTCCCAATCAGACCCAAACCTGCAAAGAATTTTTCATTGGATAATACTTCTTGATCCAACTCGACCTCCAGTTCTAGTGTCGCTGCCATTGATGAGGGAAGAAAATCCCCTCCCCCCTGCTTATCGATGCCCTGTTTGGAAGCTTTTCCCCCTAGGAGGGCACTGTTTGTTTCCCCCCCCTCTTTAGACATCCTCAAACCCTTGAATGCTCCCACATGCTTTACCCCAGAAGCAACAACACCGCCATTCACCACAACATTTTGCGTCGACTGTTTGTTGGACTGTGACCCATATCCGACGCCAATAGAGGCTCCACCAAAAACCTGAGAAATCCGTCCCATTGCCACAAGGGAAACCCTTCCTTCCTCCAATGCGCACGCTCATCCATTGCCAATCGAGATGCACCCATCTGCATATTGCATCCTCACCATTTGAGACTCGAGCATCTCCAACCCCAACATGGCCACTCACGCTAGGGCCAAGCGTCGTGGGTGCATTCTCTTTCGAGGTTTTCGCGTCTCATTTAAGGATTTTTAGCACTCTGACAACATTGCACAGTGAGCCCTCCTCCGCATTCTGCAACACTTTAGCCTTAATGCACACCCCAAGTAGCACCCGATCGTTGCAATGCTCCACGGTCGACTGTTGCCTTCCATTCCAGAACGCTACAACACAGAGGAAATAATTACAAGAAGGAAATTGCAAAGAAATAATCTACTTTTGGATATACTAAATCCATTTCCCTTTCATATTCTATTCACAGTAAAGAAAATAATTTCCTTAATAAAATAATTGATTAAAACAATTAATTGCCTCTTCAGTAAAATCAAATCCTTAGATTACTTTTAAAAGTAACATAAATCAATCTACAAATTATTTTCTTCAATTTTCCTCCTAAACATAATGTCCATTTTTTTAATAATTATTCCTTCAATATTTCATGACATGCAAATAATTATTCAAAAAAAATTAAATATACATTTTAATGTATATATTCATACTATATATATACATATCACATATATTTATATATTTAATTATATATATAATCAATATACACATTAAATGTATATTAAAATATTTTACAAAATAAATAAATTATTTTAATCTAAATTAAACATATTAAAATAATACACATTATCTAAATACCACAAATATATATATACAGAAAACAAACAACTTATATATATTTATATATACAACTTATATATATTTATATATACAACTTATATATATTTATATTATGTATATTAAAATCCAACACATAATAAATAAAATCTGAAATGCCAAAAATAAACAACAATTATTATTGATAGGCTGCGCATTAAATTTCAAAAGAAGTCAAACAAGGTTAAGGGTCGACGGATGAATCAATGCTTATGCATTGTTTTCCATAAAAAACAAACTCCAATGGTATGGGGAGGGGCGGATGAGTCATAGCCGAACCTCTCCCAAACCAGGTCATGCATAAGAAACGAAGGGGAGGGGGCTGCAAAGGTCTCCCTCCACAATCATCCCCTCATGGGGGTGGCGGTTGAGGCAGTGCCTTCCAAGCCTCCCCCATAATAAATAAACCCTAAGTAAAGAAATGAGCAGCGATTTTATTAAACTTCAAAACTTTCTTATGATTTTACCATAGAGAAAGAATGTCGTATGGACGACTGTTCAATAATATTCATTAAAAATAAATAAACATATATATGTATGCATTTGTATATATCAATATATATACATCTGTATATATGTATATAATATATATATAAAAAGATCACAATTTGATAAACAAATTGGGAAGATATTTCTTGAAAAACCATCTACAGGTAAAAAGCACAAATATCCAGAAAATCCCCAATTTTCTCAAAAGATTTCTAAATTTCCATTTCTTCTAAATCTTCTACTATTAAACACAATTTTCCTTACATAGATTTCCTCTAATTACACAGAGGCTTCCAATATAATTTCCTAAATTTTATAATATTTTCCTCTGGGTTTCTCCATCGCAAAATTTACAAATATAGAGGTTTCATAATTTTTCTACAGAAGTTTTTTAATAATTTCAACACAAATTTAAACACTAGATTTTGTCTAAACTAGATTTGGTTTCCTCTAGATTTATTTCATAGTTTAAATCTAATAATTCCTCAAATATCTCAAATCTTATTCTTTGGTTTTCACTGTAACTAAATTTCCTAGGTTTCATCACAACAATCACAAAAGCTTTAATTTCTTATTTTTTGAAACAAATTAAACTTTCCTTGATAGATCTAGCACAACAATTTTCTACAACAATACAATTCCAAAACAAATTTTAAACAAATCTAAATACACAAGGAAGGAACCTGTTTCAAGAAGCTTATGAAGAATTGAAGTTTTGATGCCGAGCGTCTTCCAAAGCTTTCACAGCTTCTTCCCAACAAACACAATTTTCCAGAACAAAGTATGTATGCAATTTCACAACAAGTATTTCCAAAATACATTCATGTTAAATCTTGATGTGAATTCCATAACCAAATATATGAGATTAATCTAATTTGTAGTCAAGACCTCTCTACAGTTCAACCTAGAACTTATTAAATAATTCCTTCTTTGAAGCGGTAAAATAAATATGTTTTTGAACTATGCCTTTGAATAAGTTATATAAAGCACACATCTATATTTAGAGAATATTATTTATAATATATTAATATTTTATAAAAATAATTCATTAAGTGTTCATACAAAATGAAATTTTTATTATGTTTATTGGGTTTAGTGATTTGTTCCACATTTTATACTTACAATTTCTTAGACACTATAAATATAATGAGTGTGTTTTAAGGTCTTAACCAAAATATTAAAGCAAATAACTAATAATCTATAATAATTTATGTCAAAAATTGTGTAGGTGGATTTTGTTTGCTATTAAAATACTAACATAAGTGCATGTGGTCTATTTAATAAGATTTAAATGAATTTCAATAAAAAAGAAAGGTATTAAAAGCATCATTCTATCATCAAAACTTCTAAAATATTCATCAATGAACCAAAGTATAGTGATTTTATAATAACGACGAAGCAAATATGCTACACATGTAAGCTAATGTTATTAAAATCAACTATAGAATTTTAAATATCCTTTATTAATATAAATTCATGGTTTGTAAGGTTTCTTTCATGTACATACTCTTCACCCATGATGTTGAACTATAATTTTATTAAATAAGGTTGGCTTAGTTCTCATGATATGTGGTTGAGTTCTTGTGTATTATGTACATAACATAGGTCTTTATTGTCTATGGATTTATTTTGATAAAATCTCTTTAAGGTTGAAAATTCATATTTATTAAGGGATTTCACCTTTTCTAGATGAAAATATTCATGCTAGATATTGAATAACAAGATTGGTAATTATGTGTGTTTCCTAGTGTAGTGGTGAAAATTACATGCCTTGCAATTTACTCCTTCATTTTGGATCCATTTTGGCTATGCTATCTTTTATGAAATAAAAAAGTTACGATGGTATATAATTTTATAGTTGGCACATAACATAAGTCTTATATTTTTCCATCTACATTCACTCTCTAGGACTGATCTTCCTTTGAGAATAAAATTGCTTGTATCAACCCTATTATAGATTTCCATCCTAGCAATAATGAAATATTTTTAGATTCTCATATTGGGAACCACTTGAATGGTCCACAAGGTTATGATCATTAGACACACTTGGTCAAGAAAAACTTATTGCTTAATATACAAGCACTAATTGATGCATTTACTCAAGTTGAATCTCATCATCAATTTGTAAATATCTTTTGTAGGATATTGGAGTAGTCTCCATTCAAAACAAATAATTTTCATTACCTTGATTCTTTAATGATTTTTTTTTTTTTTTATGCATAAGAGTTTTTTTATCTCTATTATAATAAGACTTCCAGTTTACAAATTTCTACTACATGTAAAAGAGAGTTAACAAATAACCCAGTAAAACCAGCCCTCCAAAGCCTTCAAAAAATCTAAACCATGAGTTTTTCAAACACTGCAATTGTCTAAAATTTGACGACCGAGACCACTACTAAACTACCAATTCTAACCACTAATATGGCGAAAGATATCAGATTGACCATTTACCAGACTAACCAAAACTATCCTTTTCTTGAAATGTCTAACCCCATCTTCCAGGAATTTGTTTAACATTGCAAAATCCTTGAACTCCTCCTTCCAGTCTTCTTTGTCCACTGCCTTAAGCTCAAAGCACTTCTTCAAATAGATAATGGCCACTGCCGCAATAGCCATGTGCCGCATCCACCCCGAACCTTGCAAATCCAAAAGGAATGGATAAATTTTATCTTGTCTTCTAATCAGACCCTCTCCACATCACACGGATGAGGGAACCCTCTTCCTTCAATCACCACTCATAACACATCATCTATGCCTTCGACCAGGTCCTTCCTGAATAATTTCAACAACAAATACTTAGCCTCGTCCTTCGACACCAAATTATCGAGCAACGAGGCAAAGAACCAAGAAGAAATATGGAGATTATCTCTTCCATATTCCTCCACCTCCACATGTCCCATCCCCAACACAATCTTCATTGCCGCTAGCACCAATGGATCATATTTCAGCAAAATCCTTTTCAAATGCTAGTTCGTGATCTTGCTGAAAGAATTATTTCCCTCTGAAAAACCCAGGGAAATAATTCACCAAATGAACCAAGCCCATGATCGAAACCTCCACAACAAACTTAGTGCACTTCACCATCTTCCACCTTCTCATCGAGGCAGAAGGGAAGGCACACAAGCACTAAACACAAATTTCTCACTTTCGCATGCAATAATAATGCGAAGGAGAGCCAAGGAAACCCATAAATTCCATGCTCCGATATCACTGCCGCCCTTGCAAATCATACCTGCTTACTTGACGTGAGATTTCAATCCAAAAAATCGAGCTCAAAAACCATAAAAAAACCATCATGAGAGAACGTTGCCGCTAGCTCAAGCATTGTTAGGACCCGTACTTTTACCTTTAAGGCTAATCCAAAGCTTGCCACCCTAGTTTCCAATCTGTCAACTCCTACAAATCTTTCGCTTGACCCACTCCAATGTGGCATACGTGCCACCTTCCTCCGCCAATCTGGAGGGACGCCTGCCCTGCCACCCCCACAATTTTTTAATGATTTTTTTAACGTCAAATACACATATATTTATTGAATTATTCTATTAAATTATTTATTGACTTCTAATTAGAGAAAAACATTTTATAAGACGTTGGAGGGGTGTTTATTTAACATGAATAATTTACTTGATATTCGTTCTTGTTCTTTGTTAAGTTATCCTAATTTCATTTTTATGATAATTAGAAATAACCTTATCCATTCCCAAACCTCATCATCACACATTTTATATTTCACTCCATATCATAATTAATTTATTTTCTCTTTGGATCAAACATGCAAATGCAAACTTGATTTGAATCAAGCTTGTGACTCCTAATTTGAATCTCAATTTTTTAAAATAAAAGTAAAAAATCAAACATTTTCCCTTTTCACTACTCACTATGAGTCGATTATAGTGTGGATTTCACCAAATTACTCAACAAGGATGCATATTGAAATACTAAACCTAATTAAAAATAGACCATCTAGAAGTTCTAAGACATCTTAGGGAATTTCTAGCAAAATCATATCGAGTCTAATAATTTATAGAGAGTAAAAGGAAATTATTAGCATTTATATTAGAATATATTATCTTGATGTTTTTTGCATGCTTTCTTGTTTCTTTTGAATCTTCACTCAAAGAAGTAAAATTGGCCCATTGAAGGGTTTGACTAAATAAAATTAATACTTATGATTTGATAAATGTATAAAAGTATTTTTAAACACCATCAATCCTTATAAGCACGTAAAAACAATAGATTGAGATGAGTGAGTTGTAATAGTGTGTGAAGTGTCAAATCATTCCCACAAGTTATGAGATCACTTATACATAATAGTTTAGATCTACATTTATAGAGATCATTTTCATAGTCACAAATTTGACTTCAAAGAATATGTATTTAGATTTTCAAGAGAATGAAAAACAATAAATATTTCAAGCATTGGAACATGGATCTATAACATGTAGATATATATATTTCAACATCAAAATCAGAACTAAATATTCATACATTTATTTGATTCAATCTCACATTTATTCTATGTATTTATTTATATTTGTAGCTACAAATATCCAACACTAATTAATCTAGATTAATTTATTTACTTATTGATTATCTTATAAGAAATATTTTGTCCCCTTTCAATCATATTTTTATAACAAACATAAGATAGATTAATTATATAATTATTATAAGTTAATTATTTTATTTATTAAATAATTTAAAAAAATATTATTATATAATGTAATGCCCCGCCTTGCAACCCTAAAGGAAGTTATAATTAACGATTTAAGTGAACCAATTTTTTTTTATAAAGTGTAATAACATACACATTCACTTACTAATTAACAACAACCTCTAAGGCTACAAGGTTAGGATTACTTAAGCCCACACATACATATTACATAAACCATAACAATAAATACTTTATAAAATAAACCTCATACATCATAAGGATACCACATAACATAATAAGCTGAACATCCAAGATACAATCTCATAAACATTAACTTAATCCAATAGTTATATCTCTCATTTCTAGAATGAGACTATAGTACAAAAGTATAACAATTACATAATCTCACCTCATAAACATAATAGGGATAAAATAACTTATACAATCTAAAATATTACAATGCAAGAAAATACAATAAGAACCACGAGTTGCCCATTTGGATGTCTCGCCTCCATGAACTGAAGATCAAGGGGATCCAATGATTTTGGTGCATGTTCCACCCAACCATGTGGTACCTGAAGGCCCACCCCCCATGCTAAGAGATAGTAACCACACAACATGGTCAAGATACTACTACCTCTAACCAAAGGCAGACTCATACTGACATAACCAAACAAGTGAACTAAACAAGTACAACTCAGGTACAACACTAATATCACTGACATAGGTCACATTGCTTTCAGACATAAAATAGACCAATTATGTTCAGAGAACCATACACGTATACAAATACCAATCACCAAAAGAATCTCAAGAGCATACAACCTAAGAATCATAACCACTCCATCTCAAGGAGGAAACAAATATAAGAACTCACTCCAAAAATTTTTGGAGGCAACAAAACACATAGTCCACTCTTTTCTCAGGAGGTACAAAAACATCCATGTTCATGAAAACCGGGTAATAACTGAAAGACACCATACACTACATAAGGGAAGAACAACTGGTTGACATAAAGATTCGACAACCTTCATTCACTAAGTTCTTCAGGAAAACTTATAATTTAGGACTAACACTAAATCTCAAAACCCACAATGCAACTTGACGACATAGCAACAAAAGCATTCAAGTCATTAATCAAATCTAATATTTGGATTTCCTAAATCCATACTCATTCAATAGGTAGTGTTGACAAAGTCAAAGACATGATAACTAGATCATCTGAAATAATCATGTCCCATATTTCTATTTCCATTTAAACAATTTAAATTTACATTCCTTTACGAATTACAGAGAAACCAAAAAATTTAAGGCAATCACGGAAACATTACTATTTTTGGGTATACTAAATCCATATCTCCTTCATATTTCATTCACAATAAATTAATTGCTCTACTTGAAATATAATAAATTAAAATAGCCATTTGCCTCATCAATATAAACAACTTCTTAATTTACCTTTAAATCGACACAAATCCATGCAAGTAACTCTTTCCATTTCCTAACCAAATCTTACATCTCATTCAATTTTCTATTTAAAATATTCAATCCCTTTAATATCATAAAATATTGTTTCTCTATCCATTTTCCCATATACACTAATCAAACCATTTTTAAATCTATATTCAATAATATTATTGCATGCTTCTTATAAAAATAAAATACAATAATGAATTTACACTTAATATATGTATATTTATGTTCCATATTATGTATACACCAAATATATATATATATATATATATATATTAATAACTTAATTATATATATTCTTTAATATTCTAATCACAACGATTAAAATTGCTCTATGGAAATAAATGAAACAAAACAAATATTTGTCTTTTTCAATATAATAAGTTCCTAAATTTACGTCTAATACAACATAAACTATTGCAAATATTATATTCAAATTTTCTATCCAAAATCTATACCACATTTTAATTTTATCCTTTAAAATCCCTATTCCCAATTATATAAAACTTTTGCTCTTTCAACTTAATTGAAATAATTAAACAAGTATCTTCAATCTACAAATACAAGAAATACTAATTTAAACAATTTAAATCAATTTCAATGTTTACTTCTAAAACTAACATCAGTTCTCTATTAACTGGATTCCTTTCGTTTTCCAACTAATTCAAATGATTTAATTATTTAATATAAAATACCTTTTTCCTATTAAACTGAATTATGCGTACTAATCAGTTCCAATAAAAATATTTCTTTTAGATACACAACTAACTCTTCTAATTTCTACAATTCATTACGTAATTCATTATATTGATAAAACTGAATTAAGAATTCATCTTTTCAGATAGGGGAGAAATTACACTAATATTTAATTCTCTAATTGCTCTTAACAAAATAAGTATTTTCAACTATAACTCAAACATTTCGCTTTAAATTAAATAACCAATTGTCCTTGCAAATTAAATCATTATAAAATTAATCAAATTAACATTTGGTCTCTTCCATAACTTATTGTGTTAAAATAGGATCAATATTTGGACTATAACCCAATATCATATATATATTTTTCCAATAAAATCAAATTAATAATTGGACCTTTTACACATGAATTTAAATTCCACAATTAAATTTTAAATTATGCATTCTTTAAATCAAATATTTAACTCCTTCAATTAAACTTTAACATGCCATTTTAAAATAAACAATAATTTCTCATACGTTTATAATTTTAATTTCACTAATCTAATATACAAATTTTATTTAAAATAATATAAATAAATATAATACTTTAATATTATAAATTATAATATAAAATATTATTAAATAATATTTTAATATTATAATAACAATACATAAAATATTAATATTTATAAATATCAATTTATTATTATTTTATTATCAGAGCAGCCATGGAAAAATAACTTAACAACAGTCTCATGTTTCAAGCATAACTCAAAAACTACGATCTGGGTATTTGCGATTTTTTTACAGGGATAAAATTCTAAGACGCAAAAACCCTTTAAATTTCCTGACAACCCAGTTTGTGAAAGTGGTGTGAAAGGGGAGTTATATGTGACACAACCAGACCATTTTACCTTGAAAAATATAACTACCCTGTGGATTTTAAAATCTGATTTTTTTAATAATAAATAGAGGGTTTCATTTTCTAAAAAAAAAAATTCTAAATGCTTCGTTCAATATCTATGTTTGATTCCAAAAACAAAATAATCGATTTCCTCAAACAAATTAAATTCAACTGAAGTTTTCACAATTTTCACTCAAGAATTTTCACAAAACAAAAGCTGCAAGTTTATTTGATTCTTTTCTTCTAATAACAAATTTATTTTCTAAAACAGATTTAACAAACAAATCTTTAATCGCTATTATTTTAAAAACAATCAAGAACAATAAAAATACAGAAGAAAACCTGGTTCAATAAGCTACAGAAAGAGATGAATTTCTACTGCAAGCCTCCTCCAAAGATTTTCTGAATTTTCTTCAATCATCCAATGAATCCAATCCAAAACCCAACAAATGCAAACAATCTTTCCTCCAATCAATTCTACAATCAAACTTTCTTCAAACCCTTCCTTTGTGCAAATTTTTCCAAAATTTCTTCTCTGCTGTAAAAATGATTTTTTCTAAAAACTTTTCTGCCCTAAAATTAAAACATGCATTCCTTATAAATCAAAAATACCTAACACAACCCTAATTCACATTACATGCAAATTAGATATTAATTTCAATTTCAATTTTTACAACCCTAATTCACATTGCATGCAAATTAGATATTAATTTCAATTTCAATTTTTACAACTCTAATTCACATTGCATGCAAATTAGATATTAATTTCAATTTCAATTTTCGAAAAACCCATTTTCAATTTAAAATGCAATTTCAAATAATAAATTAATTTCCAAAGTTGAAACTCATTTCCCAAGTAAACATTTAATTACAATTTCTAATTTAATTCTCACAAGTTGAATTTAAATTCCAAAATTAATTTTAATTCTTTTATTTCCTTTCATTCTTTTGCATCATGTTTAATTAATTAATTTAATTATTTAATAACTAAATTCAACCCCCTTGGATTAAATTTAATTAATTAAATAAATTAAATTTAATTGTAAACTTTTATCCACATTGCATTATTTAAATTAAATAACCATCAACATGATTTAAATGCAATTATTCTAAATATATATTTCCAAATTAAGAATCCTTCATAATTAAATAACATTAAAGCAAGATCGACAATGACTCGACACACACGACTGACGACACACTAAGACTAGGGTGTAAACTTGACACATGTTACCTAGCTACTATCTCCCGTTCAACTTAATCGTTAGATCAACACGCTCAAATTTGTGAACCTAGGTGGAGTCGATGTCATGTACCTGCAATCCTACAACCAAGTAAACAACATCATACAATATATCCAGCATATAATACACACAATGAAGAAGGAATTACGGATTCGTAGGGCGCTCGCAAGCGAGTGATGCGAACTCGTCCTCTTCACCCATACACATCAAAACTGACACTTCCATCATAATTCCAATAATCTCATAATAACATCTCATGCTAACTCTACAACATCATTAAACCATTAAAGCATGTGAAACAATAATCAGATAACCGCATCATACAATAATAGTTGTCACTCAATAGTAGCGAACAAAACATCATAACAAAATGTATTCAATATCAAAGTAACTGCAACCAAACATCGCATAAAGCAAACCGAACAAGAAGCAAAACAGAGGAGTATTACATATAAAATTATAATTTAGATATTATAAAAATATTTTCTAAATTAATGTGAGAGATGAAACATATAACACTTTATAAATTTACAACCAATGAATCTTACCTCTTTGACTATGCCTACACCTAGAAGATTATATGTACTTAACTTACTTTGCACTTACTTTATCTATTATTTACCAATATTTTTAAATTCTTAATTTTTAAATTCAATACCAACTAATTATGCTACTAGTTGTGATAATGAAAGGCATATGAAAAATGAAATAGCCACCTTGCCATAAAAATCTAAAATAAATAATAACCTATGATAACAATGGCAAATAAAATCTCCACATCCACTCATTTGGGCCTTATAAGAACATCCACTCATTTGGGCCTTATAGGAAGGCTTATAATTATATTTTTATAAGAAATTTAAGGTAAATTAATATTTAGAATGATTACAAATTAAATATTTATTTAATAAATATTATTTAAATATTACAAAAATATTTTCTAAATTAATATGAGAGGTAAAATACATGATAATTTATTATTTTACAACCAATCAATCTTATCTCTTTGACTATATCTACACCTATAATATTCTACCCACTTAACTTACTTTACACCCACTTTATCTTTGATTTGTCCATACTTATAAATTATTAATCTTCAAATTCAATATGAAGTTATTGTCACTAGTGTGACAATGAAAGGCTTATGAAAAGTCAAGATATTCACAACGCCATAAATAACTAAAACAAATGATATCCCTTGATAAGGATGGCAAATAAAATCTGTATATCCATTCATTTGGATTTAAATTTGATGGCCATGTTCATATTTAGGGATTTTCATATAAAATACAATTCAAATTTTGAGAGGGTTGTATCACATGAAATAGGAGATTTAAATTTGATGGCCATGTTCATATTTAGGGATTTTCATATAAAATATAATTCAAATTAGGGTTTGCTTGTTTTTAGATATAAAATCATTACAATTTTCTCCTTTAGCGTTTACAAAAAATTCTTCAATGTTCAGAAATCCCTAGCAATTATCTAGACAAGCTCTAAAAGCGAATCTATTCAATCAATTCATCAAGAACAAAAACAGGAAACAATCACGAATTGCCCAGCAAGCAACCATAAAATCTTCTGAATTTACAAGAAATGGCATATGTGCTACTCATGGTTTCAATCGCAGAACATCCAGGGCAGCGAAATTGATAAATTGTAACCACAGCTTGCTTCACTTGATACCAAGCAATTCTTCCTCAATGTAGAGATACACCACGAAAATAGTAATTCACAAATTTTAGCATTTAATTATGCAAGCAGAGTCGAACTCGGCCATTATTATTCACTCGTGCGAAATAAAACGGCTATAGTACAATACCGGTTTATTTTTAAATACGAGTCATTGATCAATCGCAATGTTGGCCAGGAGAATGACTTAAATTTAGTCAAAATAGTTTGAAAATGCCACGTTCTCCCTCTAGTCACCAAACGGATAGGATATTCACCTACCAGACACCACATCAGAATGGAAATGGGCCCCACCTTTGTTATTAGCAAAGCAAACCCTACTAGACACCACATCACTCTATTTCATAATTAATTTATTTTCTCTTTGGATCCAACATGCAAATGCAAACTTGATTTGAATCAAGCTTGTGACTCCTAATTTGAATCTCAATTTTTTTAAAAATAAAAGTAAAAAATCAAACATTTTCCCTTTTCACTACTCACTATGAGTCGATTATAGAGTGGATTTCACCAAATTACTCAACAAAGATGCATATTGAAATACTAAACCTAATTAAAAATAGACCATCTAGAAGTTCTAAGACATCTTAGGGAATTTCTAGTAAAATCATATAGAGTCTAATAATTTATAGAGAGTAAAAGGAAATTATTAGCATTTATATTAGAACATATTATCTTGATTTTTTTGCATGCTTGCTTGTTTCTTTTGAATCTTCATTCAAAGAAGTAAAATTGGCCCATTTAAGGGTTTGACTAAATAAAATTAATACTTATGATTTGATAAATGTATAAAAGTATTTTTAAACACCATCAATCCTTATAAGCACGTAAAAACAATAGATTGAGATGAGTGAGTTGTAATAGTGTGTGAAGTGTCAAATCATTCCCACAAGTTATGAGATCACTTATACATAATAGTTTAGATCTACATTTATAGAGATCATTTTCATAGTCACAAATTTGACTTCAAAGAATATGTATTTAGATTTTCAAGAGAATGAAAAACAATAAATATTTCAAGCATTGGAACATGGATCTATAACATGTAGATATATATTCAACATCAAAATCAAAACTAAATATTCATACATTTATTCTATGTATTTATTTATATTTGTAGCTACAAATATCCAACACTAATTAATCTAGATTAATTTATTTACTTATTGATTATCTTATAAGAAATATTTTGTCCCCTTTCAATCATATTTTTATAACAAACGTAAGATAGATTAATTATTTTATTTATTAAATAATTAAAAAAATTATTATTATATAAAATTATAATTTAGATATTATAAAAATATTTTCTAAATTAATGTGAGAGGTGAAACATATAACACTTTATAAATTTACAACCAATGAATCTTACCTCTTTGACTATGCCTACATCTAGAAGATTATATGTACTTAACTTACTTTGCACTTACTTTATCTATTATTTGCCAATATTGTCAAATTCTTAATTTTTAAATTCAATACCAACTAATTATGCTACTAGTTGTGATAATGAAAGGCATATGAAAAATGAAATAGCCACCTTGCCATAAAAATCTAAAATAAATAATAACCTATGATAACGATGGCAAATAAAATCTCCACATCCACTCATTTGGGCCTTATAAGAAGGCTTATAATTATATTTTTATAAGAAATTTAAGGTAAATTAATATTTAGAATGATTACAAATTAAATATTTATTTAATAAATATTATTTAAATATTTATTTAATAAATATTATTTAAATATTACAAAAATTTATTCTAAATTAATATGAGAGGTAAAATACATAATAATTTATTATTTTACAATCAATCAATCGTATCTCTTTGACTATATCTACACCTATAATATTCTACCCACTTAACTTACTTTACACTCACTTTATCTTTTATTTGTCCATACTTTTAAATTATTAATCTTCAAATTCAATATGAAGTTATTGTCACTAGTGTGACAATGAAAGGCTTATGAAAAATCAAGATATTCACAACGTCATAAATAACTAAAACAAATGATATTCCTTGATAATGATGGCAAATAAAATTTGTATATCCATTCATTTGGATTTAAATTTGATGGCCATGTTCATATTTAGGGATTTTCATATAGAGAGGGTTGTATCACATGAAATGGGAGATTTTGAAAAAATTATCTAAAATTAGGTAGGATATAACTAAATAAATATTTGATCCATGCTATATGTTTTTTAAATAAAACACGTCTTAACATTTGAAAGAATTTTTTTAATGGATAGACTATCATGAAAAAATATTTGATAAGCAAGATTGATTGCCAAATTTAGGCCCTAACACTCATCATTAATTTACTTTCCAAGAAAAATACAAATTATTATAAATTACAACAATGAAAGGGTGAGATGAATATAAATATCCACTTCATGGAAAATATACAATACATTTTATAGATCTTGTAGTATATGAAGAATCCCTCTATTGGAACAATGTTCTTCAGCTAAAAAATTATACATTCTGTAAAAAGAAAATTCAAAATGAATCCTTATAGTATTATTTATTATGTTAAGCAAGCTGACCTGGAAGACCACATATGCCAACATAAAGCACACATCAGCCTAGCAATGCAAAGGAAGATTAGGAAGTTGAATCCGTACTATTATCACAAAATAATTTCGTCATTGGATTTAACTTAGGAAACCCAAGGTTTTTTCAAAAGGATAAATTTATCCCAATACCATGGACCTTCGGTATAAATAAAATCTCTATCATCTACACATAAAAATAATAGAACCAATACAAAATATCTTTAAAAATTATCATCAATGTTAAAAAATTAAAATACTTATAAATTTATTTTTTAATAAAATCATTAAAAATATCTTCATTAAATCATCAAAAATCTTAATTAGCATACAACCTAGAAATAAAAAGAAAAGAATACTATGAGATAGTCGATAGACATAAAAATATATCCTTGTTTTCTAAGTATCAAGCATAAAATGACTCTTAACAAATATAAATATGTAGATCTTGGTTAATAGGGTTATAAATATTTGTGCCCATGGACCATTATAAGAGTCAAAAGTGGCTTATAAACTACAAGAGCATGAATCGTGTGATCTACATATATATATATATAAGGTCAAGTTTTATAGGAAACAATAAAAATGGCATCTAGGTTATTGAGATGCGAACTACATGAGATAAATTAGTAATACTAAATGATGCCATTAATGATGATGGTTTAGTAAGAGGAGATTTTATATTTTCTTATACATATTCAATATATATCACTTCAAGTTTCTAGTATTGTTGATATTTAACCTAGGGTATATTAGGATTCTTCACATTTGTTTGTGGATTTTATTATAGATTCAATAGTTTGAGATTACTAGGTAAGATTCAAAAGTTATTTATGGATATTTTCATTGAGAATGAAGATAATATTTTTCAATTAAAATAATTATTGGGTGATAGGTTACATGAGGATTTTGTTTAAGGATAGAGTTTTAAGATTCAAAATCATGATTATTTAATTACAAATTCTAGGATTTCTAAAGAATCAACACCTAAGTTTTATATAGGGTTTCTCACAAAAGGAGAGTCATATTTTCATGAAGTGTATAGGATTTTCAATATTGTTACTAGGGTTTGAAAGATATATAATAATATATCACTTCATAATCATGGAGTTTCCATCTATTATAGAAAGTGATTGTCCTTTGGGAAGAGTATGGAGTTAGGCCACATGGGTTTGTAATATTTTTATCTAGAGAATATTAATAATGGAAAAAAAAACTAGTCAAAAGACTTCATACTAGTGGATTGGTATAGGTCGATTTTTTCTCTATCTTTTATTAAAGTTATAAATTAATCATAGAAGCACCAAAAAATACAATATAGAGAAGAGGGATATGTAGAAAGAAATGAGATCATTAGAAAAGTTAGCATTGATTTCCTTGAGGAGACGTTTAGATTACAATCATATGAATATAATTAAGAAGTGAACCTATATATGTGATATATTTTGGAGTGATAATTTTATGGATCTTCAGAAAAATATCTAAAATATTAACTAAAAGAATTAAATAAGCCAAACAAACTTATAAATCTTATGAGAAGGAACGAGTTCAAAGAAGCATTATCAATCATGGTGACCTTTTTGAACTGGGTGTCAGGACAAGAGGACCAAACCTTCAAGAGTTGATTTTTCTACAAAATGAACAACCTCATTAAAGGTACACTATATTTTAACTAAGGTATTTTGATAAGTAATTATATTCATAAATATTATGTGCATTTTAAACCTTAAAATTTGCGTGCATGGTCTCCTACTTCTTTTATAAAATATTGAGAAGTAGGTATATTGCCAGTTTGACTAAAGAAATATTGTGTGAGGTAGTTCTAATTTACAAGCATCACCTTCAAATAGACTATAGTGAGTCACTAAAACACTACAGAAGAGTTAATGATTCTTTCTTGATGTATATTTGTGATCAACTACATGTTGGAATTTTAGAGCAAGCTAGGTTTGTGATTTTAGAGTGGGTTGGTTTCCCACCTTATTATATATAAAGGTTTTTGGATTTTCATCTTACTCATATATTTTACTAATTATCTAAGTGATCAAGTTATTATGAAGGAATGTTATTAGTAGTGTAATAATTTTATTTTATTTTAAGAGAGAATCATATGACATATATCAAATTCTTGAGCTAAATATGCATCTATAGATTCCCTATTACAATTGATATCAAATATATAGATTTAACTCCAAGATATTATATGAAAAGAGAGTGCACAATACTTAATTGTTGAAAGTTTATTAGCCTTATATTCTCATGATCCTAAAATAGAATTTAAGGGAAAAAGGTGGGAACATAGTTAAATCAACTTAAAAGAATGATTGAACTTAACACAGTAGAATTTTTTGAAGGAGTTTCTAATTTCTAAAATAGAGGTAATATCCCTTAGGTGTGTTGGGATTAAGGTATCTCAACCTTTGCAAATCCTACCTTTAATGTTAATTAATTATTTATTTTAGCCTATGTATTATTTTTACGTCATTCTTGTGATGTCACTTTGTGGGACCTACTTTAGAGAGGTGGCAACTTACATGATAGGTGACTAGGATGTCATGCATCCTAAGTTGGTGGAAATAGGTGTCCCACTTTGTGGACCCCATTGTAAGCTATTTTAGTGGAATTTATCATAAGTTGTAAGAGTTGGACTATGACAACTGCTATGACAAATTATGATAAAACTATGGAAACTTTTATGACAGTGTAAGAGTCAAGACTAGTGAAAATTATGGTAGGTGTAAGTATTGCATGTGGTAGGCGTATTGCATGTTGAGAGGACTGAAATTTTTCATTTTAATTTATGACAGATGGGTTGCATGTTGATATTTTATGATAGTTGCATAAGCAGGTGAAGATAGGCGCCTTGCATATTATCCTTTTTGTTTGCATGCATACAGTGACGAGGATGTTGACATGTGGCATTTCTAGGCATCCATCTTGGTGCTCTATAAATATGGGCATTTGCTAGAGGAGTTGTGTGAGGAGAATTTTTAATTGTAGGTTTATACTGTTGGATTTCTTCCAAAAGAGTAGGATGTAGTCTCTATATTAATGTTGTGAGCTTGAAATGTATTGTAATTGAATTGTTGCAAATTAATACATTGGTTTGATGCTTTGGAGGGTGGGGTTTTTTACCTGAAAGGGTTTTCCCCATGTATATCATGTTTTCTTCTCTTCTATCTATCTTTCTTTTGTCCTTCGTGTTTCTCATTCTTAAATTTTATTTTATATGTCGTTATGTTGCTGAAATTTTCTTAGATTTAGAACTACATTATCTTTCCTCTAAGGGTTAATGCATGGGAATTTAATTGTGTCTATTTTTGCTTTAAGACATAGTAGTATGTTCTTGTATCAAGATGATAAATATCTGATTTTCTTAAAGAAACGTAAGATGATGAAGGTGCATACTAGTTCTTGGAAGGTTTTTCGAATTTTTCATTCCCTTTCATTTGGTACCAAAGCTCAGTTCCAGACTCGCATGTGTATTTTTGTAAGTTTCATGTACTTTCATGTGTGTTGCATGTACTTTCATGGAATTACATGTCACTTACATGTGGTTGCAAGTGTATGTTTATACATTGCATGTAATTGCATGTGTGTTGCATGTACTTGCATGGAATTGCATGTGCTCGCATGTTGTTGCATGTGGTGTTTGGGGTTCTAGGTATTTCTTCTGTTGTGATTTGTTAGCCTGGCAAGCTTGAGGGATTTTGTTTTGAAGGAATTGGTTGATTATTTATCCTTGGCTGAGTGGAAGTTTTGTAGTTGATCTTGTTTTTTAGAAATAGCAGGAATTTCAAGGAATGGAGAAGATAGAGTTTTTAGGGACTTGATCATGTGGTTACATATGATATGTTATTGATCTGGAGATCCTGTTTTGACAACTAAATAACCCTCATGCATGGTCATTATTTTTCATTCTATGGTTATGTGCAATAGAGTTTTCATATTGGGTGTCTGAGATGGACTCTCTGGTTATATGAAGAGACTCACGTTATTATTACTTCAATTTGGTGTGCCTATGTTTAGTGTTTGTTTTTAATTCCTGACATTCGAAGGCATTATTTTAATAACCCCAAATGCATGTAGGCTATGGAGTTGATCATTGAATGATTTGGAAGCTTATGAAATAGTCTAATTATCTCTCAGATGCATGTACATGGTGGTGGTGGAGTTGGCCTACAAATGGGTCTGGAGTTCCTGGATCTCTTCTTCCTTTGGTTGGTTGTACTTGCATGTCTCAATTTCATGCTAGTTGGATATGAGGGTTTTATGAATTTTTCGTTAAAAATCTATGGTTATGCATATTCATGACATTCCGTTGTTATGGCTTACCTATTATGGTGGTTTGCAGACTTTTGGGTCTTCCAGATGATAAGTGGATATGGATTTGCATGAGTATTATGAAACATAGTGGTTTTGCTGGTTTTACATGGTTAATCAAAACTTGTGATTTTGTAAGATCTACAAATGGACTATTTTTTAGATGTTTTATGGATGTAAGATAGTTGCAGGTTTGCATGTATGCTTCATGCATGAGAAGGTTTTATAGTTTTCCTATTTAGATGAAATTTGTGATCTATTATTCTGGATGTTTTAGTGGATCGATATCTACATGGAGATGGTTTTTTTTATAGATTTTACATGTTAATACAAATATATGGTTTGTAGATCTATGGAGAATATTTTGTTTAGACTCTTGGAGTTTTTTGGATGAAAGCAATTATAGATTTGTAGGAATGCTTTTTTAGTCACTTGACTATGGTATTCAGTTGTGGATTTGTTTGGAAATTTGGGTCTAGTGGTGATCTAGTGTTTGATTCTTGAAATATACATGTTATCTTATTTTATATCCTTGTTTTTCATCAAAGACATTATATTTCTACAATCCATGTCATTAAAGTGTCTTGTTTCTGGATTCAATCGTGTATTGTTTTTGGATCAATGTTTCAGATCACACTTAGTGATCCATCATCGGGATGCAAAAAGAGATGAAGGAGTAGAAAATGCATATCCAAGCCAATTATAAAGGAGGAGGAATGGGGATTTTACACAAGAATAAAGAAGGAAACTAATGTGATGATGAGTTTGCATGCTTCAGTGTTTGGGATCTATAGGTCATGCAGTTGTATGGGATGATCACCCATTTAGTTGTAGTGGGATGAATTTGATGTTTTCTGTCTATATCCATGCGATTATTTCAGTGATAGTGCATATTTCATCAGCTGACCTTGTCTGTGGTTATTTGTGCATTGGTATGTGTTGGATTGGGATGAGAGTATGGTGTTGAGTACCTGGATATTTAGTTGCGAGGAACCGTAGCATGTAGTTTTATCTTCTTGGCTTGTAGATATTGGTTTCACTTGTATGTTACTGATGTTGTAGTTGAGTGTGTGTAGAATTGTATGGTCTTCATGGAGGATATGGTTGTCATGGTGCCATGTGTAGCTCGGTATCATGGTTTAGTGGGAGTTGTTGGCAGTGATGTGGATTTTCACTTGGTGATGGATGATCTTCTTTAGTGTTGCAAATGTTACTAGGAGGAGCTCTTAGATCTTGTTACTACAGAAGGGCTCTTTCGCATTTACATGGACACTATTTTGGAGATGGTCATATTCATGAGATTGACACCATAGAGGGATCTTGAATTCTTTGGTTGGGGTGTTGATAATGCTTTGACAAGTGATGTTGGTTTAGAGTATGTTGCTGGTATGGCATGGTATACTCTTGATCGCACATTAGAGTTTTTTCATTTTGCATTGCTCTTGAGACCTTGGTTTGCTCACTTGGAGCATGTGATCTCCTAAGGGGATGGTAAGATCATGATGTCATGATAAGTTCCTGATTTAGATGATTGGAGCTTTGATAGTGTTCTGGTGATTCTTTGTTTTTTGGGTGCATTGGTCATATGCTTGAGAACTTCATGATAATGCAGTGATGCATTTGGAGTTTAGCATGAGATGATTATTTGCTAGTGCTCATGGATACATGAAAAATGAGGTGGGGCTATTTTTCTCTTGAGATGAGAGAAGTTTTTTTAAGATGGTTACTCTAGATGAGATTTCAATAGAAATTCTGAGGAACCTATACCTTGGTTGGACATGAGTTCAACAGAGACCAACGAGAATATTTCTCTTGGAGGATTCATGATGGCTTGCATATCTTAGAGGAGAATTCTCTTTCCCCACTCTTGGTCTACTCGACGGTTTGTCACTTGAGAGGTATTTACCATTGTTTCTCTCAGGCGCTTTATGCTTTCTTTCATAGACATGGATCTTAAGGTGCATTTAGATGGTTTTGAAAGATTCATTGTGAGAGATAGATAGCATGGTTATCTCCTTGGGTTTAATTTATAATTTATGATGATCATAGGGGATGGTAGTGGGTTAATTTCCTAAGATGGGAAATGGATTAGTTTGATCTTCTTTGAGAAGCTTACATCCATGTAAATACATGGGATTTATATATTATTTTTGATCTAATGAGATTGGATGTTTGGGTGTTGTTGAGGCTTATTTGGGGTTGTGAAGGAGATCTTACTTGGCACAACTTGGCACTTTGAAGTTTTGGAAGAAGGACATGATTGGGATATGATTTGTAGGTCTTCTCTTTGTTCTATGAATTCTTCGTAGAGGTTTATGTTCACATGGTTCAATGTGGTGGGATTGGGAGAGTTATAGTGACATGTTTTCAGACACTTTGCAGCATATTGTGTTGCATGTGTAGATCATTGTGATTCTTCTTTGTTAGTAAATGATTTAATTATTTACCACACTTTAGTATAAGTTTTGATTGGTAGGCTTGATATGTCATCTATTTTCAGTTTTGACATTACCCATGTAGTGGGAGTTCTTGGATGTGTATGTTCTTCATTGATAGGTTTGACACATGGAGATTTTGTTTGTGGTTAATGGGTTGGATGTGTTATTGGCATAAGTTCTATTAATTTTTTGGATACCTTGTGGTATGGTAGATTGGATGGATTAGAATTTTCTATGGGTGCTATTTCTAGTTTGGTGGGTTTATCAGTTGGATGAGGGCAACCTATTTTGGTTGTTCTAGGTGATGGTTTATCTTGTTCTCTGGAGGATTATTTGGCTTCATTATTGTGTTCTGGTTATGGGCTTGGATTTGGTTGAGATTTTGTTTAGCTCGTGAGCATAGTTGAGTTGCTGCAGTTTCCCGCAACCTTTGTTATCACTTGGATTTGATGCTTGTTCACTTTGGATTGTTGCATATACACTTTGGATTGTTCCTTTTCTTCCATAGGTGGCATGTTGGAGGATGAAAAAATTTCTTGTCTGATATGGTGGACATCTTGGATGTTGCTACAGGTGTCTTGTTAGTGCATGAGAGTATGTTGGAGATTCATGTGGTTTCGTGGATGGTTGTGATGATGTTGTTTGAATCCTAGCAGTTAAAATCCTGTTTGAATTTTGGCTCTTGAAAGGTCTTCAATAAGTGGGAGAATGTTGGGATTAAGGTGTCTCAACCTTTGCAAATTCTAGCATTAATGTTGTTAATCAATTATTTATTTTAGCCTATGTATTATTTTTATGTCATTCTTGTGATGTCACTTTGTGGGACCTACTTTGATGAGGTGGCAACTTACATGGTAGGTGACTAGGATGACATGCATCCTAAATTAATGGAAATAGGTGTCCCACTTTGTGGACCCCATTGTACGCTATTTTTAGTGGAATTTATCATAAGTTGTAAGAGATGGACTATGAAAACTGCTATGATGGATTATGACAAAACTATGACAACTTGTATGATAGTGTAAGAGTCAAGACTAGTGAAAATTATGGCAGGTTTAAGTCTTGCATGTGGTAGGTGTATTGCATGTTGAGAGGACTGAAATTTTTCATAGTAACTTATGACAAATGGGTTGCATGCTGATATTTTATGATAATTACATAAGCAGGTGAAGATAGGTGCCTTGCATGTTATCCTTTTTGTTTACATGCATGCATTGAAGAGGATGTTGATATGTGGAATTTTTAGGCGTCCATCTTGGTGCTCTATAAATATGGGCATTTGCTATAGGAGTTGTGTGAGCAGAATTTTTAATTGCAGGGTTATGCTGTCAGATTTCTTCCAGAAGAGGAAGATGTAGTCTCCATGTTAAGGCTGCGAACCTGAAATATATTGAAACTAAATTGTTTTAGATTAATAAATTGGTTTGATGCTTTGGAGGGTGGGGTTTTTTACTCAAAAGGGTTTTCCCCACGTATATTGTGTTTTCTTATCTTCCACCTATCTTTCTTTTATTCTTCATGTTTCTCATTCTTAAATGTTATTTTATATGTCGTTATGCTGCTGAAATTTTCTTATAGCTAGAACTACATCATATTTCCTCTAAATGTTAATGCATGGGAATTAAACCGTGTCTATTTCCGCTTTAAGGCATAGTAGTATGTGCTTGTATCAAGATGATTAAAACTTGATCTGTTTAAAGAAACGTAAGATGCTGAAGGTGCTTACTGGTTCTTGGAAGGCTTTATGAGTTCATCATTCCCTTTCAAGGTGCATATAATTATAGATGGATCATTAGCCTTTTACACTAGTAAATTGATATGTTAATAAAAGCAAATTTATTCTATTGGTGCTCAACTTTGTATTGGCTATATTTTCTTACTCTAGGACCCCTTTGTGCATATGGCCTTGTTTAGCCCATTATCTATAATCAATCTAAGAAAATTTTAAATGTAATACCTTAATAAAATTCACCTAAGTGTTATCACTTGTCACCCTCCATATATTTTCACATGTTAGAAGTTACAAGAGTACGAAGAACTCCTAATTCTAGGGTTCTATTATTCATTTCTTAGTTTTAATGTAAAGTGACACACTTTTTATAGACTATTGGACATTTAATACCTATCTAAATATCTAATTATATTATCCAATCCTACCTAAAAAATTCATGGTTCTTCATGTGCTTCATTTCCTTTCATTGTCCCTTGTTCTTTCTTTTTTGTAAAATCTTGATTGTAGTTCAAACCTCCCATTCCCATCCCTATGTCTGGACCTCTCTTCCTTTCCTATAATTGAGAAATATTCTTTCTTCCCTTCCTTTCAAACTCCTTCCAACTCCTTTTGTCTATCTTTAAAAGTTACATTGGACTCTTATAATTTGACCAAATATTTTGTTCTATTGTCTCCTTTAGCATAATTTTACTTGGAAGTTCATATAATGATTTATTGTTCATTCCTTCATATCTTGTGGAATTTTATTAGAGTTCCTAACTTCTAGACTTTTTCATGCAGATCAAAATTTAATGGTTTTATCAAACAATTTAATTTTGTAACTCTAAAAAATTCACATTAATTTCTCCATTATCCAATTGACATATTTGAATGGCAACACAAAAATAAAAGATAAAACAAAGTGATTTATTTATTGATTCTTAAACTGACTACAAGAAAATAAATTTTATCATATGAAATTCTTAATTTCAATTTTACTCTTTCAATTATTCATTTCAATTTAATTTTGTATTTGGATTCTCAGTGATGCCTAATTCAATATATCCAATCCTTTAGGATATCTTTGTCACTCCACTTTAGTTAATTCTATGCATTCTTCAAATTTGTAGCCTATAGCGCTCTCCTCATCAAAAATATTAAACTCATTTTAATCATTATTTCCTCTTTCCCAACCATGACCCAAGTTCTCTTTTCTATGCTTAAACTAAATATTTTATTCTACAAGTTTATTTAGGAAATTTTTTATTTCCTCTGCTAATTCTTTATTCCCACACGACCCCCTCTCCTCTGCTCTCCTCTTATCATTCCTTTTCAACTATCGTGCACCTCTATCCTTTCACTCTCCTACATAGACATGTATTAGATGTTCCTCAATTCATTTTCATTAAATTTATTCCTCTTCTCAAACCCACACCACAATCTTTGTCTATTTTTTTTATCCTTTAAATCCCCCTTAGCTATGCACATCATTTTCCTATATTTTTCTCCCTAAATTTTTTATTTCATTCTTAATTTTAAACTATCTCTGCTTGGCACAACCCCTTGCATTCCTCTTTTCTTGTGAAACAAAATAAATTTTTAAAGCCTTTTTAGGCTGTGACCTCCTCAATGCCCCTCAATCTACATTTTTAATATTCTTTCTTTTACTTGA
Organism: Sequoiadendron giganteum; assembly: GCA_007115665.2. NCBI lineage: Eukaryota > Viridiplantae > Streptophyta > Pinopsida > Cupressales > Cupressaceae > Sequoiadendron > Sequoiadendron giganteum. The sequence continues at coordinate 611,390,802 of CM021100.1, read as the reverse complement.
CAATTTTTTTCTCTACCCTTGCTGCCTCAAATCTTCTCATTCAACAACAAAGGTTATTTTATTATGTATTTTTTAAAATTTCTTTCACATTACGCTCTTTATTGCAACCGTATTTTATTTCTTGTAACATAGAAAATAATTATATACTTATTTCTTTCAATCATCAAATTTGGGAATTTAAAAAAATGAGAGAAAATCAAACCCAACCAACTAAATGATATTTTAAATTCATTTTTATGATCTCCAATGAAACTAAATGCAAATTAAATCTCACAATCACCACAACTCTAAAAGACATTAAAAATTTAACCATATAATAAATGTAATGCCCCGCCAAGTAACCTTAAAGGAACTTGCAATTAACGTCTTAAGCAAACCAATTTTTTTTATAAAGTGCATTTAACATACACATTCACTTACTAATTAACAACAACCTCTAAGGCTACAAGGTTAGGATTACTTAAACCCACACAAACATATTACATATAACCATAACATTATATACTTTATGAAATAAACATCATACAACATAAGGATACCACATGACATAATAAGATAAACATCCAAGATACAATCTCATAATCATTAACTTAATCCAATAGTTACATCACTCATTCCGAGAATGAGGCAATAGTACAAAAGTGTTACAATTACAACATTCCACCTCATAACATAAGAGGGATAAATAACTTATACAAAATAATATTACAAAGCATGAATAAAACACAAGAACCACAAGCTGTCCAACTGGATGTCTCGCCACCAAGTACTGAAGATCAATGGGGACCCAACGGTGTATGGTGCATGATCCACCCAACCAAGTGGTACTCGAAGGCCCACCCCCCATGCTAGGAGATAGTAACAACATAACATGGATGAAAATCTACAACCACTATCCAAAGGCAGACTCATACTGACATAACCAAACAAATGCAATAAACAAGTACAACCCAAGTACAACACAAGTACAACATTCACATCACTCAAATAGGTCACATTGCTTCAAGACATAAAATAGATCAAGTATGTTCAAAGAATCATACACATAAAACAATTAACAACAGTTGTCCTAGATATAGTGTCATCACATAGTAGTCATGAGATCTCCTCTGGGCATCGTTCATAGGCTCCGATAATCCTGGTGACCTCAACCGAATCCTGACCCTCATACTCACTCATGTGGCATCCTATATCTCTCGTATTGACAAGATAGATGACTGCCATTTCAGGCCTACCCACTCATCCCAAGTCTAAACGAGCCCTTGTGTCTATGAGTGAGGAAAAATTATCTTGATTAGTGTGGAAGGCATCCTAATCATCTAAGTACATTAATTTAATTATCACTTGATTAACTCACTTTTGAAGGTTACCTGGTTTACCTCTTTGGGCTTCGACACCTAACAAAAGCCACTCTTCTATTCGACAACACACACCCAAACAAACCACCAAGGAAATCACAAGTGCATACAAACTAGGCATCATAACCACTCCAACACAAGGAGGAAACAAATAATAGAATTCACTCCAAACATCTTGGAGGCAACAAACACATAGTCCACTCCTTTCACAAGAGGTACAAAACATCCCCGTTTGTGGAAACCGGGTAAAAACTAAAAAGACACCATGCACTACCCAAGGGAAAAACAATTGGTTGACATAAATAATTGACAACCCTCATCCTCTAAGTTCTTCTGGAAGACTTACAAATTTGGACTAACACATAATCCCATATCCCTAAATGCATCATGACGACATAGCTACAAAATCTTTTAAGTCATTAATCAAATCTAATATTTGGATTTCTTAAATCCATACTCATTCAATAGATAACTCTGACAAGGTCAAAGGCACAATAACTAGATTAACTGAACTAATCATATAACCATATTTCCTCTTTCATTACAAGACATCTAAAACAATTAGACTCACTTTCCTTTACGAATATAAAGAAAATAAAACATTTAAGGCAATCACAGGGAAATTACTATTTTTGGATATACTACATCCATATCCCTTTCAAATTCCACTCACAATAAAATAAACTATTGCCCTTTCAAAAATAATTGAAATAACTAAATAAGTGCCTTAAATTTACAACATAAAAAATACTAATCTAAAATAATTTTAAATTAAATTCAATGTTTTCTTTTAAAACCAACTTAAGTCCTCTACAAGTAAATCTTTTCAAACTCTCAACCAAATCTTATATTTCTTCTAGTTTTCCAACTACACACTATGTCCATTTCATCTAATAATTTACCCTTCCAAACTTTTACTGCATGCATCCAATTACTCAAACCATTAAATATACATTCCAATGTATATATTGCATGTAATATATACATCTCAACGTTTTCTTCAATTATTCTTTCTTAAATCTTTCATTACATGCAATTAATTATTTAATAAGACACATTCAATATACATCTTTATCTACAAATTTAATTGCACAAATAATCCATAACAACATTAATCCAACTATAGTTTTATTTCTTCAATTCCAATAAATCATAAAAACTTATTATTTTTTAAAATAAAACAATCTAATTATATATATATATTAAATATACATACATAATTATATTTAATATAATTACATATACACATTTAATAAATATATATAACACATATCCTTATAACATTTTAAACACACCGAGATCGAGGCAATTTGCACAGCCCGCACCTTACACTTTCAATGGTTTCCATTAAAAATTATATAAGGGAAGGGAGAGGGGGCGCGGCTGTACTTCCGCCGCTCCCCATACTCCCAAGAAATAGGGCGAGGGAAGGTGTGGAGGGGGTCTTCCACCACGCAGTCGCTCCCATATGGGGGTGGCTATGGGGAGGTAGATCCTCCCCAACACCCAAACCCCTTACACTTTCAACCAACAAATTAAATTCGCTTTATACAATGACAAGGGTTCGCTAAAAAAAAAACAGTGAATAAAAGAACTCGCCTCCCATAAAAATAACAGGTATCGCCATACGACGATTTCTCATCTTTACTTATTTATTTATTTTTAAATTATAATTCCAATAAACAAAATTAATCAATCTTATTATATATCTGTATATATGTATATACAAAAATAACAAAATGTATATACATATGTATGAATATATAATATGTATAAAATAAATAGAATTTCAACTCAGAAATAAATTGGAGAAATTTTCTTGAAACCTTCATCTACAAGTGAAATTGTGCAAATTTTCCAGACAACAATCCAAATTTCATAGAGGCTTAAAAACTAATATTTTTAAACCATTTTCTCGAATTTATGAACAATAAAAGAACAATAAAACTAAATGAATCTAAATTTAAAACTAGAAGTTTTTCAAATCCTCTAGATTTCACCACCGAAAATTTTATAGAAGTTTTTCAAAACCAATTTATTTTCTACAAGATTTAAATTCTTTAAACAATCTAAATGTTTTGTTTAACCTCTTGGTTTGATTTAATTAACAAAACTAACCATTTCCTCAAATAAATTTAATTCTATAGAGGTTTTCACAAGTTCCCAAAAGAATTTTCATAGGAAACACAAAAGCTTTAATTTTATTTATTTTCTTTCTTCTAAACACGAATTTCTTTTCTCAAACAGGTCAAATCTTTAATCACTACTATTTTAAAAGCAACCAAGAACAATAAAAACACATAAGAAAACCTAGTGTTGAAGTTACAGGAAAATATGAATTTCAGATGCAAAAGCCTCCTCCAAGGATCTCACGAATTCTTTTCTACCGTGTAATGAATCCAATCCAAAAGCTCAACCAATTCAAACAAACTTTCCTCAAATCGAATTCTACAATCAAAAATTTCTTCCAACCCTTCTCTGTTCAATTTTCCCCCAAATCCTCCTTTCCAAATCCTCTCTTAGAATGAATGAATTTTCAATAATCTCTTCTCCTTAATTAAGCATGCAATTCAGTCCTAAATCATTAAAAATATCCTAAAACCAAATATGATCTTTTGCATGCAATATTGACAATTACAATATTAATTTTAATTTCAATTTTCGAAAACCCACTTTCAATTTAAAATGCAATTTGAAATAATAATTTAATTCCCAAAATTGAAACTAATTTCCCAAATAAACATTTAATTATAATTTCTAATTTAATTCCCATAAGTTGAAATTAAATTCCAAAATTAATTTTAATTCCTTTCTTTCCTTTCATTTTCTTGCATCACATTTAATTAATTAATTAAATTATTTAATAACTAAATTCATCCTTTTGGATTAAATTTAATTATTTAAATAGATTAAATTTAATCAATTAATTTAAATAATAATTTCAATCAACAAAATATAATTTTAATTAAATAACCATCAACATGATTTAATGCAATAATTCTAAATATCTATTTCCAAATAAGAATCCTTCAAAATTTAAATAAGATTAAAGCAAAACAAACAATGACTCGACACACATGACTGGCGACACACTAAGGTTAGGACATAGACTTGACACATGTTACCTAGCTACTATCTCCCATTCAACTTAACCGTTGGATCGACACGCTCAAACCTGTGAAACCGGGTGGAGTCGATGTCATGTACCTGCAATCTTGAAAACATAGTAACCAACATCATATAATATATCCAACATATAATACACACCGTGAAGAAGAAATCTCGAATTCGCAGGGCGCTCGCAAGCGAATGAAGCGAACCCGTCCCCTTCACCAATACACTCATCAAAACTGACACTACCATCATAATTCCAATAATCTCATAAGCAATTACATGTTATATCAACTAACATCTTTACACCAATTAAAGCATGTAAACTACAACATCAGATAAATCAAATCACATCACATAATATAGTCTATCGCTCAATGAATAGCGATCAAGTACACACACTAGATAAGGTATCAAAATATCCAGAAACATAATTCAACACAAAACAAGGACACATTGTCCAATCTAGAAAGCAAAACGGAGGGGTGTTACAATAAACATGACATTTTTTATCAAATGAAATGAAAAATAATGTCACTCAATTCCACCTCAACTGACCATTGAAATAAAATACAATAATAAATTGAAATAAAAATAAAAACAAACAACAATTAAAATATTTTTGGTTGATTTCATTCACTAGTGCACCTAGATTCTCCTACATCAAACACACCGAGTAAGAAATTTGTGAGCTTTGGCTCACAAAATGGAGTTAAGTAGTAGAACTACTCTCCCAAGTTGCAAACAAATTGCAACATACTCCCCTGTTGTGATAGGTGCCCTGCAAAGTTTCTTTCTCCGCCCTTTCCAATTTTTTTCTAAACTATTCACCATTATTGTCCACCAAATATGCCTTTCAACAGTATTTCCTATTGTGAAACGTCTCCCACTGTGGACTAAATTCCATTTTCAATGGTGATTTACTATCATCCTTCATTTCATGGGACTCAACCCACCATGAATTGTCCACAACCAAATTTATTCTCCCATTTTTTCTCTCACTATTATACCTAAACACATATCCATATCCATATTATAGAAATCAAATATTTCCATCATCCCCTCATCCATGTTTACCTCTTCTTCTTCAAAGTTTCCTTCTTGCATTTAAACACATTCATCAACATTTTTTAGCACAATGAATTTCAAATCTTTCATGATTTCTTCCATTATTTTCTTTAAATTAAATTTATGTGAATCATCACATAATTTACAAGTGCAAGATTAAAGAAAATTGAAATTTACCTCATCTTTCTCGATTGTTGCATATTTTCTTCCTTCACTCTCAACTACAACTTCCAATTTAATCTCTTTCATGCCTTTAAAAAGACTTTTTTCAGCTACAGACTCCCTCTTTTCTTCCTTCTTAACCTCTTCCTTCACTGTCCCAACTTCTCTAAGTTTTTGCATGTTTTCAAAACACATTCTCTCTTCTTCCAAGTCCCTCAAATAATTATTCTTAGAAACAAAACAAGCATTGGAGCCGATTCTTGTTCCTCTTCTCTACCCTTCAAAGGATTTAAAATATATTCATTTCCATCCTTCTTTATGGCATATGTATTTAATCTACCATCATGAAAAAATTCTCTATCAAATTTCCATGGTCTCCCGAAAAGAACATGACATGCATCTATTGACATCACATCACACACAATTTCATCTTTGTAATTACTGTTGATGGACAAATTAACACATGCAACATAGGAAGAATTAATATCTCTTACCTCTCCTAAAAAATATAATCAATCCTAAAATCAATTACCTTCCAATTTCTTGGGAGTTGGGTTACAACTATGCTGTCCTGCAAAGTGGTCTATATGGTTGTAATGTTCAAAGGGGCTTGCTGGTATTCTTTCATAAATTGACGTATTTTTATGATTTAATCCTATCTAATAGTGATTCAAATAAATATCAAAATATGTAGAAAGGTATGCAAGAGAGAAAGAATGCATATTAATCAGATTAACAATATTTATTATCCATCAAAGAAACATTTCAAAAAATCGCAAAATAAATGAACTTGTATTGAACATAGTTATATTTACTCATAATGATAAATTTAAGAGGCATTTTTCATTCCATTCATTTTAAAACTCATTAAAAATCAACTTGCTTCTCTGAATAATTATAAACCAAATATAATAAAATAAATATCATTCAAATGTGAAATTACTTTCCAAAGACGATCAAATCTGGTTGATTTTTATTGAATTTGTTTATGAAACAACTTTGCATATCCAACAAAACTTCATTGGTGTAAATATCAAAGCTTCTTCAAAGCAACTATTTTTACAAACTAATGATGAAATATAATAAATCAAAAGAATCTAGATAAAGCCTATTTTATTGGACCCTAAGAATGAGAGGGAATTTACAATATATATACAAGAAAGAATAAAATTCCTCCAATGTGCTCAACATGCAGGTCCATAAATTTAAGAAAATCCATAACTAAACTTTAGCTTTTTTGATACAAAGCTGATTTTCTAGAAAACCAACGCTAGCTCACTACTATGTCTACTAGTTAGCCCCAGTTTCAAAATTATGCCCACCTATTTTAAGAGACAAGTGAAAATAACATATACCGATTTGAGTAGTCAAAACACAATATTCCCTTTCAAAAATATTCAAAATTTATATTATTTTCTATTGTGTATATTCCTCAAAATTAGCTAACACCTAAGCAAGTATCTCCATATTAGGGCCATCCACCCACACCAATATGAATTTATAATTTTCAAAAATGGTAGAAGTAGTAGCTATACACCTTTCTAACTATTAGATATCATTTTTAACCCATATAACATCAACCTTGATATTCATTAACTTATCCAAAATGGTCTCCTCCTTGCCATTCTCAGAATTAATCTCCTTTTTGAACTTTATTTTCCATGAACATTTAATGGCCTAGAGAGTGTCTAGTTTGTGATTGTTGGGTAGTAGGAGATCCAAGCTGATGATGGCGATGATGAAACTCTCAAAAGAAGAATAATATTCATATAAATCCTTATGTAATTTAAGAAAAATTAATTTGTGTTCAACAATGAGTTCCATTCTAAAAGATAACGTTGATATAATTACTCACAAAATTGATATCCTCATCACCTAAAATTGTAGCTTGTCTCAATTCCTTTGCACTAACCTTGTTTAGTTCCCTGAGCTATTTTAGATCTAACATGTACTTTTCATCTTCATCTCTTAGGTTATTCGTATACTTATGTAGTTCCTCCTCTAGAGTGCAAGCCTTCTCATATTGTTGATAATTGGATAACAAGAGTTCTTCCATTTATCCCTTGAACTTCTCAATCCATCTATCAAAAATCTGTGATTAATTCTTCATCTCCTTGAGTTCATCCACTTCTTTCCTGCTCATTATTACTCCAGAGCTTTTGATGAAGAAGGTTTCTCAAAAATAGAAGTCAAACCCTTAATAAATCTTCTCATTTATTCTATTTGAGCCTTAAGCTTATCCTCTTCATGTTTTTCCTTGTTCATACTGGCTTTAACTGAATCCACTACTAAATCCAAGGATGACATTTGACCGCTTATCATCTGATTCCCTAAATTAATAGTTGAAAACTATTAATCTGATACATGCAGTTCTTTATCATCCTTGTTAGCTATTAGAGTTGTAATGTTTGCAATTATTTCTCCAACTTCATTAAGTTTAGTGGAATGGAGAGTTCTTAGTTTCTTTCTTAGTTTGGTCTTCTCCACCTTAACCACCATATCCTGTCAACTTAATGGTTGAACTAAAACTTGTTGTCTCTTCTCGAGATTCAACTTTAGCCAAGTTGGAGCTTCTGAAGAGGTAGACACTTGTTGTTCTATTACTGGAGTCTCCTTGGGTTGATCTTTTCCCAATTCATTAGTGTTGGTGACCTATGTGGAAGAGGCTTTTTCCTTCTCATCTTGTTTTTTATACACTCTCTATTGTTAGATTGAAAGGTTTATTACTTAATTATTTTAATTAAGTTAACTTAGTTTTCATTTTGTCTATTAAATGCTCTCCTTTAGGTAACACTTTAGGGTTTCTTGATCTCCTTTCATAAGGATTGATCTCATTGTATTATTTAAAATTCTCTTTGATTAATGTATTCTCAAATTTCAAAGCATCCTTTTCTTTTTTGTCTCCATCTCTCCTTTCTGTAATAGGTTATTTGCATGCAAGTGATATTTGGGTTATGTGAAGTTGGCTTTCTCAACTTCTACATGGTATCAGAGCTCCAGACATGCTACTCTCATGTTCATGTTTTGAGGGATTTTTGGAGCTTCAAGGGTTTGGGGTTTGTATTTTTTGATCTAGGGCATACCTGTTTGATTAGAGCCTTTTGAGTCCAAACGGACCTCGTCATTGAGTCCGCAACGGTCCAAAACCCTTGAAACGACTATTCATTTGTGCATTTTGAACACAGTTGACTTCAAAGGCAAATTTTTTTGCTCGTACGATCTTGTATGACCATCTGCATGCAAATCAAGAAAATTTTTCTTCAACGTGGTAAAAAAAAAAAATTGACTTTAATTTTATGTCAGAAATTAAAAAAATAAAATAAAATAAAATTTGTAAAATTGTTTTTTTAATTTTTTTAAAAAATCAAAACAAAAACAAAAAAGGTTTTTTGAAAGCCTTTTAAAAGCTTGCTCAAGCCTGAGTACGGGGTACCCGCAAGTACCTACCTACGCAAGCCTGTGGGCCCGACCTCTTGCTGATGACTCTTATTTCTGACCGACGACGAGAATACCAAGTTGTCTAGCGGCTTTCCCACCACCAACAGGTTGCAAATAAACCCTTGATGACTTACCTTTTTTTGGCCAATGTTTCCATCTCTCAGCGGCCACCTCTTTAACCAGCGATGAACTCCCTTTGACCGGCGACTGACCTTTTCTGGCGGACTCCATTTTTTTTTACTACGCATTCAATTGGCGGATTTTGGGAATATTCCAGTCGCACACAACATATTTCGTTCGTTGTTTTTTTGTAGTGGGGGCATTTTTTTATTTTTTATTTTTCATCGCAGGGGAATATTCTGAGAATATTTCGATGACGTCAGTATGATGTCAGCAGTATGGTCAGCTTGTTGGGCCCCTTTTGACCCCTCTTTGGCCTCCAGGGAGTTGTTTTTTTCTTTTGGCCGTTTCTGGGGCATACAAAATCATTTTTTTACAAACGAGATATCGTTGGAAAGCTGGTTCTGCCAACTTTCTAGTGGTGTGGGTCTCATTGCTTCATTTTTTTATTGGTGAATTCTACAAATTTTTGAATTCAGAGGATCTATTTTCAATCTTGAGGTCATAACTTTTGACCAGTTTCTTCATTTTTTACGATCTGAGCAGCGTTGGAACCGTATTTTAGAGTTCTTCAGTTCCATCCATGCAATTTTTCTAAATTTCACTCCAAGTATATTTTATTCAATTTTTTGTGTTTTCATACTCTTGGTGAATTAATTGGATATTTTAGATTTTGGGAACTTCTTGTTTGCGTGGGTTGCTTCGTTTTTGGCTGTTCATGTATTTCCAGCCTTGTGTCTTTTTATGACATTTTGAGCATTATTTGTAAGCAATCTTCTATGTAAACGCATTGAGATAAAGTGCCACACAGTTGTACATGTATTTTGAGGATTTTGCACATAAGATTGTGCCATCTTCTGTACTTGCACTATATTATAAAGTGCCATGGGGGGTTGTGTAGTGCCTTTGTTTTTTCCATCACACCTTTGTCCAATGAATGTCCCTCCACGATAGTAGTGGATCCATATGAT